>OX328124.1:40491605-40944995 GCA_946811695.1 Gonocerus acuteangulatus | reverse complement strand
TTGCTAGCCACAATATTTCTACTGGTCCCCCCGGTTGACCTGATTCTTGGCCTAGCCACCTAGGATCACTATCGCCTCCACTCACTAGATAGGGGGAAAGAATTAAGAATTCAATCAATCAATTGATTTCTCTCCACTTCATGAAGCAAAGTTATCGGGCTAAAATTAGTAGCCACAAAACATTTCTTCAGTAGAATCTTAAATGAATTAAAGTCAGAATAATGGAAAAATTTACACTAAAACCTAATTCGAAGGAAATGTAGTAAGCATTAGAATAAAAAACTTCCACTTACCACGATACACTCCACTAATTTTGCCATATTTAAGAAAGCACTTGTAAAGTACACTGCGCATCTGTAGGGTGATAAAGTATTTTGTATAATTATTTACCTGCAACAAAAATGTAAATGCACGACAAAAAAAGTTCCTCAGAGCCATTAAAATGTAACTTCTGAGGTGGATTTAATCGTTAAGCCCCCAAAAAAAAAAAAAAAAAAATCTTTAAAGCGAATTGTGGCATACGCTTACAATTATTCTTGCGTGAATGTTGTCAAAAAATCCCCTAGAGAGAGTCTCCTGGTTATCAAACTTGATAATTTTAGTTCAACAAAAGTAGTTTTGTGCCAAAGTTTCATAAAATCGGACAATCCTTAATACATTTTACTGAAAAAAAAGAAGAAAAACATCTAAATTTCTTTAGTGAAAGATTAAGTAAAGGGAAAAAACAAAAAAATATGTATTGTTGTTTATTTTTGCGAGAATGTGTTTATGATATAATATAACGGGGTAAAAGCTGGTTGATTTCAAGTTTCTAGCTCTTACAATCAAAGTAATCTTTAATTAAGAACAAATCAGGTACTTATTTGGCTCAAGATATTACGGTGACATGACATTTTTGGCCTTTTATTTGGTTTCTTGTTTGATGATATTGCTGCCAATATAACTATAAATTTTTTTCATTATTATGTTCGTTATTTATTTACTTTCATTTATCGGTTATTTATATACTTTTTTTATTTCAGGCCCGGGGCAGTCGAAGTAATTAAGTAAGTCTATTTTAGTAGTTTTATTATAATTATTAAAAAACTATTAACTTTTTTTTTTTTTTTTTTTTTTTTCTCTTTTTTTTTACGGCGCTTCGACAAATCTGGGCCATTAGCGCCGTATTATAATTATTATTACTTTTTTTTTTTTTTTTTTTTTTCTTTTTTTTTATATAAAAAGTAATTATTATTACTTTTTTTTATTGTAAACATTTGTAAAGAATGAGTATTCATGGATTGGTGCTCTGATCTGGATCATAATCCTACCATTTAATATTATATTTTTTTCTTGGCTCAGTTGTATTAGTTTACTTTAATAAGTGGTCCACATTTGTTTATTCTGTAATTTCTTTGGCTATTTTTTTAAAAATATATAGTTATACTGAGAAAAACATGACGATTGTTTTCTCTACAGCCAAAAGGCTATTTCTGCTTTACCCTCAATCTCTAGATAATGTCTCTTAACATTTTGCATATTCATCACACATAGGAGAGCTTTAAAATTAAATCTGAAATACAAATGGACGGGAAATGAAGCTAAGAGCTATGAGTAATTGAACATCAAAAGACTGGTGCATTTACTAAACATTAAAACTCAAATGTGAGGGATTTCTCTTTACCCATTTTCCATCCTCTCATTTTAAGAAAATTCAATATTGACAATTGAGATTCAACCGATGGAAGTTTTCCTTGTTTTGTTATTTGCATATGGAAATTATATCCCATCATTATGACTCATTAAAATTCGTTCATATTGAATTTCGAACGTTGCGGAATAACACAAGAGTATTAAAAAAATCATGCCAATAAACTTTTTTTTAAATAAAACATTTCCATGTTTGTAAGACTTTTAAGAATGACAAAAAAAAAGGCAATTAAAAAACAATGATCATATAGAAATTATATCTATTTTTTTGCGACATTTTAAATAATAATAACTTTTAAATGTTAATAAAATCAACAAATTAATAATTATCCATGTCCACTGTACTATAATCAATAGATATCGATTATCCTGCAAATGCCAAGGAAACTAAAGGATCTAATCACTGTGGTTTTATTATTACTCAAAAAAACAAAAACACTTTCACACACTAGTGACTTTTAGTCATTAGACAAAGAAAAATAAATACCAAATGAAAGATAACCGGAAATTTTCAATAATATAAATAGAACAAAAACGTTAAAAAGAAAACTCTCTTAATCCATTTTTTTTAATGTGTTATACAAAACATGAACAAAAAAAATACCATTTGACGACAAGGTTTTTATTTGATATGACTAATATTGTTCTTCCACATACCGATTTAGCTCGTGGCCTCATTAGATTTTTGACAGCTGGCATTAAACAGCAGAAGATTCGCCTTCCTGTGGATGTATACTAATTTAACTAGTCTTAGTTCTCCCAAAGAGGCACATCAAAGGATTTGAACTCGGTAGAACGGAAATAAGAAATATACTAAAATAAAACAAAATATATATAAAGAATTAAATATTATTAAAACTGTGTACGAAGTATTTGATTTTGAAAAAAGAGAAATATTGAGTGTCATTTATGTTTTATAGTTTGTACTAATATTTTACTAAATATGTAATTATAATCTCATGAGCGTTGTCAATAAGGTATGTAATGTCCCCATGTCCATTTCAAGGATCTAGGACATTGGAACATGTATTACTGTTAGGTCTGTTTTGCAGATGATTATATTTTTTTCAAATCACTTGTTATAAATGTCCTGAAATAATAAACCAAAGTGCTCTCTTTGGTTTATTATTTCAGGACATTTATTTATATTCTTCTGCTCGTTTCTCGTCTTTGCCCATATTGCTTTCATCCCCTCTGATCGCTTCTTCTTAAGTTGTTGGATATTTTGGGGTTCACGAATTTCCTCCCTGAATATCACTTTCTAAGCCTTTTTACTGAATGACTTTATTTATTATTGTATAAGTGTCTCGCCTCTAGGGTGATCTTACACATTGAAGCGATAATTTACCTGTATGCCCTAATTAACAGGTATCTCGATTGAAGGTTAAATGATTTCTTAGTTTTCAGAAGTAATGATTTGAAAATGTTGTGTTTATAAAGCTTATTTGCTATTCTGTTTAGGGACGACAAAAGGATCCTCTGAGAACAGGATGTTGAAAAATAAGATACGATGCCTCTTGACAAATAAGATTCCATGTGTCATTATTAGGAGCACAGGCGACGCCTTGGATATTGGTTCTTGTCACGAACGCCATTTCTACTAGTCTATTATTTTTATTGCTTCCAATTCTATTTATTATTCATGTGGTTATTTATTTATTGGATGATTTATTAGTAGGAAAGTTGTTTTTTCTCTGACGCAATTATTTTAATGTAATTTAGGTCAAGTAATCAAACCAACCAAATAAATGAACAATAATCAACTATTTATCAATTTTTTTTTTTTTTTTTTTTTTTTTTTTTTTTTTTTTTTTTTTTTTTTTTTTTTTTTTTTTTTTTTTTTTTTTTTTTTTTACGGCGCGTCTACTTCTAGGTCATTAGCGCCGACATCCAGGGTGCAGCGAGGAATTTTCCCAGCGAGCCTTGAGATGAGAAAATTCCTGCCGGAGGTGGGAATCGAACCCACCATCTCCCGCTTATGAATCCAGCGCGCTAGCCACTAGACTACGGGAGACCCACTATTTATCAATGTTATCAATTAATTATTTTAGACGCTTCTTTATTGGGTTTTGTAACCACATGAATAGATATCGAATTTCAGTTTGTTTTAATTATCTTAATATGTTCTAGGGCGGATTAAATAAATTTTACAATTTTTTACTTCACCGATCATACTATGTGTTTAGATTTGTGAAAAGTTTTATTTTATCACGTTTGTCAGTTCATTTTTTCCAGCTAATCTTATTCTTTAGACATAAAAAAAAATCCAACTATGAACACATATGGAGGGTTCAGAGCACAACTAGACCAAGTCCAAGTTATACAGTTTTCAGAAAATGAGTATTATGCGTTTTAATTGCAGAGACGTTGTATAAATCCTATTGGCCAGTATAAGTCTTAAATGATATGAACTTAAACACTGACATTATTTATGTATAGCCTTGTTCATAAAATAGTTACAACTTGGACTAGACTTCCTTGTGGCCTGAAAACGAATAAGAATGACTTCCAGATGTGTAGCAAGAACTGCTACAAGCGGCAAATTAATGAAGTTAGGACTTAGTCTCCTGTAACACTGAAATTAGCCATTTTAGTAATTCTCCTCAATCCCATTACAACATAAAACGCCAAAAATGGACTTGGTGTACTTGTGCTCTGAACCCTCCATATAATGATCGGTAAAGTAGAAAATTGTCAAATTTGACATACCAACTTTTGGCAAATAGCCACTGAATTGTAAATAAGATAAATATAAACAAACTTGTAATGTCATAAATTAGTTAGATTACGACGAAATAAAACAATACTCAAAAATACAACCATAATAAATTACATAAATGAACTTCTTATTTTGAACCTTACTTTATCTGCTCATTCTTTTATTGAATTACGTATGATATTAAAAGAAAATGACAGGGAAAAGGAGGTAAGGAAGCTTAGGTAATAGTATGAAGCCAGACATATTGGGTATTTGCCTCACGGGCATGAAGTGGGTAATGCAGTTGTGGGGCTTCATCTTTTAGGCCTACTATTTCTGTGCTGCTTTCCTTTTTCTTCAACACTAGGCTAGGACAAAACCATTTTATGACTGCAGAGAAAATGCGATGTAAATATCAACAATATAGGCATTCAATATTTATATTTGGTGAATCGTGAACAATGACGATCTACTGGATTTAATGGCGTTGTATTTAGTGCTCAAGTAGAAAACGAGAAGGAGCCAAAGTGTGGATCAAAAAATAAAAAAAAAACATACGAGGGATGGACGCGGGGGAATATTTTGTGCTAAGCAACCACCGTTTTTATGCGGAAGGGTGAACTGGTTTCAGCATCTACTTCCATTGTTAGGCTATGAATAAAAAAAAAAAAATTAATTGATAAATGTTTGCTGTAAATGATAACTTACCGTATAACCTCACGGTCGTCAGCACCCTAAGATGCTATTATATCAAGTAACTATACATCCCATGCCCCTGGGTTGGGGTTCCTGAAGAAGCATCCTTGTCAGGATTTTCTGTATTTTTTTTTATTTATTTTTTTTTTTTTTTATTTTTTTTTTTTTTAATTTTTTTACATTCATAAAGGAACAGATATTGCCAAAATGAGAAAACAATCTTCTATTATTACATAAGACAAACGATACCAAAAATCATCACAGAAACGATTACACAAATTAAAAATATAGATAATATCGAAATCTCTATTGAATTAAGCTGATTATTTTTAATCCCACTGATATATAGAACACAAACAAAGGGTGTAAGGACTATACTGTTTATCGCCCTTGTCAAAACAAATCCTAATCCTAGATAATATCGAAGAAATAATATTTAGATAAAAATCTTGCTGGTTCCTCTCCTGCACCTCGAGTAGTCTTATCGTTCAGTGATGAACAGTTCGGAGTCGATACCTTGGCACTTAACTCAGCGCAGTAGAAACGTCCTGATAGTGTTAGAGTTAATAACATCTTTAAGCAGAAGAAACAAATCTAGAAGACATGGATTGCAATTAGAGAAGTACTTGCGTTCTTCTTGGCCATCTCGTCCTTAAATGTCTCTATTCCCTGGAATATCTTGACTCTGATGTAGGATTAAATGCCCTATTTACTAGTTTTGATTTGGGAATATGATATAACAGCTTTATATTACTATAACTAAGCTGTGAATTCAGAGGTTAAAGTCCCTAGAATTGTAGCGAACGTATCTTATTGGTCACATGGCCAAGAGCCACTAATAACACACATTGAGTTATCATTATTTTATTTCAACTAAATATACTGAACATTATGACGGTCAATTTTTTCACAACTAATTAAGATTTGCGTGTGCCATTTCTCATTCTTAAGCGGTAAAATTCGATCATCATCCAGTAATCATATTCAAACCAATAAAATTAATTACTGTCTTGATAGTGATAATGAAGAAAAGTTGAAGGTATATACCAAGCCTGAGAGAAGTTTGTTTTATTCAGCAAAACTAATTTACCTCCCAACTCTTGTGGGTTGAGGGCTAATTTTCGGAGGGGTTGAGCAATGTCGGCTCGTTTGTTGTTGGCAATTGCCTTGTAGGGAATCCCGCGCTATTAGTCAATGACTTTAATACCTTACCAGGTATATTCAGTAGCTCCTATCATCTATTTGTTAAATCATGAATGCTATAATGAAATAAAATGAAAAACGTTTGTTGTAAAAATAGCTGAATGGTGGAAATCGATCTTCAGTGATGAAAAAAAATGTCCTAACATGTCCACAGATTTTTCATTTCATGCAGAACCCTTGCAGGGACATAGCCACATTTGGAATGCCCTGTGGAAAAAATAAACCTCATAAACAAAAATTTTTCAAAAACAAATATAATATAAATGACATTTGAAATAACATTAAATATTATTTTTAAAAAAAATAAATAATATATATTATTTACTAGCTGTTACCCAGTTTGCCATGCAAATATAATAGGCCTAGGAAGCTTGATAAAGTCTAATATGGCTGTGATAATGAGTGTTTAATTGATGTAGGTGGAATTTGACTTGTGTTCCTTACAGGAATCATGTTTATTTATTGTATGACTTTAGTGTAACTAGAGTAATGAACAGGACATGGTGAGTTTAAAATTATGACAATAAAATTCAGTAAATGGTTTTGGAGGATGTAATGTCTGAAATTAATATACTATTGTAGATTGCCTGAGGATGGACCTGTGTGTCCGAAACGTTGTGATGGAGGAATAAATGGAAAGTTTGAAAAATTTTTGAAGGGTTATTCTTCACCTGTTTGGTATTATTAAAATGAAAAACGTTTGTTGTAAAAATAGCTGAATGGTGGAAATCGATGTTCACAGTGATGAAAAAAAATGTCCTAACATGTCCACAGATTTTTCATTTCATGCAGAACCCTTGCAGGGACATAGCCACATTTGGAATGCCCTGTGGAAAAAATAAACCTCATAAACAAAAATTTTTCAAAAACAAATATAATATAAATGACATTTGAAATAACATTAAATATTATTTAAAAAAAAAATAAATAATATATATTATTTACTAGCTGTTACCCAGTTTGCCATGCTACACCTACTTTCTGTCTATGACTATCCCCGTATCAAGATCTACTTGATACCTAGTTATCTATACCCAGTTACGAAAATCGGTCAAACGATGTGAATTTGTTTTAGTTCATAATAATACCTGCAGAGGCCAGTACAACAGCACTTCATCTAACAGCCGACAGAGGCCAGTAGTAGTCGTGATACCGGCAGAGGCCAGCACAACAGCACTTCATCTAACAGCCGACAGAGGCCAGTAGTAGTCGATTCAAAATCAGCCAAGTTCAGTGTAGCCAAGTAGTTTTGTTCAAGCTCAGTTCAGTGTAGCCAATTTTTCTTGAACAATCTTTGACCTTTTGACCAAATTTGGAAATTTGACTATTTTGACCTAGCCTAGGAGATTTCTCGTATCAAGACTTACCTATGTGCCAAGTTTGGTCAATATCGGTCAAACGGTGTAGATTTGTATAAGGAACAAAGAAACAAATAAAAAAACAGACAGACACGTGACTTTTATATATATATATATATATATATATATATATATATATATATATATATTATAAGGCTACACATAAAAAGTCTAAAACAGTAGTTCAGTTCAAATATCAAGGCCAAGAGTGCACAGTTTGGCCTCAAGGTTTGGACTGAACGGATCTAGCACACACACGATAAGTTAATAAAACTCAAGGATGTCCCATACAAGGTGAGGAATATCTCAAGATTTGGACGGCGCAGTTTGAGAAAAACCCTGAAAATGTTTTGCCTGAAATAAAACGTCTGTAAAAGTTGTGGACATTTTTCTTATCACTGCAAAATCCCTGCACAAATTAAAAACTACATACTACATTTGTTTAATATTAATACATTATAACTTAAGCTAATGCAGAGGTTTTTGTTGGCTGACTGGTGCTTCCCATGTCCAGCTGGATTGTCAAGGTGTTTCCAGTCACACCTATTCCCAAGGGGGGCTCTTTGAATCAGAAACTTATTTAGTAATTTACATAAAATTAACTTCATTTAAAAAAAAAGTTGTATTTTTGAGCTTATTATAAATCAAAAGAGACTGTATGGGGGAAAAAGTGAAAAAAAAAAACGTAAACATTTTGAGCACTAATGTTTTCCAAAATACCTTGTTAAATTTCTCATATTCTGACCCCTTATAGCTCATAGCTCTTTTTTCTAGTTTATATTACAATAAATTCCTTTTTGAGGGAAAAATTGACTTTTAAATTTACATTTAAAGGTATTTAGAGGTCTAAATACTTTCTGAAGTGAGGGCTCTCGTTCTTTTTTATCAGGGAAACGAAACATTGTAAATACCGCTTATTAAATTTTTATTTATGTTTCGGAAAATATTATATGTGTTGGAATTTCGTGTACAATGTACTACTTAAAGTAAGTAAATCGTATGTGGGATGAGTAAGCTTTCACGTTTCATGTTAACTCTTGTGATTAAATATTACTTTGAAGATGTGAAGATGATGGATCATCATCAGCGATATCGTAGTCATTCTGGGAATTCTGAAATTACTTAAGACTAAAACTAGATGATTCTTGAGATACGTAGTTCTCGAAAGAAGTGAAAGCTATTTTAAATGTGCTGATAGGAAAGAGAAGAGTTTGCCACTGTTTTTATCAAATGGATTGGATGGAGTCTAGAAGAATTCTTAGGTTATGTTCTTCTTTGGGATCTCCGTAGATGTTTATTCTTGATAAAATAGGTAGAAGATATCTTTATTTTGTTGGATGTAGGTTAATGTCAAATCTCTTTGTATAGAGAACAGAAATTGCAGTAAAGATGTAGACACAATAGATGGAACAGGAAACTCTCATTCTTTTAAATTCTATAGAATTTAGTTTTATTGGAGAATTTCTTACTTTTTTTTTTCTTTAAACCTTAGACATTTCCTTTTATTGATTGGTAGAAGAGGAAAGGTTTTTTTTCTATTTAGATCAGCGAATAAAAAGGAACTCTGAAAAGGGTTAATTCGACCTTTGAGCACCATTTTACCAGATTAAAATAAATAGTAGCATTCAAATCGTGCTTCCGGAAATTCATGCCTTTAAAAATGTACATGTCAGAAAGGAATGAGGAATATTTTATGCGGTTGTCACACCATGAAAAATTTGATATTCTAGTCTGTATATGTTTACAACAAATAATAAGTAAATATTTTTGATTTATTATCCCTCGCTAAGGTGTGTTGCCTGAGGATTATCAATTTTTTTGATAAAGTAAGCATCATCCCTTTCCTTTATGTTTCATGTACAGCAACAATACCTACTAGGAATTGAACGCACAACCAATAGTTATACTTACAAGACAATCACAGGGCTCAAAACTAATATTAATGCAACCTATGATTGGATTTATTTCTTATCATCTCAGAATGTCCAATTGGCAGTATTCTTGAATTAAAATAATTTCCGTAAGGGACAGATGAATAATTTTTACTGGGGTAGGAAGTTGCTAGTAAACACAAACTCCACATACACAGACATTGTTCGTTTTTGCGTTAGATCTTTCAATTACAAGTTTCTGACGTTTTATAGCAACAAAACTTGGTATAATTGAAATTACGACGGCTACGATCATATTAATAATTTGGTATCCCTTTCCTAAATAGCTGTTAGCGCGTTCTCCATACCTCAATAGGTAGGAAACTCACTTATGAGGGTGCCCTAATGACAAAATCGGAAAGTGCTGAACTGGAAAAAAATTACGTTTCAAAATCCATAAATAAATAAATAAAATATATAACGGTTGTTCATATTTGTATATATATATATATATATATAAGTTCCCAATCTTGCCGGCTTAAAAATGGACCGATTGTTATAAAAGATAGCACAAAAATACTATGGACGATTTCAAAATCCGTCCACTGGGTCATAGTTTTATTGGCGAAAAAAATCGTATCGTTACGTTTTTGCATTACTATGCTTCTAGATACACGTTTTATAAGTATCTGAACGTGGTAAATCAAATTACTCCATTTACAAGCCCATATCTATAACTGATGTCGAGAAAAATGGGAAATTAACTAGTCTTATCTTGGGATTTTCGAATAAATTCCTATATATCCCGAAACCGGTTGTGAAATCGTATTAAATGTAAAAAAAAAAATCGAAACCTTATCACAAATAAAGGTTTTTTCTGTTTTGATGGAGCTATCATATTCAGAGAAATTGCTGTTTAAATGAAGTCATTTCTGTCCTGGTGCCTAAGATCTAGCTTCTGATTGAGATTTCATATAATTTTAAATGTATATACATTTTTCAAGATTAAGACAAAACATGCCTTGTTCCTATTTAAGCTTTACAAACGACACAGGGTATACGAATGATGTCGCAGTACCTGTGAGTTGGACTGGATAACAGGTTCACACTTACACACACTCACACACACATATATATATATCAAGCAGAATATATTGTTGGCAAATTGCTTCAATTATTTCAAGTACTTGCATTAAAATCTTATCCCCACACAAGTGGTTGAGTTCCACTGCAGTAACGACACGTAAGGAAATTCATCTGAACACGGTCACTACTCAGAGCTGGTAGGCGTTTAGAATGAGTTTCATGCATCACGAACATGAGACCTTCCAAAGCTGTCCCTCCGCTGGTCTTGCATGTTCTTTATCGCGTCTCAGCAGAAAGTATACATATATAAAATGTTATAGATTTAAGTTGAGATTTACTCAGTCCGCAGTTGCCGTGGTAACCATTATTTTAAACATTGCTTTAATTTTTTTTTATTAATGAAACAAATTTTTTCTAGGGACAATAGTCAATTTCCACTCTTTTCTATGACGATAGGGACAATACCTTTTCTTTATTCGAACGAAAAGCCTTCACTCGTAGAGGACATTTCACCTTGACCCCTAAAACAAAATTTCGCTTGCAACATAATTTTATCCTCACACGGAATGGAATATCTGGTGGCCGGAACATAGTACTGATTACTCCGTCTTCCTAGTGTGCTGTTTCCTGAAGAATACCTCTTCATTATCTGCCACTCTGAGCAATTGTTATGGGACTGACCTTTTGCTATTAATATATACACATTAAAACACACATGTATACATACGTTTTTGTGTATATATATTTTTACGAACTTGTTTTCCTTCCTCCTCAGACTGCTTACAAAATCTTCAGACTAATATGAACGAGGATAATAGAGAAAAACATACTTATGAGGAAGAGGAAGAGGAACTCTGGAAAGAAGAAATAGAGTCCAATTTATGAGAGAGGAGTGAGGGTCCGTCCCATGACTACAAATGGCTTCTGACTTCCTCAAGGGTGGATCCTTGTCAGAACATTGTCGAGTTTTTCTACCCCGAAAAAACAGCAAATGGTTTCATCGCACCCAAAAACTTACAACGTGAAATGCAAATAGAAAAAGTGGCACTCTTTCTGTATTTTTTTTTGTTGGGGGGGGGGGCTTGTGATAATCATTGAATTTCCAAATAGAATGCTAGTTAGTAACGGCATTAGAGGCAAATGACTTCGCTTAGGAAATTATAATGAAAAATACAACAACTCTAAGATGTCTATTTGCCCTGAATATAACTTTAAGTGATAATATAACTTGTCCACTTAAAAAAATCATAAAGATTTTTATCCGGATTCTCAAAATTCAATATTTATGGACCTTAAAATGAAATTTAAAAATTACAATAGACCTTAACACAACTTAATATAAGATGCCTGATGATGATCCTAAACAGGTACGAAATGCCAAGAATATAAGTTACTATTTAAAAAATGCCGGGGAACAAATCCAGCCAGTTTTTTCAAGCATAAAATATTGTTTTACTTTTCACTATAAACTGATATTTCTACACGAAGAGAAAACGATTAACAAAAAGGTGTTTTGGGATCAGAAATAGTAATAAAATGGAAAAGAAGTATGAGACGAGTAATCTAAAAGTAAGTAGGAACAAATAAATGCTGGTTGAAATGGAATTGAACACCTTCAGCTTGAGTTTTTAGCGCGGTTCCTCCCTCCCCCATAGGGAGGAACCCCGCTTATAAGGTTGATACAATGAAACAATCCGGAAGTGCCGACAAGAAAATTTCGCGTTTCAGAACCCCTAGAGACCGAAAATAACGGTGGTTCAAATTTGTATATATATATATATATATATATATATATATATATATATATATATATATATATATATATATATTTGTCTGTTCGCTCATTTCTGGCTACCCTGATGGTCCGATTTTGATGAAATTTGGTACAAAAATCTGTCGGCCAATTTGAAAGGTCAAGTTCGTTAACCAGCAAAATTCGCTCACTGGAAGATGGCGTCTGGGGCGAAATTCGCGCAAAAAATCGTAACGCCTACGTTTTTGAGTTCATAAGCTTGTAAGTACTCTTTTTATAGGCTTCTTGGGCTAGGAAATCGAATGGAACCATTTTCAAGGCAATAGCTTTAACCGTTTTCGAGAAAACTGAAAAAATAATTTTTGAATGCCGTTTTTGGTTTGGGTACTTAGAGTCATGGGATTCAGTTGAAACATTTACTGCGTGTTCTACTTTCATTAAAACTAATATGTTGAAATTTTGGTTGCGTTTGGAGTTAAGGAAGGGTTAGAATAAAATATTTTATTAACAGACATAAAAAAGTTTTGGTAACTTTGTATACTTTCCTTAATATCTCGAAAAAGGTTGAGAATTTGGGAATCCGAAGAATACCATTAGAAAGCATACTAAATGCCCTACAAACAAGGTTCTAATGAAAGTTTTGATTAGGCGATGTCAATCGGAGAAATAAGTGCTTAACACTTTAAAGTAATTGATTTCGCTTATTCGAACTGTTCTTTTTGTCTTTGATTTTGATACTTAAAATTATGGGATTCAGTTGAAACATTTTCTGCATGTTTGAATTTCATCAACACTAATATGTTAAAATTTTGGTTACGTTTGGAGCTAAGGAAGGATTAGAATAAAATATTTTATTAACAGACATGAAATGTTTTGGGAACTTCGTATACATTCCCTAATATCTCGAAGACGGTTAGGAATATTGGTAAACGGAGGGTTACCATGCGAAAGCTTACCAAATGTTCTACAAAAAAGATTCTGAAACAATTTTTGATTAGGCTATGTCAATCGGAGAAATAAGTGCTTAAACTTTGAAGTAATTGATTTCGTTTATTCGAACGGTTCTTTTTGTTTGTTTTTATTCCTTGTTATTTTTTAATTGCTTAAAGTTGGATAATGTATTTGACAATGAAACAGATTAATTAAAATAAGAAAAACAATTCATTGTTAAAAATATATCAGGCTGTACCGTATGAAATGTCAGTTTTGGATTTGTCGATTTCCTTCAAATGTCTTGGAAACTGTCGAGGCTTCTACTCCGAGTTCTTTGGTATATGCCCTAGTGTTTTTAATTGCTTATAGTAGTCAAATGTATTTGTCAATAAAACAGGATACGTATAATTAGAATCAATATTTTGTTTGTTAGAATTCGAAGATGCCGTATGAATATCTCGATTACAGTACTGGTGTTGATTTCGTTCTTTAGAATTATTCTTGGTATTCTCTATTTTCATCTGTTACCCATAGTTTTTTATTGTTAGTAGGTTTTTCTTATTGATTATAGAATATAAATCTATTTGGCTATAAAACAGGATACGTAAAATTAGTGAGAATATTTCGGAGATTTCTGAGCGAAATACTTTTAAGATTTTCTACCACCACGAACGGCTTTTTTCCTCTATTTTTATCCACTAGATAGGCTTTATTTTGCATATTATTCTATATAAGTTTTATTCAGCAGGGGATTCTGATGAAATGTCGTGTTTTTGCTGTGGATTTTAAATACGATGTATCTAAGATTGGATAACATTAGCGAGTCTACATAGTTAAGAACCGACGACGGAGGTTCTTGCTATGATTTAGTCTACATATGTATATTAAGTCCTAAATCCAAAAAATAAACTTCACAACGGTTAGATACTATGAGCGAATATGGCGGTTCAATGCCTTTAGAAACAGGGGGGCCGCAGGAAATTTACCTGCTAAGAGTTATTCCTCAAGAGCTGTAAATATACCCCAGGTATCTGCCGACAAAAATACAAAGCCTAGGCGGAGAGCACCCCAAAAACTCAGATCCAAACATAAGGTTATATACTAAATATTCATAAAGACTACTTAGTTGTAAACCGATTCATCAATTAGCAATGAATAGTTTTCAACAAAGGTTATATACTAAATATTGATAAAAAGTATTTAATTAGAAAAAAAAAACAATATTCCACAAGACTTGTTTTTGGTCCATTTGTGTCTACTCCATAGACTTAATTAGGTATATTATTCTATTGTAGTTGGGCAACTAAACTTTGTTTTATTTTGTTAAATAAAGTTTTTTTTCTTGACTTGTTATTTGTCAAGACTTTTATTTGTCCTTGTGTATTTACTAGATAGGTTTTATTCGGCATATTATTCTATATAGGCTATATTAGGCATGGTATTCTACTCAATCTTGTGTACTTCTTCTTGATCCTTCTGTACATGGGCGTATATAAAAACAATTTCGGGGGGGGCTCAGACCATTTCCAGGGTATGGAATACTAAATATTTAGAGCTTGGAATAGTTTTAGGCAACTAAAACGCTATTACACCTAAAATAAAATATGTTTTATGAACTAAGTGATCTTATTTAATTTATTTTTAAGAGTTTTTATCATCAATTCAAAATTTCGGGAGGGGCTGCAGCCCCCTCAGCCCCCCCCCTCATATACGCCCATGCTTCTTTATCCTCTAGAAAGGCTTTATTAGGCATATTTTGTATTGATTTACAGAGCTTTGCTTTAGAATGAGAGCCAGATTCTGTAATTTCCGCTTCTGTGTAAAAGTTAGCTACTGTCGGTGTCCCTGACGCCTTAATATCACTTTTATTCGAGATGTTCGAGAGGATTTTGACAATTTTCACGAGATATGTAAAAAATAATGTTTATTTCTTTTCTAAGCTGATCAAATGGCACTAGGGACATGAACGGAACCGCGCTAAGATGCTGCAGTTCCTGCGAGTCGGACTTTTTTACTCTAGCAGCACCACTTTTCGTCGACCTGCCAGCGCAACCGAAATTTTTTCACCTTCTTCCGCCAACCTGAATTTTATAAAGGCGTTTTCCAGACATTCAATTAAGAGTAATTTTCTCCATGTGTCTCAACCGTAGAAGTATTAAGGAATACGTCATTAGCTGTTATGAATGCCTACCTTGGGCAAAACATATAAATGGCGAGTCTGAGCCGTCTGAAGCAAAGCGAAGATATGGCGAGGCTGAGCCGTCATGAGAACCTCAGAAAAAACAGGTTTAAGTTGAGTATGAGCCATCAACCTTATTAGCTTGATCAAAACAAGTAAATGGCGAGTCTGTGCCATCATCAGTAACTGAGGAAAAGAATATCTTTTAGAAAAAATAGATAGAAATAATGAAAAAGTAATAATAGTATTACTGTTAGTGCGAAAACAAAAACATAACTGGAAACAAAATTGTTTCATAAATAAAACTTAGAGATAGTATTAGACATAATCTGTGTATTATATTTAGAAATCAGAAGCCTTTCTAAGAAATTGTTTTTTCTAAGATATAGTTTGCAATTTTTCACGGTCATCCATTGTCTTAAGGATAAATTAAACACACATTAATTTGAATGCAGGCGGACTGCCAGAACGTAAACAGTACATTCAGCCCTGTCTATTCTAGTCTTTAAAATAAACTTGGATTAGAAATCCAGCGTTTCATCATCCGAATGTTTTGTTCTAAATTTTTACCTTTTCTGTAATTTAAATAGAACACCGATGCGCAAAATATACACTGATGCCGATGCCACTGAGTATGACGGGAAATCAGTTCTGCTTGCTCAGAATTTTGTTGATAAAACAGGGACTGAAAGAGGGAGGCCAGGGGAATTGGGTGCCATAAATATTTAGGAGAGGACAGTTGGCACTGGTGTCTCTACGGTCCCCGAGGGACTAGGAATATGGTGTGGGTCTTACCGGTATATCTAGCCATTACTTCTCCTAGCTAGCACCTAAAGACTAGGCCAACTCTCTTCTTAAAGTAATGCCTAGCTCAGCAGAGTTTATGAGATTTAAAGAAGTTTGCCACGCAGGAACTGCACAACTAGGCACATTCCTCACCAATTAAGATGCATTCCTGTGTTTGAATTACCCTATATAAATACAAAATAAACTCAATTACTTCTGTTCTCTTACTTTTAAAACGGGTGCGTTTTAAGGGTCTTTGTTTGGATATCCGTTAGGGGCAATGTCTTCTCATTCAAAAAATAAAAGTATCATCCCTCTCCTGGCTAAAGTATGGTGATAGCCTTTATATCGTCGATACAAAAGCAAACTAACGAATATGAAAAAATGCATCTTTCATTGTCCATCTTTAATAATTTCTGCTGGACTTATTTACGGCAAATTCTTCAATCTGACTTCACTCTATTAAAGGGAAAGTATTCCACTATCAAAAGGTTAAATCTGCCGAATATTGGAGTGTCCAAAAAAAAGTTATGAATAAATACTTTTCCACTCTGAAAAGTGGTGACATTCATATTCGTTAGTTTGCTTTTGTATCGACGATATAACCACTGCCAAAAATCTGTATGAAGTATAAGTGGACGCTAAAAATTATTTAAATGTTAACGTTCACTTATACATAATACTGATTTTTATCTACTCGTTTTCACTCTTTTCTAGACAAGAAGCTGATGGCTTTCCTTTTTTTAAAAAAAAAAAAAAATTATTATTTGTTTATGGATAATTATGATGTTATTATTTGATTTATTATACATATACATCCAATTTGACAAATAGATTTTTTCTTCTATATCTTCAAGTTAAAAATAAAAATGTCCTAAAAAAATAATCTAAGGATGACACATATAAATCATTGAAAACTAAGACCCTATCATTGATAACTAACAACTCTCTTCCTTTCTTAGACTTACTTAATAACAAAAAATTCCTGACTTATTCATTATTATTAATTCTAAGTATTGCACCAGCAATTCTAAGTACTTTCCAGGCAATCCATTTATTAAAGAAATTCTGTTTTATTAAGTGTAATACACCTATGTTGCTCCAAATAAAATTAACACTGTTCTCTCTTTGCAAATGTTTTTAAAGAAGAAAAAAACAACCTCGCCAATTGGCTTGCTTATTATGCAATTATTAAAAACTACAATAAATAGATGATGAGGAGAATCAAAAATTCCTATAACAGAGGAAAGGCAAAGAGCCGCTGGTAGCTAGTGTTGGATGAACTAAAGACTGGAGTTCAATATGAGACTGAGATGAGCTAACTACCTCGGGGAGTTAATCTCATACTGGATATGAGGAGGTATTCTGTGTCAGCATTCTTTGTTTACTCTTCTGTAACTGGATATGAGGCGTCTTCTCTCAATAATATTCCTCACTAGTTACCTGTTTTGATTTCATACCGTTACATTGAGTGTTTCTGCTTGAAATAATTTAAAACTTTAATGTTAGACCAAATACTAAAATTGTTGCACTTCTTTCTTTCTCTACTAAATTGGGTTTTTTACAGAAATATCTTACCAAGTTATTTTTATTTAAGTGATATGAGTTGTAAATTGTAAGAAAAAAAATTAAATTGAATTAATTTCAAAACTCTTGAAACGAAAAAATAAAAAAAAAACCTAAAATACTCCGAACATTTAAAATACATATTACAATAAATAAATAGTTTTTAATAAAAAAAATTAATAAAATTTCTAAGCATTATACTTTTTAATTTAAATGACAAAACATAATTTTTTCTATAAACTGAAACAATTGTATTTAACTTTGCTTAAACTAACACATATAAATTCAAAATATTCATGACTAAATTTGCACTTTAATATTGCCAATAAACATTTGATTCAATTATTAATTCATTTTTTGGGGGTAAAAAAAACTTCTAATGGACCGAATTTGTTTTGGCACTTTCAAAGGAATGTAGCTATGAAGATTGCAATCATGAAAGAATTTTAAAAAAAGTCTTCAGATCTTGCTCGATCGTGTTGGATATTGATAATCTCCCCCCCCCCCGGGGTAAAAATCCATCTATATTCCATGTGGAGGTTGGTTTATTCCAGAACAAAATGCTAGGCCCTAGTATGCCCAAGAGGGGGGCTTTTGGAACACACCTTTTCCTTTTTTTTCTCATACTATTGTCCACAACATTTAGAAAAATTGGGGAAAAATTCTATTTGTTCGAAATGCCTTCACCAATCATAATATTACGATAAACGGTTTCTTTAATGTTTTGTTTTCCAGCAACAAAGAAATAAAAATGGCTCAAGGCCTCCAAGAGGCTCCACTTGGGATAGTATTTAGTCGTATAAATACCTTTTAATTAGAATTTAAAAGTTGAATTTCTCACGAAAAAGGAATTTATTGTGCAAGAAACTCGAATAACAAAAGAACTGTAACATAAATAATGTACAAAATGTATTTTGCGTTGATAAGGTTAGATATTTAACAACGTATTTTCGAAAACAGTAATAAAAATTATTAGGTATTTCACTTTTTTTTTTAACTGTCTTATCCATAATAAGCACAAAAAGAGAAAAAAACATATAAGCTCGTAGAAGAAAGTCACTCAAGAACTTTTGGATTCCAAGAGCCCCCTCGTCTTGGAAAACGGTGTCACAGGAAAGAACTTGGGAATGCTAGGGTTAATGTAATAATGACAGTCGAAATCTGTGCTATTTTTCAATGACAATTAATGAACATGTCGTCGATACAAATGCAAACTAACGAATATGAAAAAATGCATCTTTCATTGTCCCTCTTTAATAATTTCTGCTGGACTTATTTACGGCAAATTCTTCAATCTGACTTCACTCTATTAAAGGGAAAGTATTCCACTATCAAAAGGTCAAATCTGCCGAATATTTGACTGTCCAAAAAAAGTCATGAATAAATACTTTTCCACTCTGAAAAGTGGTGACATTCATATTCGTTAGTTTGCTTTTGTATCGACGATGTGTTGAAAAAATCAAAATAGGTCTATTAGAATTTGAAGTTTAGGGAAGAAACGAATTTAATAATAAATTAATAAATGAGTCTGCTGTTCATTACAAATATTAAAGATATACAAATATAATAGATTAGGTATAAAACTATTTATTTTTATTTTGTATTTATAGTTTTTGTTAAGCAGGTGTATGTAGCTTAAACCTTGCTGAGGATTTTGCTTAGTAACGCACCTGCTCCATCCTTATCTTGACCCTATTCATATAGCTCGAATGCCGAATTTCGAAAAATCATAGCCAACGGTGCACTTGTACAGCGAGTAGCCACGCCCTCATGGTGGTAACTCAGCTACTGCTTAGACCACTACGAATTTTCCACAAAGAATTATCGCATATCATTCTGTATTCAAAGGCGAAACGTATTTAAAATATATATTTATCCAAATATACACGTCCGTTTATTTGTATATGCTTGTATTTTGCTGGGGACGAGGTTAGCTCAGTGGTAGAGCATTCGACTAATGAACTGGAGGACCAGGTTCAAAACCCGAGCGCGCACTAAAGATTTTTTTCTTCTAGTGCTGCCGTTCGAGGGTTGGATTTGGGGTCCCAGATCGTCCCTAGGCTCACCCGGCCTTTAATTAATTTAATTAATAATGGGTACCTTGGGTGCTAATGACTCTAGCAATTGAAGTAGCCAAGGGGAAAATCAGGCGGCCGGAGCAAAGTGTTGACCACACTATTTCCCTAGTGTGCCGTATGGTCAAGAATCAGATACCTCTACAGTATCTGCCCCTCTGGGCCCTTGTACGGGACTGATTTTTTTTTTTTTTTTTTTTTTTTTTGTATTTTGCTTCTATGCTATCCCAGAAACATGAAATATTTATAATAAATAGAACGGTATAAATATTTACAAGTGGTTCAGTAAATAATAAGGGATGATTGAAGCCTGAGTGATAAGAGCTGCCGCTGATAACATTGACTGACATATCAATGTGTTCGCCGAGGACATACATCAGATCCACTGGCTGTCCATGACAGAATGGACATTTGTCAAAGATCCAAACTAATCTTCTGTTTTTCATTCCATCTTTGTCCCTCTTTTTTTTATTTTTTAAACACCTACCTTCCCGTTTAAACATCTTTTTTTTAGGAAGTGTAATTTGTAGTTGTAGTCTTTAATGTAAAATACTGCAATATATATGAATTTAACGTTAAGTAATTCAATCTGCATCACAAAACCCACTGTTAGTTATTATAATCATTTGAGCTCCAATGAAATAAAGAACATTAATTTGAGCTCCATTCTCACAGGAACTGCGTCGTCTCAGCGTGTTTCCATATAAAGCTTACATCCAGTGTGATTTTAAAAATTTTCGAATACATATTCAAAATATTTCCACTTTAATGTTACTCAAACACTATAGTTTATTTATAGAAAAATAAACCTATTAAACTGGAAATTTACTAATCTTTAAAAAAAATTGAAGTTTTTGCTTATTACTATTTGTAAACCAAGGTATTCAACAGAAAATACGAATAATCAAACTGTATACCTATAAGTATTCAAGGAACAGTTGGGATTTAGCCGCGAAAAAAACGTCAGATTTTGAGAAAAATCGAGATTACAATCGTTCCGGCCTGATCGCAGCCAGTAGAGCATGAGACTCTTAATTTAAGAGTTTCGGCGTGTTCTTTGGCAGCCTTCCTCAGCAATAAATGCCTAGGGGATGGCGGAAGACCACGAAATCTTTTAGATGGCAATGGAAAGTGTTTAATTTTTGGTTAGTCATTTACCATGGTCACCTAAAAGTAATCGCGGTCTTCCTTCATCTAAATCTCGAGCCTTGGACTCTTCATGTTCCTAAAATTGCTCTATCACTTACTCTATATCAAAAGAGATGCCGCTCCTATGATATCTCAGGCTGAATTCAATAGAATCAGGTTGAAGTATCCTGGAACAACAGAGATATATACAGATGGTACCAAAACTAATAATGGCGTAGGATGTGCAGTAGTGGATAATGCCAAAATAAAAATGTTATCCCTATCGAATCTAGGTTCTATAGACACAGCAGAATTACTTGCATTAGGCAAATCAGTAAATAGTTTAAAGGAAAATACTAATGCTATTCAAAGACTCTTAGTTTTTTCTTCTTACCTTACAGAACTTTTATTCCCACAATGCGATCATTTCAGACCCTATTGCGGGAATAGATTTGCATTACAAAAGAAACCGACATGTTACTCTCTAGCGGATTCCTAGCCACAATGGTATTAGAGGTAGTGAGAAAACGGATATAGCAGGAAGACAAGCAGTAAAAGTTGATTCAAATAATAAATTCTTTTACGTCAATGTATTTTTAATCGCATATATCTACATAGGCAGCAATGACCCGATTGGTTGAACTGCCAACAAAAAAAAACAAAAAAAAAACAAATTGCAAATTTTCAGTTAAAGCTGAAGATAACCAAAACCAACTAAGTTATCTTTTTATTATTTCATCCCCAAATTGTGGCCAATAAATGCCTTTTTAATATTTACTTTATTAATTTAATTAGCATATGAGACCAATTAGAAAGTGGGGATTAATTACTTTCTTTGAGTAGAGAGTTGGTTGGAGAGTTTGATGCTAATTTCCAGCTTTCCCATTAGCTCAGATTAAAGGACTCCATTAAGATGGTATTTCTCAAGTTCTACTAACTATTCAAATAGTTCTAAGCCACGAAACAATTTAAAGTACTAGGGTTAGTTATATATTATTTTATTTTTCCAGCTGATGCTAATGCAGATTTAGATACTAAATTGTATTTGAACACGAACATGGGAGAAACTGAGTTATAAGATTCGCCGAGTGTCGGGAATGCAGATCTCAAAGAGGGAGAATCCGTTAAGAACTCAGACTCGCGACTGCGACATTTTTTCAGATTTCTATAATGTAAATATTAATTAACACGTCTCAAATCGGTGAAAATGTCAAACGATATTTCAACAGGCCACGGGGCAGATAATATACAGGTATCTGATTCTTGACCATACGGTGATCTAGGGAAATAGTGTGGTCAGTACTGTGCTCCGGCCGCCTAATTCTCCCTTTTACAGGTACACATTACTAAATTAATTACAGGCTGGGTTGGCCTAGGGGCGGTCAAGGAGGCCGAATCCAACCCATGAACAAAGACACTAGAAGATAAAAATCTTAGATCCTCACTAATGTCTTACACAATTTTGGGGAGTAACTCCTGCCACTTTCTTCAAGAATTCATTCATCCTTCCCCACCCTCATTTCAACTTACATATTTATATGTGTTTGTCTGTGTATATATATATATATATATATATATATATATATATATGTGTGTGTGTGTGTGTGTGTGTGTGTGTCGCCTTAGTTGCGGGTGCCCATGAACAAAGCCGACTATATCCACTATCGCAATCTGAACGATCAACGTTCTCCACACAATAGTTATACTTGTGAGTAATATTTCTGAATTTCGCTGCAGACTAAGTCCTTCCAGGCTATTATATTCGCCTGAAACTACGGTAGAGTAATTAAGCTAACGAAGAACCAGGCTCCAAGATTCTAATTGTTCTCGAATAAATGAAAACACCTCATGACGTTCCCTCATAGAAGTTGCTATTTTAACTAGTTTAACTTCAAAATTCTCCTAACTCAACTCGCTGTTAAGCGCACAGTCATCTGCGGCAGTCGCTTCTAGTTTCAGTCCGACAATCGATATATCTCAAGGACGAATTCTAAGAATAGCGGTTTTATAGTTCTAAAGGTATGTGAAAATCACTTTATTTCTATTCAATTATAAACTAAATACAAGGATATCTAAAGCGCATGAAAGTGAGGTTCCAGATATTAAACAATTTTTAACGAGCTTATTCAAACCTTCATTAATCCTATACGCTAGATATCGAAAATGATCCCTGTTAAAAGATCATGTATGTATAACATGTTTGTGTCTGTGAACAAGATAGATATAACGATTGGAAGAGTGTAACAAACGGTTAGAAGAGTTTGTTAACCAGCAAAACCGGTCTATGGTGGGGGAACATCTGATATATATATATATATATATTACGCCCTATTGCGACTCGGCCGTTTTAAATAACTGACTTTAGTCTGTTTATTTCTATGTACTCGTGGTCTAAATGTATTCCTATTTAATGTAAAATTTGATAACAAAGCAAAATGAATTATTCTTTTTAAGAATTTGAAATATTCATGAAAAATAAAATTAACTTAAAAATTAATTATAAAACATATTTAAAAACATTAATTTTTTCTGCAGACAAAATTAATGTTTTGGGGTCTGGAGACCCTATGGGGTCTCCCGTGGTCTAGTGGCTAGCGCCTTGGATTCATAAATGGGAGATGGTTCGATCCCCACCGCGGCGGCAGGAATTCTCTCATCCCACGGGTTATTGGGAAAATTGGTGCTAATGGCCTAGATGTTGAAGCGCCGTTAAAAAAAAAAAAAAAAAAAAAAAAAAAAAAAAAAAAAAAAAAAAAAAAAAAAAGAAAATTAGTTTTGTCTATTATTTTTAGGGGCGTGAAAATATTTATTTATTGCACAAAGTTCATGCTAAAATATGGGGTGTAACTTGACATACTTCATTTTGAAGCCTTAGGCTCTTTTTTTTTTTTTTTTTTTTTTTTTTTCTGCACATGCACTTAGGTATTGTTCACAAAAATACGGGTTATTAATCATTTTGTAGGATTTTTAAAGCCCGAACTATATAAAAAGTTTATATAAAAATAAAAAGAATTGGAAATATCACCTCCTCTCTATTTATTGCGAGTTTCTGTACCCCTAGACTCCCGGAGAGGATCTATATCGGATACATAGCAGTACCTCTCCGACTTTATGTACCTCCGCCTCTAATATGCTACAGATGCGGATGTCTTGGGCACCATAAGGCTACATGTAAAAAGGACTCCGTTTGCAGAAAATGTGCTCAACCGCTGCACGAAAACGAATGCACAACAACAAAGTGCGTCCTATGCGATGGTGACCATCGAACTTCTTCTTAAATACTGTCCAATTTACGCACAGGAATTCGAAATCAAGAAGATCATGGCGCTTCAGAAACTCAATTACAAGGAAGCGAAAAAAATCGTAATCGGGAAAGAATCTTACGCCCAAGTAGCCGCCGAAAATCCCGCCAAATCAGACGAAATCAAAATCTTAACCCATATGATGATGCTGATGACTCAAAGAATTGAATTACTAGAAAACCTCACCACTAATCACATAGCAAATAAAGAAAATACCTCGCCCCCAGAACTTCAAACGAAACCAGACGACGAGAAGAAGAAAACACAAGAACCTCAGCCAATAGAACGAGAGTTTGACAAGACGAAGACAGAAAAGAAAAAGCCATCCTCAACAAATCTTCGGAAAGACAAACATAGAGAACCAGAAAATGAAGAAGAAGAAGAGGAAGAAATTCCCAGGAAAGGACACAAGGGAAAAAAAAAATAGAGTATGATAGGCATAAAAGACGGTAAACTTAATGTACTTATGTATTTTGATTTATTTATTCATTTTATTTTTTATTTATTTTCTTTTTGTTTTTTCTCTTTTCTCACTCTTCGTCTTAAAACCCCCTTCCTATTTAGTATGATCTATCAAAGCACAATCAATAGCTCTCCCTTTATCTCCTTTTTAAGAGTAAATCTATCTGCCCTAATCAGGCCATACGGAAATAACCATATTTCTGCACTCTTCTCTATTAATTACCCAAACCAAAGCGATTCAGTCTCATTTTTGGCCATAAATCACAATCTTTCGCTGCAGAATATTAGAGTTTTCCAATTCAAACATATATACTCTCATATCTGTACTGCAATGGAACATAAACGGATTTTTCAGGCATTTAGGTGATCTGAGGTCTCTTTTACACTGTACCCAAATAGAAATCCTGGCTTTACAGGAAACACACTTACAACCCGGTAAGACTGCCAGCTTACATGGCTACAAACTCTATAGAAGAGATTACTCCCTGGGTGGTAGGGCATGTGGTGGAGTAGCAATATTCGTAGCTGATAGCATTCACAGTGAAGCTATTTCATTGAGAACTACTATTCAGGCGGTAGCTGTCTCAGTTCATCTCCCTTCTCGTCTCACGGTCTGTTCTGTTTATCTTCCACCTAACGAACCATTAGATACTCAGGAAATACGGAATCTACTCAGTCAGTTACCAAGTCCTTTGCTATTTTTAGGAGATATGAACGCCTTAAGCCTTATGTGGCATTCATCCAGAAATAATAGCAAAGGGACACAACTTCAACACATATTTGAACAATTTGACTTGCTATCCCTTAACACTGACAGACCAACACACTTATGCACAAGAACAGGTACACTATCACACATAGACGTGTCATTATGCACCCCGTCATTATACACTCGCTTCACATGGGATGTGGGTCGAGATCCTCACGGTAGCGATCACTTCCCAATCCACATTAAACAATCAACACCTCCTCCCAGCTTTAATTCTGCTAAAAGGTATAACACGAAAAAAGCAGATTGGGACTCATACAAGGACATTATAACAGACAAACTTAAAAACACACAAGTAAACACCATACAAGAACTAAACAATTTAATTATTTCAGCTGCTGACCTCACCATTCCACAAACAACAGAAAACTATAAAAAACCACCCGTTCCTTGGTGGAATGATGAATGTAGGCAGGCCGTGAAGGATAGAAGCAAAGCACTCAATTTATTCCGTAGAAATCCATCCGATATAAACCTCCAAAATTATAAACATAAAAAAGCAAAAGCACAATGGACAATAAGGAATAGTAAAAGGAAATGCTGGGTGGACTTTTTATCAAATATTAACAGACACACTTCACAACATGACATATGGACTAAAATAAATCAAATAAGACATAAAAAATACAAACCACCGATACCTGGACTCAAAGTTAACAACTCCATCATAACCGACCAGACAAACATCAGCAATATCCTAGGGAATCATTTCGCCTCAATATCTAGCAATCATAATTATACAGCAGAATTCCTGCAACACAAATTACAGAATGACAATACATTGATACCAATAAACCACAATTACGATCACCCCTTAAATGACCCAATAACCGTAGACGAACTCAGACTTGCATTATCTACTGTACACTCAAGTTCTCCTGGACCTGACAGAATTACTTATGAAATGATTAAACATTTACCCAGCATTTCATTCAAAACCCTTCTAGACATTTACAACGAAATCTTCCAGAGTGGTAACTATCCTCTTTTCTGGAATGAGAGTATAGTGGTACCTATGTTAAAACCAGGTAAAGACGGTGACTTACCCACTAGCTACCGTCCGATTTCATTGACAAACTCTGGTTGCAAACTACTCGAAAAGATAGTAAATAAAAGACTGTTATGGTTTTTAGAAGCAAATAAATTACTGTCACCCTACCAGTGTGGTTTTAGAAATCAACATTCCACAATGCACCATATCGCCAAAGTAGAAAGCGATATATTAAACGCTTTCTTAAACAAAGAATCTTTGCTAGCCGTCTCCCTAGATCTAGAGAAAGCCTACGACACCGTATGGAGAAGGCTTATCATATCACAGCTGGTAGATTGGGGTGTCCAGGGCAAAATACTGCAGTACCTCAGTAACTATTTATCTCAAAGAAAATTCAGAGTGAGGGTAGGTACCGCTCTTTTGGATGTCTTTGTTCAAGAAAATGGAGTGCCCCAAGGAGGTGTTCTGAGCACAACCTTATTCAATATTGCTATGAATTCTGTCCATCAGTGTATCACCCCAGGAGTAAAATTTTGCATGTATGCTGACGATCTACTTATATACAGCTCATCCAAACGAATTCACACCGCTGAACAACACATACAAAGTACACTTACAGAATTAGAAAAGTGGAGTGGTAAAAAGGGTTTCAGGTTTTCCAGAGACAAAACAAAATATATTGTTTTTACAAGGAAAAGAAATCTTCCAGCCCCCCACCTTACAGTACATCAAACACACATTCAACATACAGAAACACTCAAATTCCTCGGACTAACACTGGACAAAAAATTAACGTGGTTGCCCCATTTGAAAGAGCTCCTTAAAAAATCCAAAAAATCTTTGAATTTTTTAAGAGTTCTCAGTAGCACAAAATGGGGAGCTGACAAATTTACGATGCTTACTCTGTACCGGTCTTTTACCAGATCCCTTCTAGATTACGGATGTATAGCTTATTCTTCTGCCAGCCCAACCACCTTGAAACTACTTGACACAATACAGAACACAGCACTAAGAATTGTCAGCGGTGCATTTAGATCTAGCCCAGCAGAAAGCTTATGTGCCGAAACTGGTGAACCTCCACTGCAGTACAGACGTCGAATGATATGTAATAAATTCGTATTGAAATGTAAAGCTATTGGAACGCCATGCGTCACTGAGTTTTTATATAACCAATACTCCGAAAAATACACCGAAAGAAACGTTAAGCAAAAGCCACTCTCATTACGAACTGAAGACAATCACAGCGACCTAACTCTCTTCCAAACACCTGTTCACACAAATAACATTACTGAGATACCTCCATGGCGACTGAAAAACCTTAAACTAGACTTAACACTGACAAAATACAAAAAAAACAGACCCAACTTCTTCGACACACTACAAAAACGTATTCAACTCCCTGTTCAGGCAAAATAACAACACTCAGTACATATTTACGGACGGATCAAAAACTAACTACGGGACTGGTGCTGCCGCCATCACAAGAAACGAATCCTATCACATAAGATTACCCGATCACACTACTGTTTACACAGCAGAACTACACGCAATCCTTTTAGCACTCAAAAACATTGAAGATACAGACACGGACGACATAACAATATGCACTGACTCATTAAGCTCCTTACACTCAATGACAAACATTTACAGCACACACCCTATTGTCATAGAGATTTTTACACAATTATTCCAACTACAAACAAAGAACAGACATATCACTATGTTTTGGTTACCTGGACATGAAGGGATTTCACAGAGCACTACAGTAGACTTACTAGCGAAAACTGCAACTCAAAGACCTACACCTGACCTGAACAAAATGACAGCAACTGACCTATGCAAACTAGCTGAAAATAAGACGGTAAACGACTGGCAGACAGAATGGACTAACTCTCAAAGCAAACTACGGGACATAAAAAATACAATAATACCCTGGTCAAGAGAAAACCTAACAAGACGAGACCAAGTTATTATTACAAGACTTCGCTTAGGACACAGTTTACTAACGCACTCCTATCTAATGGAACGACAAGACAGACCTGTATGCGCATGTTGTAACGAGACATTAACAGTTAAACACATACTTATTGACTGCAGATTACGAGACTACCTAACAATTCCTCACGGCTTACACGACTTACTTGCCGAAAATAGTCCACATATAAACACCATACTAACTCACTTAAAGACAATTAACCTATATTCAAAAATCTAGCCTTATCTCCAATTTACCTGCTAAAGTTAATTTAAAATAATGAACGAAATAGCCTTTATAAAATCATTTACATTTTTAAGAAATTAAGTTAATTAACCTACATTTAAAAATAAAGCCCTATCTCCAATATAATCTTACCTCTTCTACCCTCCTCCCCCACTTTTTTTTTTTTTTTTTTTTTTTTTCCCCTCTTCACACTCTATTTAATATCTATCATATTACCGTATTGTTATTGTGAAATATATTATATTAAACATGTTATTGTTATTATTAATTAGCTCACTAATGTACTAGCTATACTCATAAAATGTACTGACTTGTTATATATACAATGTGCAAAAAGTATTTTGTAATATCTTGATGTATGTTAAAGAGCAAGTCGCCAAAATTTGCGAAACTCTTAATAAATAAATATCAAATATCGTTACGAAATTCCAAAAGCTGTGGACAAAAAGGCGGCGGCCATCGAATTCTGAACACCCAATATGTGTGTATATATATATATATATATATATATATATATATATATATATATATATAATATGTTATGATGGTGTTTTTTATTTTGAGATGGAAGGGCTTCTTTCCACCTTGCTGTGCCATTTGTAGGTTCAGCTCCTTTAAAATTTCTTCAGACATTTTATATTGTTCTGCCTAAATATAGCATGCTATAGTATACCATATTCCAAATAAAATATGAGAAATGTTTCAAGAAGTAACTACATGAATAGCAATATCTTAAATCACACTTCTAAGAGAATGCTGTCTATAAATAATATACCGCATCGCCTCAGGGTCACTTGTTCGATCCTCCACATTTCTTCCCGTGAGCTAACGCCAGGTCATTACAGCCTCAATAAACTCTTTGTGAGTATTTTCAATCATTTCTTTTAAAACGAAACGCAAGATTAGCACAGTGGCAAGTATCTTTTAGCTCTTATTCTTAAAAAATACAATTAATAGTTAAGTCATGTATAAAAATGAAGGATATTTGTCCTAAGCAAGAGGTACCAGTTATATTTGTTTTTTCTATTTATTTTAAAAGCTTCACAACGACAGCGCACTCATTCAAACAACTAACGAAACAACTCGAAATGGCCAAAATTATCATTGAATTAGAAAACTAAATAAATCAGAAGTTTGAAGGGAACATAAAAGAAAATATGAACAACTTGACCCGAAGGAAGCGTTCGCACTTTATCCTCCTTTTACTTACTTTAATTATTTATTTGAAAAATATAAGAAATTGATTATCCTAAAAAGTGAATAATCTGATTTGATCGCCGGGTTTGTTTATCGTAGAGACCAGAGACGAAGTAAGTTGGTCATCATGGACTAAGTCAAAACAAATGACCGAGCGGTTTAAGGAAGTGAATACAAATTCAAGTTTTGATTAATTAATCTAATTATAAAAATCAGCACATCGAAAACCATCATTGTTTTACGTAGGGACTAAATAAGATACTTAAAATCGGAATCGGATTAATTTCGATATTCTCGATAGAGGATCGATAAGTCGAAGGCGGGATTCCAAAAAAACAATTTTTTTTTTTTCAGTTATAATTTTTTAAAAACAACTCAAATATTAGTTATTCGCATATCTTTCCGGTTTAGCGGCGGTCAAGAAAAGCGTTAAAATGATGCCTCATTTATGAAAATTGATGAAGTATTAACAAAAGTTATGGTGTACCGAAGAAAAAAAAAAGAAAAAGAAATTGAGAAATAATATATATATGATAATATACTTATTTAAACCTTAGTTGCTATAATTACATAACATAACAACATTCAACATAAAAATAATGTCCAAAGAAAATTAATTTATTTAATAATATTGTAATAAGCTAATACATTTAAAAGAAAAAATGAAGAAAGCCAAATAATGTAATAAAAAAAAATAGAAGTTAATTAATGAAAGTCAAATTATTATTCAAATCACTTTCTGCCATCGGCTTCCGACTCAAAATCTAAATTTATCTATTTTTACTAAATTTATATTTATTTATATAATATACTGTAATAAAAATTAAATGCCATTATTTGGTGGAATATGAGTTATAACATCAATCACACTAGTCCTAATGTTGAGGAAGTTAGAGATAAATGACAATGGCACATTTACTTCTATAAATGAAGGGTAATATAATAAGTTTATAATGTTAGATTCGGATAATGCGGAAAGCCCTCAGAGAGAACAAATATAGAACGATACTGGACCGGATATGATTAAACCCAAGAAGGTGTCAAAGACAGATCCTCTTCATCTCATCATTTCACCGACTCAACGTAATCTTCTTCCTTTAATATCATACATTCTTTCGTACAAGTAACACTCGTAGAATACATTCTTAGATTTCAGAGTAGTAACATAAATCTATACGAGGAAATTACGGTTCCTCTTTCACGGATCCCTGTCATCTGGAAGGAGTAAAAAAACGTGACCTGTATTTAGACTTATATAATCAATGCAGGGCAGAAACCTCAATACTTATAGAAAAATTTAAGTTAAAGACTTTTTACAGTTTTTCCAGTCAAGTTACCGACAAATGTTCAAGAAACAATATTCTTCTAAAAACAATTCTGAGATTTTCCGAATCTCACAAAAGTTGCAAATTTTAATACTTTTTCCAGCGGTATGCTCAGATCTGAATTCCATAATAAAATTCAGACTTCATTATGGAATTTAAAATTTAGAGGGATAGGCGTTTTTTGCTGGTTAATGAAACTTGGCCTTTCAAATAAGACAAAGGATTTATGTACCAAATTTCAACAAAAGCGTACCATTTTTGAGCCTGCTTGAGCGTAAACACACACGCACGCACGCACACACACACACACACACACACACACACACATATATATATATATATATATATATATATATATATGTGTGTGTGTGTGTGCAGATCCTAAGCTGAAAACTAAGATGTTCTAGGTAGTTGGTAACAGCTTATTAAATCTTCAATTGTTCAATATAAAATACAATACAATTGAAGACTTAATAAGCTGTTACCAACTACCTACCTATATATATATATATATATATATATATATATATATATATATATATATATATATTAAACATCTAGAAATTTTAACTAGGAACTTTATTCCTTTCGGAAATATTTCTCACCGAATTTCGTTCAAGCGAATTCCACGCTGAGTAGCGTGAATTTTTGAAGACTTTTTTAACAAATTCATTTCATGAGTATAACCTTAATCGAAATTTCAAAAGAATATATTTAATTTTAAGATTTGTGCATATGAAAAGACTTTCTTATACTTAAATTTTAGCACTACTCGAAGGAATGTAGCATTAAATCAGCCGAAAAAATCAGATTTAATATTTAAAATTTGCAATCATTACTTATGTTTTAGTACTTTTTTAGGCTAAATAATGTCTCTGTTTTTTTTTTATCACGGGAAATGAAATTGTTTTATATACATGTACGCTTTGATTAATTTAAGATAATCAGTAATATTCTTAAATTGTTCCGATTTATTAAAAATGTCTGTCCTATCTCTTGCAATTGTGAGTACTCCACGATAATATGATCCACGGTAGACTATTGTCCAGATCGTAGACTATTGTAGATTGAACTGACAGTTATGATGTTCTCAGACTGGTTCTGCTTCTTTCTCATTTTCTTTTCCACGATTAAGAACGATCATTATTATTTTTTATTTATTTTGCAATTAGCGCCGACATCCGCGAAGTTTCTCAATGAGCCTTAAGACGAGAAAATTCCTGCTGCCGGTGGGATTCGAACCCACCATCTCTCGTATGAGAACCTAAGGCATTAGCCCTTATACCACGGGGAGACCCAACGAATATTATTATTATTAGAATTAAATCGTTATTTTATTACCTATTATTTATTATTTATTTCATTTTAGCACTAGTAGCTATTGAGGATGCACTCATGACGGAATTTTTGAAAAATTTCTGAAAAATGTACTGCCAAAGTAGTTATTTGTCAATAACAGTCGTAATTTTTGTTATATTTCAACGAAACTCGGTATTGGTTGAGGTCAACTGAAGAGAAATATGTGTTGTAAAAATAAACTAAATTGGTTCATTAGGAGGGGGGGGGGTTTACCCTGGAGCCAAAGTAGTTATTTGCCAATACCAGTCGTAATTTTTATTATATTTTATTCATCAAGACCAGTAGACGAAAATGTGAAGCTTTGTGTATTTATTACTTAGTGTAGTACTCCAAATACACAAAACTCTGGAAGGAAATTAATTACAAAAGTAATAATGGAAACATGTGCTCATAATAAATTCAAAAGAGCAGAACTATTTATGTTTTTATTTTATTTATCTATCTGGGTTATTTTAAGCAAATTATTCAGGAATGCACTCAATACTACCCAATTCTGAGGAAAGTGCTTAGTTATGCAGCTCCTGCGTGACGGACTTTTTTTTTTTTGCTGATCATATATAATTAATTTCTTAATTATTATTTCATTGTTATTTTTATTTTTTTTTCGGCTTAAATCATCATTGTTCTGGAAATCTTCTGGTAAATAAAAAAAAGTCCGACTCGCAGGAACTGCAGCGGTTCCGTTCATGTCCCTAATGCCATTTGATAAGCTTAGAAAAGAAATAAACTTATTTTTTTTTATATATATCGTGAAAATTGTCAAAATCCTCTCGAACATCTCGAATAAAAGTGATATTAATGCGTCAGGGACACCGACAGTAGCTAACTTTTACACAGAAGCGGAAATTACAGAAGCTGGCTCTCATTCTAAAGCAAAGCTCTATAAATCAATACAAAATATGCCTAATAAAGCCTTTCTAGAGGATACAGAAGCATGGGCGTATATGAGGGGGGGGGGGCTGAGGGGGCTGCAGCCCCTCCCGAAATTTTGAATTGATGATAAAAACTTCTCGTAAAACCCTTAAAAATAAATTAAATAAGATCACTTAGTTCATAAAACATATTTTATTTTACGTGTAATAGCGTTTTAGTTGCCTAAAACTATTCCAAGCTCTAAATATTTAGTATTCCATACCCTGGAAATGGTCTCAGCCCCCCCAAAATTGTTTTTATATACGCCCATGTACAGAAGGATCAAGAAGAAGTACACAAGATTGAGTAGAATACCCTGCCTAATATAGCCTATATAGAATAATATGCCGAATAAAACCTATCTAGTAAATACACAAGGACAAATAAAAGTCTTGACGAATAACAAGTCAAGAAAAAAAACTTTATTTAACAAAATTAAACAAAGTTTAGTTGCCCAACTACAATAGAATAATATACCTAATTAAGTCTATGGAGTAGACACAAATGGACCAAAAACAAGTCTTGTGGAATATTGTTTTTTTTCTAATTAAATACTTTTTATCAATATTTAGTATATAACCTTTGTTGAAAACTATTCATTGCTAATTGATGAATCGGTTTACAACTAAGTAGTCTTTATGAATATTTAGTATATAACCTTATGGTTGGATCTGAGTTTTAGGGGTGCTGTCCGCCTAGGCTTTGTATTTGTGTCGGCAGATACCTGGAGTATATTTACAGATCTTGAGGATTAACTCTTAGCAGGTAAATTTCCTGCGGCCCCCTGGTTTCTACGGGCATTGAACCGCCATATTCGCTCATAGTATGTAACCATTGTGAAGTTTATTTTTTGGATTTAGGACTTAATATACATATGTAGACTAAATCATAGCAAGAAGTAATCCTCCGACGTCGGTTCTTAACTATGTAGACTCGCTAATGTTATCCAATCTTAGATACATCGTATTTAAAATCCACAGCAAAAACACGACATTTCATCAGAATCCCCTGCTGAATAAAACTTATATAGAATAATATGCAAAATAAAGCCTATCTAGTGGATAAAAATAGAGGAAAAAAGCCGTTCGTGGTGGTAGAAAATCTTAAAAGTATTTCGCTCAGAAATCTCCGAAATATTGTCACTAATTTTACGTATCCTGTTTTATAGCCAAATAGATTTATATTCTATAAACAATAAGAAAAACCCACTAACAATAAAAAACTATGGGTAACAGATGAAAATAGGGAATACCAAGAATAATTCTAAAGAACGAAATCAACACCAGTACTGTAATCTAGATATTCATACGGCATCTTCGAATTCTAACAAACAAAATATTGATTCTAATTATACGTATCCTGTTTTATTGACAAATACATTTGACTACTATAAGCAATTAAAAACACTAGGGAATATGCCAAAGAACTCGGACTAGAAGTTCCCAAAACATTTCATGTCTGTTAATAAAATATTTTATTCTAATCCTTCCTTAGCTCCAAACGTAACCAAAATTTTAACATATTAGTGTTGATGAAATTCAAACATGCAGAAAATGTTTCAACTGAATCCCATAATTTCAAGTATCAAAATCAAAGACAAAAAGAACAGTTCGAATAAGCGAAATCAATCACTTTAAAGTTTTAAGCACTTATTTCTCCGATTGACATCGCCTAATCAAAACTTTTATTAGAACCTTTTTTGTAAGGCATTTAGTAAGCTTTCTAATGGTATTCTTCGGTTTCCCAAATTCTCAACCTTTTTCGAGATATTAAGGAAAGTATACAAAGTTACCAAAACTTTTTTATATCTGTTAATAAAATATTTTATTCTAACCCTTCCTTAACTCCAAACGCAACCAAAATTTTAACATATTAGTTTTAATGAAAGTAGAAAACGCAGTAAATGTTTCAACTGAATCCCATGATTCTAAGTACCCAAACCAAAAACGGCATTCAAAAATTATTTTTTCAGTTTTCTCGACAACGGTTATCGCCTTGAAAATGGTTCCATTCGTTTTCCTAGCCCAAGAAGCCTATAAAACGAGTACTTACAAGCTTATGAACTCAAAAACGTAAGCGTTACGATTTTTTTGCGCGAATTTCGCCCCAAACGCCATCTTCCAGTGGGCGGATTTTGCTGGTTAACAAACTTGACCTTTCAAATTGGACGACAGATTTTTGTACCAAATTTCATCAAAATCGGACCATCAGGGAAGCCAGAAAAGAGCGAACAGACAAATGTATATATATATATATATATAAATGTATACATATATATATATATATATATATATATATATATATATATATATACAAATTTGAACCACCGTTATTTTCGGTCTCTAGGGGTTCTGAAACGCGAAATTTTCTTGTCGGCACTTCCGGATTGTTTCATTGTATCAACCTTATAAGCGGGGTTCCTCCCTATGGGGGAGGGAGGAACGGCGCTAAAATGGAATAATTTGACTAATCAACCGTTCTCATTTAGAGCTCATTTATTAATTCTTGACTTTCTGCCTCAAAGCAGAAAATAAACCAGCAGAAAGGTAAATCAGACAATAATTATTTAACAAAAAATGACGAAAACAATTTGAGCCCATAACATGTTTATAATTTATCTGCCTACTTAACTTTGCGAAGGAAGATTGTGAATGCATATTGAAAAGCAATTTGGCATCTCGGTCCATTGCTTGCTCCTATTTTCGCTCTCATTGTTCTGAAATGATTGCCCGAGGTATCATTAAGAACCCATTATGAGTTTCCAGTAGTAGAATAGCCGGCCTTCCCTGTAATAGACTCAGGAGACTACTACTTTTCCAGAAACTATTTTCAATTCAAATTTTCTGGCAAACCCTTCCCTACAAACTGAAGCCCTCGACGTATTAGCATTATTGATTGGCTATAGAAGAATAATGGAAATCAGATGACCCAATCAAACAAAAAGTGTTGTTTTTTTTTTCAACAATATTAGCTCGAATGTTGCAGTATTTTTACAATTATAACAATAACCACATTGGCAAAATTACTGTGGATAACCGTAATTGAAACCGGGGCCGGGGTTTCGTTAAAATCAATAGGGAATAGTCCTAATGATTATTGTAGTCGACGCAAAATAAATTAAAATAAAAAAAAAAATGTGTCTCCCCCTGGTCTAGTGGTTATAACGCTGACTCATGCGGGGGATGTGGTTCGAGTCCTTTGCAAGACGAAAAGTCTACCAAATTTTGGCTTACTGAGTTGTTAGACAATCTGGTATCTAGTATGCTTATGTTACCACTCCTTCATTCAAGACTAAACAGGGTGTCACCCAAAGAAACCCCAAACTTCGGGAATCGATGCAGGATGAAAAAATAACCACATAAAGTTCTTAGGTATATATCTCGATTTTGCTTCATTTCATAAGGCCTTTAAAAAAATCATTAAAAGATCTTAGTTTTTAATGTTTTATCCCCCGCCAAGTCTTTAATATGCCTCCATGCTAAGAAGTCAAAAGGCGTTAGAGGTCTGGAGATCGAGCCGGCCAAGATACCGGCCCTCCACGTCCTATCCAACGCCATGGATAGATAGTGTCCAACAAATTTCGGACTGCTTCGACTTGGAACCAGCTTCCCAATCTCTATGCCAAAAGAACTTACCCGAAGAACAATGACATTTCATTATCGAGGAATGAGTGGAAGGACTTTGTATTAAGTCGAGGGGTCCAAAAATTAAATTAAATAATATGAAATAATAGGTCCCTTATTTTATACCAGACAAAATCAGAGGCATAGTTACCCCTTAATTTTTTTTGGAGGGGAATTAAAGGAGGCGGGGTGGGGGATAAAACATATACTGTTAATATAGGCCTTATGAAAGACTGTATTTTCATAATTTAGTTTTTTGACGTTTTTCTCGGAAACGAAGCAACAACAAGATATATGATAAAGGATTTTTTTGCTTTCTTTTTTTATCCTACATCGCTTCTCGAAGTTTGGCCGTTTTTCTGGGGACGCCTTGTATATATAAACTTATGTCAGTATAATGCAGTGATGAAGGTGCATTACATTTGATGGAGTAGTCGCCGCTGACATGTAGACAGAGGCCTACTGTTTAAGCTTCCAGATGTTATACAATAGGCCCATGATAACGCCAGTCTGCTCATTATAGCATTTGCACTTCCCAACCTCCTGGTGCATTCTACCTGCTTACAGTTTATAAATTTCACTCACCGATGATTTTCTGAATCAAAGTTCTTAGTTATCCCTAAAACAATATTCAGAAGGGTACGTTGAGCGTTCACATTACGAAGCTGCAGAAAGTTTGGGCCCTACTACACATTGTTATAAACTTGAGTTATTATAAGCTACGTTTCGACTTTTCACACGCTCATCAGGGCTATGAAGAGAGGCAGAAAGGCTTATTTATGTTACTGCTACTTCTAATCAGATTATTTCTTCCTTTCCGCATATCCCTGACGAAGGTTTGAAATTCGAGCCGAATCGTTGAAAATAAAATATCATTTTTTGTGCAAATTTAGTTTTTTTTTTTAAACTAATATGACCTAATCCCGACTATCTCCTTCTTAGAATAATAAATATTAAGGTATTATCGTGGCCGTGGATCTCTCTGTGGTCTAGTGGCTAACGCCTTGGATTATCATGCGGGCGAAGGGGGTTCGTGTCCCGTCAGCAGCAGGGCCTTTTTCTCATTTCAGGGCCTATTGAGAAATTTCCCAGCTGAACCATGGATGTTGGCGGTAATGGCTCAAAAACACATGCGCTCCCATATTTAAAGTGACTATTGAGCATGAACCAATTTGGGAAATATACAGTAAAGTCTAACTATGTTTTTATGGATATATTTGTATATATTGTATATATATATATATATATATATATATATATATATATATATATATATATATATATATAAGTATATCACTCCTGTAAAAAGCCACAAGAGCCCAGAGGGGTAGAGAGTGTAGATGTAATTGATTCTTGATTATACGGCACATTTGGAAGTGGTCAGTACTGAGCTCCGGCCGCCTGATTTTCCCTATTACAGGTACCCATTTATAAATGAATTAAAGGCTTTGGTTGCCTAGGGACGGACTGGGTCCCTGATTTCAACTCTCGAAAGACGACCGTAGCATTAGTCGAATGCTCTACCATTCACCCTATATGTATGTCTATGTATGTATAAATAGATATATTATAAATTTATTTATATTGTAATTATTGATGAACCAGGAATTGTATATTGTGATTCCCCTTATAGTCTAAACCTTCATTCAGCGATGAACCGCCCTTGTCATGATCTTGCAGGTGTTGAAATTAATAAATAATTTATTATTAAATAATGTTCAGCTGAAGGTCGTACTATACTTATTTTGTTAGAATTCTAATGCTTAATGTATTCCAATACATCCATGTCAAGGTAGGCACTTACTCCTCTTACCTTAGGTTGTTGCCATTCCTGGATCTAGAAGTCCCACATTCACCACCTCCTCAGTAGTTTATCATCCAAGAGGGATTGGTAGTACTGGTAGCCATTCACTCCGGACATATATATATCGACGGTGATCAACCCTGACTTATACTAATACTCAACTCGAATGGAAGCACATCAATACTTCTGGCTGTCGAATCTCTTAACACTACTTCATGAGCTTTAAGTAATCGCCCTAATATAGACAGTAACTCATTCTATTAAAGGATTCTAGATAAAATCAATCTCAGCAATGAATAAAGCCACCATTTATAATTAATAATCATGAGAGTGAATGAACACAAAAGCGTGGAGCACATGATAAATCGGTTATAGTCAAATTCTCTTCTTAGACCAAGGCGCATCTGATTTTTAGCTGAACGTTGAGAGAAGCAACGCAAATTGTTGAGGAAATATCTTCGGGCGTAAATTATATAGGTACCAACAACAGAGGTATACGAAAACAGAAAATTTCCCGGAAATTGTTTTTAAATGTAAACAAAAAATGAATAAAATCACTTTACCATTGTACTTCTTTCGATTAAAACTGCGAAAGTATTTATGGCGGGGTCTCCCCGTGGTCTAGTGACTAAGGCCGTAGATTCTCATGTGGGAGATGGTGGGTTCAAGTCCCACTGGCGGCAGGAAATTTCTAATCTCAAGGCTTCTTGAGAAAATTCTTTGCTGCGCCATGGACGTCGGCGTTAATGGCCAAGATGTCGATGCACCGTATTGTCGTCCCAATCCAGGCTGCATGGTGCACAAAAATCATACGTCGTTTATTATTTGTTGGATCTGGACGATCCTTTGCACAAAACTAGGTATGATTTTGGATTTCATTTCTTGAAAAACAAAATGGCGATTTATGTTGCTGATACTTTTCAGGTAATTAATTACCTGATGAAAAATTATCATCACTGGAGCACTAATTATTTTTGTTTGTTTGTTTAAAAACAAGAAAAAATTATATATATAAAAAAAGAAATATGACAATGCAAAATTATAATTTTTTTATTTCGATCAAATAGAAATAACTTAATTGATTAATTCAATTGTCAAGGAGAATTGTCTGAAGAAGATTCGTCGATACTTTCTGCCTCCTCATGAGTAAGAGAAAAAAGATCCTTAAAATCTTCTTTTACGTCCTCAGATAAATTTCTTGTGATTTATTTTGGGCAGTGGACGTCCACTGCTGACCACAGGATATGAAGATCAACCTCCTAAATAAATCTTCTATATTCATTTTTCGGCTCGATTGTCTACAGAAAAACTATCTATAGTTTCTGATGCCTGTATTTCTCGCTTCCTGAGTCTCTTCGGGCAATTTTCCCAAAGGAAGTATTGAGTGTCGAATAATTAGAGGAGCATGCGTTAAGATTTTATGCATAGTCGGAGTCAAAGGGAACTAACTACATTTTTCTTCGAGAAGAGACCAGGTCTTCTGGCAATATTCTTCCTTGATATCGATATTTATTTTACTCTGACAGGAAATATGATACAATATTATTTACAATAAATTAGTGCCAAGGTCCCTTGACCACGACCTCACCTGCCCTTCAACAGTTACCTGAACGATGGGATAATCCTAGTAAATTTCCTGTCACACCTCGTGCTAACAACGGCTCCAAATGAAACTTGCTGGCATTGTTTCACATAAATAGGCTACAACCTAATATAGGCCCCTCTGAGGAGATATGTGGCGAACGTTTCAAAATCTTACCTGAATTAAAGGTTTTAAGAAAGAAAAATGTCATTTTTGTTTTAATCTCTTTCCATTATAAATAGTTGTACGGCATTCATTGTTTTAGCATTACATAGTGCATTGAATGCAGTTTCAAGGTACAGCAAGTTATTCGGGGAAAAAATATATTTGCAATAACAAAAAAAAAAAAACGCCGAGACAGAGTAACCGTAGACACCCATCTTTGTGCCAACACAGCCACTAAATGAATCATTAAAATAAAAAAAATAACATTAACACTGTATAGAATGCAGCCTTCAGATGTAATGCTGAAATTATCAGTTTAAAAAAAAGATAACATTTTTTTTTAATTTTTGCACCATAAGATCAGAATTAGGACCACTGTCCTATTTATTAACAGATAATATATATTATATTATTTAACGCATAATTGTTTTTCATTCAGGAATTTTCGTAATTTATTGTGAAATGAAAACCACAAAAGGTGAAAGGCCGAAAAAAGGCTAGGAAGAAAGAGAATTAAGTTGCTTCCTTCTGAGCTAGCATGATTTATCTTGCCTTTCCGCAATCATTCGTCATTGTCAAGCCTCTGGGTTGGCCAGTAGCAGTTGGAAATCCTAGGGGAGGGGAAGGCATTTTTTATTTCACCTTTATGGTCTTAATCATTTGGACGGGTTGCCATTCCAAGGAAGTAACTCAATAATGTCCTTAATCGTCGCATTATTGTGGGCTTGTAAACAAACAACATGTCCTGCCGACTGATTTTATCTTTCTAATTTGGTTGCCCGATCATCCTGATCCTTGAAGTGCTAACGCTCCGTCGTGTGTTCGATTCATAGTAGAAGGAGGGGGGGGGGAGGATGAGTTTTCTTTCAAAAATAGGAAAGGAATCTTCTCCAGCCTTGTTAAAAATGTTGTTAACCAGTAGATAATCTGTTAAAAAAAAATCGGAGTTTTAATTATATTATAGGCAAAGTTTATGGCTCAATAATTAGGAACGATAATAGACATTTTCGCTTTTAAGCTCAATAATGAAGAAAAAACGCTTTTTGAGACACTTTTAAGGGGGTTAACATGTAATAAAAAACAAAGACTTCTTATTTTATTATTTTTTTTTTAATATTCCATGAAGTGATTTATTCACGTATTTAAACGTAGTCTTCTATAACCATGATTAACAATAATTAAAAAAACGCAGACTCTTTTTGTTAGGTTTAATTATAAAAAATGAGAGTGCGGTGCTAATACCCAAATAGTTGATGTCCCGTTAAAAAAAAAATAATAAATAATAATAATAGACTACAATAAGGTAAGAGTTAGAGCACTGATCATCGGTGCAGTTGTGGTTATTCCTTGCGCTCTTATTTGGTCTTGGTCACATAAATGACTGCTGAGGATTATCATTAACAAATTCATGATTAACATTAAAACCAAATTTTATTAACTTATTATTATAAGAAATAACTGAAAATGTACAGCCAGTACAGCTCTACTAGACCATGTGTCCAAGAGCCAATGAGAGCGCAAAGAACATCCACAACTGCCCTGATAATCGGCGCGGTCACTCCCTCGTACGGTTAAAAGCAGTTTATTGCAGTCTATCATAAGCTACATTTGGTTCCACATTTCCTGATAATTAAACCCCACAAAAAGTGTCTGCCCTTTGTAATTATTTTTAATTGTGTTTATTGATGACGATGTTTATATCGCGGCGCGAATAAAACACTTCGTTTAATATAATAAAAAAATTGTTTTTTTTTTACATGTTAACCCCATTAAAAGTGCCTGCCTTATTTATTATTGATTGTAAAATATCCCTAATTTTTCATTAAATGTTGTTGGTTTCTGAATAAATAATTTTTTAGGGCAAATTTTTTGGTACCTTTTCCCTATGTGTAGTTCCTAGTGTCCTAAGGTAAGTCTAGCTAACAAATACTTACCTTCGTATCTACCAAAGAGATGCATAATAGTAAAATTTCAACGTGCATAAAACACTTCACGAAACGTACGTTACACGCTCTTGGACTATAGGAACCAAGCTTTAACAGTGTTTTGCCTTAACAGTGTGAATATTAAGTCTTTTTGTACTTGAAAACTTGTAAATTATGAATATTAATCTGGGTTATCTGACACCCATTACAGGCGGGTTATCTGAAGTTGCTCATTAATTATAATATTAGTCTGCAAACGGTGAAATATTCATGACTCCAGAGGACTCTATGGCAACATAAAATGTTTAGTTGCAATTAAAGGAGGTTGTTTAATCCATTGTGCAATAAATGTAATGTAGTATTGAGTCTATGCTCACATATTTCTTAACAAGAATTATTATTTCTAAAACAAATTTTTTATCATTGCTTTAATAAACCAACTTAGTTATTATTTGCTGGCCTAACAATGAAATACCAACACATTTTTCTATAGAACATTCTTTCCTTCCAAGTTCTTCCTAAGGGGCTGGAAAAGCTCAGAGGGTATATCTGGGCCTCCAGTATATACACATTAAATACAAGATGTCCTCCAGGAGCCTCCATTACTAAGCCCATAGCTGGAGGCGTCCTTTACTTTATCATGAGTCGACGAGAAAATGGAGGATGTAGCCTGTTCTTGTCCCAGCTAGAGAGGAATTTAGGATGTGCACCCGCCTAGAACGCTCTCTATATTACACAGTGCCACTAAAACCTAAGCTTACAACTTGTGGACATTGGTTATATTCTATTAAATCTACTAAAATGTTAATGCGTGAACGCTGTCATCAAATGGTCTTTTAAAAGTTTCAGAAAAACATTATTTCACATTTTTATCCCAACCACCACCATCCTACTTCACCTACAAGCTGAACATAATATTTAGAACATAACAATTTTATTTTAAATAAAATTTATTTTTCAATATTTTTAAACATTTAATCGAGGCATCATCTTGAAAAATAATTCATTAAATCAAAATTTGTTCAATAAACCTTCAAGGCTTAATTTGTATTCTTAATTTGTAATCTTACTCTATAGGAAGTGAAAATTAAACCTATTAAAGTTTTTATGTGTTAGAGATATAGCAGATTTACAAATGACACAAATTGTAGCTCTTACTTTTCAGATCCTTTATCTGATTTAAATAAGTAAAGATTTTTATCTTCTACGGTCTTCGTTCATGGGTTGTATTCGGCCTCCCTGACCGTCCCTATGCCAACCCGGCCTTTAATTAATTTATTAATGAGTACCTTGGTGCTAATAACCCTAGCAGTCGAAGCAGCAAAAGGAGAAATCAGGCGGTCGGACCACACTATCTCCGTGGTGTGCCGTATGGTCATCAATGAAATACCTCTACACTATCTGCCCCTTAGGGCCCTCGTGGCCTGTAAAGGGACTGGTTTTAGCATAAATATGCTTTAGCGATGACTGAACTGGGAAAAAACGTTAAAAAAAAGTGTCCGCTGGCGTATGCGCGGTGGCCATATACGAAAAAGAAGACTGTAAGTTATACAGTACGTTACTTAAGTTAAGAGCAAAAGGCTCCAAACCATTTTTTTTTTTTTTTTTTTTTTTTTTTTTTTTTACATAACATAAATTATTTTTTAAGTATATTTTGTGGTATCTATCGGACTCTATCCGAATTGGAATGTGCTTCTATCTATTACGAAGACTACTTATATAAGGATTGTAAATCTTTGTGAAGTTAACTTCTTTACACATAATTGAATAAACAAGGGAAACAAAAACAAAAATCTGACTATACAAAGTTGTTTTAAATGTTATTAGCTTTTATTAAAAAAAAAAAAATGCTTTAAAATCGGTTATGATTTAGGGGCTGTAGCCTTTTTTGAATATGTCGTTTGGTCATACTGTGCACCAGACGTTTAATTTTACTTTACCATGAGACGAAATGGTCATGAAATTCAAATATTTTCCTATCGAGAAATGACGAGTCCCGCAGAGGAGGGGGGGGGGGGGCAGTTTCTGTCAGAATGCACTAGAGAGTTGATGGAGATGAAGGACGAGCCGAAAAAGCGTCGAGAGAGCTTCTCAATTAAGGAAAGGCTATTGGATATATTAATATTTATAGGGTAGAATGTAGGCTAGGGCTATATATCAATTACCCGAGCAGCTACCTGCCCCCTATCGTTCCGCAATGCAACATTCAAAACATCAAGTATGAATCATTCAACTATCCTTTACAAGCAGATCCTCACAAAATCATTCTTCCAGGAACTAATTCTGGTGATAAAGGGTATTTTCTGAATCAATTATATGATTTTCATCAAAGTTAATTTTTTTTATTCTAAATTTTATATTGATGCTAATTTCTTTTACTTCTTTTCCGATGGCGAAAAAATGAATATTTTTATTTATAATGGCAAGTACATTAAGTACGCATTTTAGTCATTTATACAAATTTAAAAATGTAAATAACACACACTTATACACCAACATTTAACTTATTCAACTTTTTAACTGATATTAATATTTTTTATTTTATTTCTAGCATTTTGTTAAGAGTTCCTCACGTTACCTCTCTTTGTATTACTTAATAATGTTTTATTTTATCTAATTATATATACTTTTCAATCCATTCATTTTTTCTTTTCATGTTTAATTTATGCATTTATTAATTTGCATTTCATTTATTTTGTTTGTTTGTTGTTTGTCTTTGTCACAGTTCTTCATTTTCTCCTTACTATCTTTTCTTTCTTTCCTTTCTTTATTTTTTTTTTTAATTTATTTATATTTTGCTATTTAACATAGAGTTTTTCGCCTATGTCGCGGAACTCTATAAATTAAATATAAATATAAATAAATAAAATGTAAATAGTTAATACTATGGATTAATTCTAAATCTTAGCAATATGCACTCATATCTATAGGGCTGACTAGCTGTGCCCGCGACTTCGACCGCGTGGATAGTGACTTAGGGCAGAATTTTTTATATATCTTTTGGTTTATTGTGGATTATAAACACCGTCGTAAGAGTATTTTAAAAAAATCTACCTTACAGTAATGCTTTTCTATACACGATATTAGACGTATAGCCATTGGAGATCAAGCATACAGCCTGCTAGGATTGCTAAAACGTGACAGAGCCACTAAGCTGACCCCTTAGGGAGTGTTAAACCCTAATGAGTATCGAGTGTCTGACAGAGAGCAGAAATGCAGGCAAATAGACAAAAATTCTAAAAATCATTGTTTTGGGTACTATTGCGTTGATAAAGGCCCCCAATAGTATTTTTCCCATATATCTTCCATGTACAGACGGAGATCCGCTAGAATTTTATTATATGTATAGATATGGATTCTAAGAAGCTAAAATATAAATTAATAACTCTATTTCTTTAGAAAAAAATAAAAGAAACTCAATAATATTAACAAAATATTATAATCTAATATACATGGATATGCCATTTATCCTACTTTAGTTGCAATAATATTTTAATACCTTGGAGGAGTAAGGGGGAATTACGAAATCCAGATGTTGGGAAATCGAAGTTAAAGTTCTAGAAGTGATTCAGGATAGCAGAGAAGTATGTTTACTCTATGGAATGCAGATTCTTAATTATGATTGAAAAAGTATGCAATTGAAATTCGATATTTTAATTATAATTTTTATCAGTGATTTATGAGTAACAAAATGCTCGGATAGAGTTTCAGACCCGGGAGTTGTCCTTGAAATCGGACATTAAATTTGTCATGGATGCTTCTGTTTTAACTTTTTCTTGAAACTGTGAGGGAATTAAAGGCGAACCAGAGAAAGCGGTCGATGTGTTGTGTTCCCTTCATCTTTCTGATTGAAAAAATTAAAATAAAAAAAAATAGATTTTTCAAGTTCGCCCTTTCTCTTCCATGGTCCTGATTTGTTCTACGAATAAATCTTTCTGTTTAAACAATTTAGTAATTAAATGACTATTAATGAATTTTAATAAGTTATTAATTTTCAGGACTACATTGGGAATGCCCGGCAACAGGAAAAAGGTAAAGATTACAAAGATCATTATAAATTATTATTTATACAAAGTATAAATATCTTCAGTGAAAATATTTTTATTATCAACAGAGTGATCTCTATTGTTTTAAATGAAAAACTTTTCATCTCTAATGACGAAAAGTTGAAAAAAAAAATCCCATTCATAACCCGGAAAGAAGGTTTAGTAAGCAAGAAGCTTTTGCTTTTCTTAGGTACTTATTTAAAAGCAGAAGGGTTTTAATTAATAAAAGTTAAAGTATAATGAGAAATAATAATGAGATACGTATTTTTGTCAATGTTTGCTCTGATAAGAGCAAATGTATCAGCACTTATTTGACAACTTGGAGTCCTCAAGGTCCTAACATTCTGTCACTATCCTCTGGATTTCTAATTTAAAATTCCATGCAAAAGATAAAAGTTTGGAAATTCTGAATCATAATGTTTTTTAATAGAAACACCAGTTTTCACTAAATTAAGCTTTTTAAGCAATTTATTACAGGGTAGCGATTTGGTTATGAGTTATTGATTCACGAGCATTTAATAAAACATGAACTAGGTACCTAAAAGAAATTAATTTGTATATGGTAATTGCTTTTTAAATAGTAAACGTTTTACGGAAGGGTTTAGCCGTCACTACTTCTACCTTATATACGTATTAAATATGCAAGTAATAACAAATAAAGAGGAAACGTTTTAACAATATTATGTATGTATTGTACATACAAACAAAGCAACGGCGTGAATACGTGAGGCCAAAATACAATTTTCATGTTTCTTCTATTTCTTTTATATAAGAAACCATGTAAGTAAAATATAGGCATCTGGGCATAATGATAACTGAAGATAAAAAGAATGCCGAATATTTATAGAATAACAGAAGTTAATAAATTTTATACTTTTCTTTAGGGTTTTTCTAAGGCTTAGATTTATACAAAAATGAAAAGTTATAATAATTTAAATGCATATATATAATAATAAATAAAATAAGCACCAAAAATATTACTGTGAAAATGCAATGTATATTTAAAAATCATTGCTGTATTACTCGATAATCTAGGCCAAGGGGAAAGTGAACAGAAAGGTACGAATCGATATTCGTCTTGCTATTCTCTGCAAACCAGTAACTTGCATATTAATATCGTGCGACAGCTTCAAGAGAGCTACCGTTTTGCCCAATTCGCATAAAGTGAAAAATAGGCCTACCAATGTTTCTTGCCTATAGATGAAATACTGTTAGTGTAAAGTAAACTTAACATAAAAGCGAATATTTTTTAATGTACAATATCAATATTGTCAACCTTAAAATTATTATTTGTTTGGGGTTCGCAACTTTATTTAGGGTACAATCAGTTTCTTGTTGTGGCGCTTAAAATTTCATATTACTTCTCTAAAAGATTTCATTGTATACTTTTCATGAAAAATCAAAAACTACCAATAACTGCTCCTATTCCTTTCCTTATGGCACTACGGAACCGCTCTAAGATGAGTTCCTGCGAGAAGGACATTTTTTCTATATATTGTCAATATTATTGATAGAGATATAAAATTAAATATATGCTATTCGACGTGTTTCTGATTAATCAAATATATTCACAGTGGCGAGTGGACCACACGCGGGCTGTAATGGCCCCGAGGAGGTGGCATGTAGGTCACAAAACATGTAGGGCGAACAGATAATAAAGTGGTACAATTTTGGGAATTTTGTTACAAGAAGGTACTATATTGTGACGCCATATATATCGTTCACAGCACTCTATTCCTCTTTCACCATAGACCACATCCCCAAACACTTACAATAAGTTAGTTATTTTTTATTTAACTACCAAAATAATCACTAGAAATAATTTATTTGACAAACCAACGTTTGCCGGATCAGCTAGTACATTTAGTACATAATTTGAAACGATGTTCTTTTCTTGATCTAAGGCTTCTAATGAAACATGAAATTTTCTAGTCGGCACTTCTGGATTGCGTTATAAGGTCAACCTCATAAACGGGTTTCCTCACTATGAAGGAGGAATGAAACGCGCTAACAAGAAGATAGATTCCTGACTCACTTTAGGATCGGACACACAAGAGTACCTCATTCATTCCTGATGACCGTCATAGCCCACCACAATGCATCAAATATAAGATTAATGCTTATATGTATTAATGTACAATATCGTTAACCTTAAAATTAAAATTAATATAAAAGCAATACATAGAATAAATTACTAAGATAAGAAAGGTGGTTATCTTTGCTGGAACATTAATCGAGAGAAGTTCATCTAAAGTTGTGAAACACAAAATTTCTGTGGGATGATAAAGGTATTGTGCATTGTTCTCGGACGCTCCCCCTTCTAAATAGACCACAATTACGGACCATTCATAAATCACTCTCTTTGAAAATGTCTCTTGGAAATTTATTTATCTTGGGAAAATTTCACTTCCTCGGCTCACTTAAAATTTCTTCTACTTCTTTAGACCATGATTAAGTAAGTATTCCCAAAGGCTTTTAAAGTGGGGAACTTTTTTTATAAGAAATTCATAATTCCTTGATTAAAAGAATTAATTATTTTCTCATCTTCTTACAAAACTGTAAAACACATATCCAAGTTTAATAGTATAATTATTGGAAAAACAATTTCAACACATAAAAGGCAAAATTATAATGAATTTATTTATGGGCGTAGATACAACGATCTCTATATGATTTTTTATTGTACAGGGTGGCCTATATTAGCGGGCCGCAAGAGAAATAACTCCTAAACTGTTCGAGATATCGAAATTGTACAAAGGAGCGAAATTATAGGCCTTGTCAAAATCTATGACATTGTGCTTTTGAAAATAACAAAATAATCGTTTTAAGGGCTCAAATAGACCTTAGAAGGGAAGGGTTACCTCTTTACTCATATGCTGCATTCCTTTTTTTTAATTATTTTAAAAAAATGGACAGCGCAAACGGATTATCAATGTGTGAAGTAGTTCTCTATAAAATACATTTTGATTTGCATGTATTTCTCATCTGAATTTCCAAAAAATAAGCCATTTTAATTTATTCACGTTTTTGTTTTGTTTTTTTAGGGGGGGAGGGGTAATTCAGTTTAGGCGAGTGTGTTCAGCATTAAAAAAACGATTCACATTAATCTAACCTAAAGAAGAAAATAAATGAAAATTGGCGCTTTAGGCAGAAGAGTTGCCAATATTTCAGATCACAAATAATGAAGGAGTTGGAGTTTCTTATGGCCTGTTGAAAAGGTTATACATTCTGTCCTGTAACTTTCATCAAAATCTAACAGTTATCGAGCCTGTGAACGGCCTATGTGAGCGAACAGACATATATATATATATATATAAATATATATATATATATATATATATATATATATAAATATATATATATATATATATATATATATATATATATATATATATATATACATTGTGTTTCGTATTTTGTACGATAAACACACTGAGTTAAGTCTTCTAAGAGATCAGGAATTGATTATAAGTTTATATATTATTATGAATCCAGGATGTATGGATTTAAATAAAATATATTAAAGGCTTAAAAATGATTAGAGCTTTAACTTTAAGTCATCATAAAAGTGCACTTATTCATGGGATAAAAATGTGATTTCATTAACGAATCTTCTAGGTCTTCATATGAGATCGTATAATCCTGTATTTCGTAGATATGTTAAGATACTGTCTATGTACTGGCTACCTTCAGAGAGTTCACACATGTTGTAAGGAATGGTCAAGTCATGTCGTCTAATGCAGTCTGTAAGTATATGTTCTATTGTCAATTCAGTATTACATATTTCATAGAGTGGTTTGTCTTGTCTTGTCATTAAGTATTTGTGAGTAAGTCTTGAATGGCCAATCCTAAGTCGAGCCAATACAACCTCCTCCCTCCTACTGACTCGATAGCTGGATGGCCAATCTTTGACGGTATTTTTTATAGTCCGTAGTTTGTTGTCTGTAAGAGTCGTCCAAGAGTGTTCCCAGTATTCCAAAATAAAGTTCTTTGTAATTCTGTTTATGTCTTCATGTGTGATTGATCCACAATCGATTTGTGCCTGTCCAGCAGCGTTTTTTGCGTGGGCGTCTGCGATTGAATTTTTCCCTAGACCTTCATGACCAGGTAACCAGTACAATGTTACATGTTTTCGTTGAGAGTGTATTTTATGAAGTATTTGTGAGAGTACAGGATGATATGTGTATTTGTTTTGTAGTGCTTGAAGCGAGCTCAGTGAGTCCGTGTAAATAACTATGTCACGTCGGTCTGAAGTCGGTATGTTTTCCAAGCCAATAAGTATGCCGTAGAGCTCAGCTGTAAACGTACTACAGTAGCTCTTTAGTTTTTTAGTTATTATTCGATCTTCTATAACAGCTGCTGCTCCCACACCTTTATCGGATTTCGACCCATCAGTGAAGATAGAGAGTTTATGAATGTTTTGTGTGGCAAAAACCTTAAACAGTTCATTATATATTAATTTCGATGTTGGGCTTGATTTAGGAAATTTCGAAAGGGTAATGTCCACATTATAATTGTTCAATAACCAAGGAGGGAAGGGGGTTGTACTGCGAGCCAGAATCTGTGTTTCGTCGAATTTTGAGATATTATCCAATTCTCTATATCTTACACTGAAAGGTCTCTTTGCTTGGGGTTTCGCTCTGTACAAGTCAAAGTATGGGTTATGGATTTGAAGGCATTCGGAGTCACGCATGGCTCTGGATTTATGCATTTGAGAGCTTATGAGAATTTTACGGCGGTACTCGAGAGGAGGTTCGCCGGACTCAGCATACAGGCTTACCACAGGGCTACTCCTGAAAGCTCCAAGAGACAGGCGAAGGCCAGTGTTGTGGATAGTGTTTAACATGTTAAGTGCGCTTGGTCTGGCTGATGCGTAGGCAACACTTCCGTAATCTTTAATGGATCTCATGAACGTTCGATAAAATTGGAGCATTGTTTTCCGATCTGCCCCCCACATTGTGCAACTAATGACTCTAAATAAATTTATAGAGTTTTCACATTTTATGACAGTATTTTTTATATGAGGAATCCATGTAAATTGTTTATCGAACGCCAGATCAAGGAATTTAAGTGTCGTGGTGTATGGTATAGGGTGTGAATTGAGTGTTATTTGTGGAATAGGTTGGCGTTTTTTCTTCGTAAACAGAATACACTGGGATTTTTCACTTGATAGAATAAGACCATGTTTGTCACTCCATTGTTGTAGGTGATTAATAGAATTTTGTATGGACATTTCTGCCTCCCTCAGTGTCTGTGATTTTTTAAAAATAAGGAGATCATCTACTTATAGACAATAGGATACGTCTGGAGGTATCTGATCTCGAACAGAATCAATTCCTATTTTGAAGAGTGTCGTGCTCAGCACACATCCTTGAGGAACACCATTTTTTTGAGTGAAGGTGTCTGAAACAGTATTATCTAGTCTAACCCGGAATCGTCGTCGAGAGAGAAATTCTGATATAACTTTGAGAATTTTCCCTTGCAATCCCCATTTTACCATTTCAGAGATTATAGACCATCGCCAAACGCAGTCGAATGCTTTCTGAATGTCAAACGAAACGGTTGGGGAGGGGGAAGATATATATATATATATATATATATATATATATATAAATTTAAACCGTCATTTTCGAGTTCTATGGGTTGTGAAGCGTTTTTTTTTCGGCACCTTCGGATTGCGTTATGAGGTCAACCTCATAAGTGATTTCCCTCCATGTGGAGGGAGGGAGGAACCGCGCTAACACATTCTTCAGAAATGATGTTCAAAATAACCATCTTCCAGAAGAATCTTGTTTTGTCATGTTTGATTCGCCTTGCCAAGATGTAATTTTATCTTTGAATGTCAAAGAAATTTTATGAATTAAATTTCCACCTTTCGTATGAAAATTGAGGAAAATATTAAAACTTTAGTAGACTGTATGACTTCATCCCGGTCTTAAGATCCCCCGGGAGTCGAAGGGAAAAGCAATAGAAGCATGTTTACGACTCCAGTTCTAACTACCCTGTTGTCTGCACTAGCCTTTCAGCCTTCTAATTCCTCCCCCCCCACACTATGCTATTTGTGACAACACATTTTATGACTTTCTTCCCCCTCCCCAACCCGACTTAACTACACCCTGAACTTGCAGGAATTTTTTCATTTATGAGTTGTCCAATTACTCAGGCTGCGCACTAATAACCGTTGTCTAATAGCGTGTTTTCTCCACTTAATGAAAGGCAACATGGTTATCATGTCGAACCTATGATGCAATCCTATATGCATGTATGTATACACACACAAAAAAATGTGAAAATCACGACGTTAGTATTTATAGAATAGAAAGGAATAGAATAGAATAGAACATTTCACTGAGGATGCTAGTTTGAATGCTGAATCTATTTAAAAAAATGATTTAATTGTGTATCATGGACTTTGTTTGAGTATTCTTTTCAATTTTATTAGATAAGAATTTTTCTTGGGGGGATGTTTCTTAATTCCGGAGGAAGGTAACTGAACAAAACTGAACCCCAAATTTCCACTCCTTTCCTATTAGTCAGAGAGCTGGTAACACACGTTCCATGAAGTGTTTTATGCACCTTCAAATTTTGCTATAGTGTATCTCTAGGGTAGATAAGAAGGTAAATATGTGTTGGCTAGACTTACCGTGGAACACCAGGGAAAAGTGCAAACAAATATTCCACAAAAGTAGTGTTTTATTCAGAAGCCAACTATCATTAATGTAAAATTAAGGCAATCTTACAATGAATAATAAATAAGGCAGACACTTTTAAGGGGTGTAACAGTAAATAAAAACCTAAGTTGTGTTTTTTCTAATATTAAATGGTGTTTTATTCAGGCTTTCATTTAAACCGAGACAGCTGTACACGATCATGTGAGCATGAACCAATGAGAGCGCAGAGAACAACCATAACTGCCCAGATGCTCGGTGCTCTCACTCACTCTTACGGAATAATGAATAAAACACCAATTAATATTAGAAAAAAAAACTTAGATTTTTTATTACATGTAATCCCCCTTAAAAGCGTCTGCCTTATTTATTATTCATTGTAAGATCGCCTTAATTTTACATTAATGATAGTTGGCTTCTGAATAAAACACTACTTTTGTGGAATATTTGTTTGCACTTTTCCCTGGTGTTCCACGGTAAGTCTAGCCAACACATATTTACCTTCTTATCTACCCTAGAGATGCACTATAGCAAAATTTCAAGGTGCATAAAACACTTCATGAAACGTGTGTTACCAGCTCTTGGACTATATAAAAAACTATGACATGTTTCTCAATTTTTATTTTTCCTTTTTGCCTTGTAGAATAGTAGAGGTCATATCTTTGAATTGTAAATTTGGTTAATAATAAGGTCATACTACTATTTTTAAGGCCTTGGATTTCTTTTTTATAGAAAAATCAGACGAAAATTCAGACGAGTGAGTTGGAACAAAGGTTTCCCTGAGTGCAATTGACTAAACTCGTAAACGGTTTTCAGCCGATTAAAACTGATTTAGAACTAATTGCTTTTATTCTCCGCTAATACTAAAGGCAATACATTCCAGAAAATCGGAGAAAAATAAATTCCTCTGTTCAACTATTGCTGGCAATTAATTACTTTTAAATAAAGAGGGAGCCTGCCATTGAATTTAAGAAATATTTACGTTGTGCTTCGTGTTATTTTCTATGTTTATGGAATGATCTAAAATAGGTAAAGTATTATACAATTTATTTTAACGAAAATAACCCCTGAAATCTTACCTTACTCCACCTTTGTATTCTGGTTACAAGAAGCAAACAGCGGGATTTGCGCCAAAATATGAAAATGGTCATTGTAAAACCAAGTATGATAAACCTTTTCAATGATAAATTAGTTTATTTAATTCTTGTTACCAACACTGTGCCAAGGGTCGTTGGTTTTTCCTTTTGGAAAAAAGAAAAGGCACTAGCCCTAGCCTGGCTAGAAAAGTGCGTTGACCTATAGACAACCCTTTCTTAAAATCCTCAGTTAATTATAATGTGCGTTAAAATTTAGTAAATTAAATACATTTTTGTTTCAGTTGTTTTTGGTATGTTTTTTTTTTCATTTTATTTTATTTTAATATATTTTTGTTGACTAGACTGAAAACACTTGCTTTATTATGAGCTAATCGCTAAACTGGCGAAGCTCAAGAGAAAATAAATGTTATATATTTGAGGGCCCCAGAAGTCAAGGGGTTGTGAACGCCTCAATCTTAATCTTGTGGGTAGTAAAGAGATCCAAGTAATTGTCTTGACATTTGCTGCCACCTAGCTTGGGTTCTCTTGAGCATTGTCACTTTTGTAATATGAAGTCCAGAAGGAAATTAAGGGATCTATGTGCAGATTCTTCAAGTCTTTTGCACATTAATCATAAACCGGATGATGTACCTATTATGTATCATCGATAATAAGCAGGTAAGGACCTGAGGATTCATCTAGTATGCCCGGAACTGTAAGAATCTAGTTTTTTCTATTACCACATAAGTTCATGACTCAAACTCAAACTCAAAACATTGAGTTTGTTACTTTGACCCCTTGACCTCTGGGGTCCTCATTTATCATTGAAAAGAAGTTAGTAATTGTTAAGTAAATACGAATTCCCATGGACCTCGCTGAGTGAATTACATGCTTTATTAAAAAGATAACCAGTAAAACACGAATTCAAGGCTATAAGATGCCTAAACGGTACCTAAAAGCTATTGACATCCATTATTGCATTAAAAATGTACGACCATTTTGCTGGAAATGTGTTTCCATCCCCAGGACAGCTTGGCTGTAAACGGAGCTGTAAAGAGTGTAAAGTGGTGTCGGTAATAGATTCCTTTATCGCAGCTCAGGTGTCTACTAAACAGCGAAATGTCTTGTTAACCTTTAAACACTTCAGGAATGCATTTCGATTAGCTCTGAACTACTGGTTGTTTCTATAGACACAGGAAGATAATCATCAAAGGACAGAATAAAGAATTTTAGAGTAACAAAAAAAAATTTGTTATTATTATAAAGTGGATTAAAGAACACGCCGGTCTTTAAGGAAATGATTTATTTACAAATAACCGAAAATAACAGCGACGCGTAGACTATTAACAATTTCATTTACCAACTCATCATCTAGGACAATAAATTTACAAGACAGGAAACACTAACTAGTAAGGCGTGGGCTCACGTATGTGAATTCCGTGGACGGGCCATCACTTATACGAACACTTACAGTAAAAAATAGTAAAAATCTCAAGAAGATATTAACACACTCAATCATTTCACAACGCAGGTTCTAAGAGGATTTGCAGAGAAATTATAATTCTAAGAAAGATTTTGATTAAGAGACAACAAATTTAACTGCGATGCTAAAAATTGACAGAGAAATGTAATATTTCAAATCTCCTTGCATATATATTTTATTTTATGAAATGAAACTGTATTGTTCGAAAAAATAAAAGACATACGCCTTATCCTGCTGGCTAGAGAAGGGTGGTAACCTATAGAGAACCCGTCCTAAAATTTCTTGATAATAATAAATGGACATTAAAATTTAAATAAATATTAGGGACAGTTGTAAAATATGGTCATTATAGATGTTTTTATTTGTCATTATGGTTCATATTTTGTAAAAAGTTCTCAATTTTCTCTCGTGTGTATTTCCTTTATGTCACGCATAATCATCTTTTAGAACGAGCGCTCGTCGATTTCCTCGAGAGATTTTTCTCTTAGTATAATTAATGTTTACAAACTTTATTTGTCAAAAATAAATAATCAATGCGTGTTTGTTGACGGGGTGTGGTTGTACTTCAAAGGAGGGCAAACATCCCCGCTAACAGAGAAATGTTTCATTAGCTCTGTAAACACACTGTGGCAGAGGAACATAGGTTTCAGCCTACCCTTCAGCTGAATTAGAACATTCTATCTCGAGGATAGTTTTCAGATAAAACAGATAATCTTGATGAGAACTCGTAAATTTGTATTATTCTTTAGTAAACGACCCGTTCAGATAATACACTTTAAAATATTCCCGCTAAGAGCTGGGCAAATTGAACATATAGAAAATAAAATATATGGTGAGGGTCGATAGATTCTTTAAATATCTAGCAATAATTGCTCAATAAAATTGTTTAAAACATTAAGTATACTTGCGACATTTTGAACAATCTTAAATTAATTCATTTTAAGGTCAATTATAATTTCATTTTAAGGTCCATAATTTGTAATCTCATAATTGGTTCTTCATAAGTCAGATTCACACTGTGACTGACATATATGCATCTAATTACATTTTAATTAAACAAAACAATTATTATAAAAGAAGATGAATTTCCATTAATTACTCAACAAGCCCCACCAAAATGTAGACAGTGCAACAAATTTCTGACAATAAGACATTCACTGAAGAACATTTACACACTCCTACTGACCTTATGATAGTCTCTCCTTTGACCGATGATAGTCATGACAACGACAAAAAATTCAAGCGTTTGCATAATGCAGGTTAATTTCACAAAATTTAACTAAACTACTCTTGTATTATTTTAATTTTTTATTTTATTTTATTGTTTTTAAAGTTTTTATTTTAGTTATATTTATTTCAAATTTACACTTTTCCAATATTATATTTATGATCATTATAATTTATTCATTATTTAGATATTCTTTCTAAAACTCTAAATTATTAAGTGCTTAAGTTTCCATACATACCTTCATATCAAGCAAAATAAATAAAAAATAATAACATGTTTTGATTGAGAAACATTAATTGATTCCATCAATATTAAATGAAGTAATGATATTGTATCTTTAAAACGAAACTGTGAGTCTTCGATAATCGGTTTATCTCAGTTTAGTTTCACAGCAAAAGGAATAGCCCAGATCTGGAAGACAGCCAAGCCAAATATTGCAGTGTTAGCCGATAAGATACATCGACGAAGCTGTAAAATATCGCTTTTAGTGTCTTTAATACAATCAATAAGGTTTTATTAGGCAATGATCTTAAACACATTTCTGATAAATTATTGCCTATGTGTTCTTAGTACATTGACTGCCAGCTACGGGATAAGGCATTCTTGTCAAGGCCGCTAAGTCTTCAAATCGACTCCATAAAGCACAGCATTGTACTATAAGATTTATCTTATAAGCTATTATTTAAAGTTTGCTTTAATTATATTAATTACAGAGCTCGCGAAAGTACCGATTCACTCTTTTCCAAATGTTCGTGGTATAAACCACTGAACACACAAATTATAGTTATAAAAATCCAAAAATATGTAAGGCATTGAAAATTACTTTTAAGTGGGGAGTAGGTAAGTTCCACGCATTTATATATATAAAGTTTGCTTTATAGCCTATCTGCGCAACTCTCATAGTAGAAAAAATTAGATAAACGAAGAAGAAATTATTAGAAGCAGGCATTTTAATTAAATATGCAATCCAAAGTACATAAAAAGTATATTAACAACTTTAAAATAAAGAGGGAATAATTAAAATATTTGATTAGACATTTGATACGAAATACCCAGTGTTAAATTTTCATTCTTGCAGCATCATTTAATTTACTAATAAACTTTAATAATATTTTAAAGGAAAAAAACAATGAAATTATAGAACTCAAATCATAATTTTATCCAAATCCTCTTTTTATCATTGGAAGTAGAAACTATTATTATTAATTATGGTGCTAATTACCATTACAATGTACAATTTAATACTAAAATAAAAAGATTGAAGAAGCTTTGTTAATACCTATTAATTTGTTAAATTATACCCTGGCAATTGTTCACGAAGAGAAATATTTTTAATTTGATAGATCGGAGGAAAATAAAATCTCATCATTTATTTGAATATTAGGCAAAAGGCTTAATAACCTTCAGATAACGTGATCCGGATATTGAAAATTTCTCTAGGTCACTGTGGCTGTAAATATCTTAAATGTTAGCTACTGATGAGACACTGAAAGTGTCAAACAAGTTGAGCAGAAATTAATAAAACATTTTTATTAATTTAAGTATTTTATTTGTTGAGTTTTTGCCTGATAAATGAATAAGTTGTTTTAATAGGGTCACGCTAGGGGTCTAACCGTTGCCTAGTGGCTAACGCCTTAGTTTTTCATGCGGGAGATAGTGGGTTCGATACCCACCGGCGCCAGAAATTTTCTCATCTCACGGCTTTTTGAGAAAATTTCTCGCTGCCCCTGGATGTCGGCGCTAATGGCCCAGATGAAAAAATAATAATAAATAGGGTCACAAGCTATGCAAGATTCTTGAAAAAGAGTATAAATCTCCCAAGAGAGTATTGTATTTTCTTTATGTAAATAGAATTTTTAGAGATTAGTATCTGATACCACAGAACATCCTTCACATGTCCCAAATCTTATTGAAAACAAATTATTTGATCATTTGTTTTTAAGTATTAATCAACGTTATATGTTACAGAAGAATTCTCGGAAGTCTTGAAGAAATAGAGTTTTACTTGCTGGAAATAATTTTCCAAGATAAATGTGAACTGTTCAAACATATATTTTATTACTCTTGGACGTAAGATACTCCAATGGTTAGGAAATGTTTTTATGGGTTTGTGAAATATATAGTTGTTTCTTTTGGAGTCTCCGATATGAATCTTATATTTGCTAGAGGCCAACTTTTATATACAAGGGTTGCGTATCTCATTTTAAACGATCCTGCTTTTTCAGATACCATTTTTATCAGTAGTCCGATAATATTTAGTAAATATTTCTTTGTATAAATTTTTATAAGAAGAAATGATAATAATAATATATATAATAGCCGGAGGAATTATAACAGCGGCCGGGAAATATAAATATTCTTTACAATAAGAAAGTATAAATAAAATATATATCCTCATTTGTATAATGATAATAATTGTAGTTTCAATAATATTAAAATAATTAATTATTTTGTTGTGACTTGAAAATCGGAAATTTCTTGATGCTTCCACATACAATGAAATAAGGATTCCCAAAATACTGTACACTTATACAGACGGATACTAAACAAACAAGCGATTACGAAAATCAAATACACTCGATAAAATTACTCGATTACACTACACTTTATTTAAATTTTAACATCCATTTAAAATTGACGCGGAATTTTAGGACGGTTTATCTATAGGTCACCAACCTTTTCTAGCCTGGGTAGGGCTGATACCTTTTCTTTTTCCCAAAGAAAATCCACCACTCCTAGTGGGATTCACCCACGACCCTTAGCACGGAGGGTAGCTACACTTCATGCAGCCTATTGACGAGATATACATTTATTACTGAATAAATTACATATTACACCAAGTACAAGCTACATTTTCATGTGTACCGATACTTTATGGTTTATTACAATCTACTGTAAATATTAATAATAACAATCCCGTAGCCACAAAAATATTCACAAAATAACGTATATTGAAAGAACAGAACATTACAATGTTATGGCTACACGGGTATAAAGACATTGGACTACAAACGTCGTCAACCACACCATAAAAAAAAACCTTTGGAAGCTCACATTGACATTGGACAAATAACTAACTGCACGGGGCATATTACACAGTACGAATAAACATATCCTAAGATATATTAAAATACTTGTTTAGATTCGTAAATAAATAAGGATAAATAAAAAACAAAATCGATGCCGGACATGATAAACAATGATTTTAAAGCAAAAGGGATCAACTTGTCGTAACCTAAATATGAACCATTTTACCGCGACTTCTCCCTCCCTCCATAGGGTTCTTCCGCTTATGAGGTTGAGCTCATAACGCGATTCGGAAGTGCCGACCCGTAATATCAACAACCAAAAAAATTGTATTTGTTGATAAACAAATGACATCAGCTTTCCAAATGCCACCAGGAATAAGAACGGAGCCGCGCTAAGATTACGGGCATGGGAACCTCCCTCCTACGGAAGTTCAAGTCCCCCTGTCTGTTGTTCTTCGAGAGGTAAACCGTATCAAGTTCTTCTTCCGGCCCGGCGACCATTCTACGCCTCCGGAGACTCAGGATGCGGTGTTGGTGTCAGGGACCACGTCGTGGTTCGCCTGTCAACCCTCTTATTTGAGCTTTTTTTGCCTTCGAAATTTTCAATTTGTGAACGAGTCCATCTTCACAATAAATAAAGTTCTTCCCAGTTAAGAAAAGTATAAATGGACGCCTTTAAAGGGAAATGGAACCAAGTGCCATCTGTTCATTCTTTAGAGAATTGGGTTTAAAGTTTTTTGTGGCTCTAAAATTCCTTTATTACCTGACATGTTTCATTCATTTTCTCTCATTAAAATAAACTGTTGTTATGGTAATGGGGTTTTATTTTTATAATTATTGATAAAAATGGTGCTTGATTCCTTTCTGTTTATTACAGCATACTGGATACACCATTTCCCTTTTTTTGGTATTTTTTCTTGCTTTAATGAAAACATTATCTTTTTACCAGTTTTTTATTACTATATAAATTCTCTAATTCTTTACAAGATAGCACCAAAAATGTTCGTTAAAAATGGCGCTTGGTTCCTTTCCGTTTAAAGGCGTTCAAATAAAATATCCTTCTTCGCTGTAGTATCAATTTCTCTTTATTCAATACTGTAACTCTTGTTAAATTAATTGCCATCATAAGAATAATAATCGATATAGAAATAAAATTTAATACCATAAAATACTTAAAAAATATAAAATATGTAGAGTAAGCAGAGAAATTCATGACATTCTTCTAGAAGCATCACTGAAGGAGCCTTGACGCTTGAATTATGGATCTAGGTTTAAGATTAATGTTACTTCTAAAATATATCCATTTTTCTGGAAGCCTCTGGCTGTAACATACTTTACCTATTCCGATGGGAATCTACTTTGTCTTACAGTGAATTATTCAACTCCTTGGAAAAAAAATAACCGTTTACGAGAAAAGTTCATACAACTTCTTCCTAACTAATTTTAGGTTTGGATATTCAGAAATTATGGATTGAGTTGAAAACTGTTTCAGACGTTGGAAATTCACCTAAAGAAATGTATTTTAATTTTTGTTGCGTTTGGAGTTAAGGAAGTATCAGAAAAAAAAATTATTAACAGACATGACAATTTTTGGGTTCTTCGTATATGTTCTTAAATATCTCGAAACGGTTAGGAATTCATTGTAAGTAGACTATTCGACAGCTTACTAAATACTCTAGAAAAATGGTTCTGAAGTAATTTGCGGCCGGAAGGCGTCAATTAAAGATATTTCTCCGATTGGCATCGTCCCACTTATCCAGGTCGAAGCTTACAACTTCGAAAGTGTTAGTTTTTTATTTTTTATTTGGAAATAACGTGTACTAGTCAAGTATACAATGAAGGAGGAAAGATTCTAAGTGGTGAATCTGCATATATTGTCCCCGCCATGTAAAAATATCGAATATGCAAAATCTCGTGTTTAGAATCGAGACTTTGCTCTTGGATTGTGAATGATACGGCTAGTCGCAAATTGGCGCAACAATAACCCCTTTTAAGAATAGCCTTTACCGCCTTAAATAAAGAATCAAATAAGACTATTTTTCAATATATTACCTCGTCAATGGATAGAATATTTTCGTTCCTATTTTGCTCCGATTTTCATATTCGATAGTCTGACATAGTAGGGACGATATGTCAGATTTTTCCAATGTAGTAAATTCTAAGGCAATATAATATGAAATAAATTTTCGTTAAAATTGATGTAAAATAAGACCTTAGCATGCAAATTTCTTGCTAAATTCCTAAAGAAGAGACTAAGAGAGTTTTCCCAGACTTGAGTAGGTGTCCTTTTCAATTATTTAATGGTTGTATGTTGCCAGTCCAAACCACCTCGCTGAATTTTTCTCAGATCCTAACTTAACTCTTCTTAAAATTTTCTCTGTTTACTTCTAAAAACACTAATGTTTATGAAGAAATTTTAAGTCAAATTCAATTACCAGCGGCTACCTTTTTTTGCTAAATATACATCACGCGTTATCATTTAGTTTCTTTCATAACTTATAATTTTATTTGGACAGTTCTTTATTAACGCTTAACCGTACCGCAATGCTATTTCTGTAATTTATATATATATATATATATATATATATATATATATATATATATATATACATATATACTAACTGTTACCCAGTGTGCCATGCTACACCTACTTTCTGTACATGACTCTCTCCGTATCAAGATATACCTGTGTACCAAGTTACGTCAAAATTGGTCAAACGTTGTGAATTTGTTTATCTGTCTAGCAATTCAAAATGCCGCCGGCAGAGGCCAGCACCACAGCACTTCATATAACATCCGACAGAGGCCAGCAGCATAGCTAGCGAGTAGATAGCTCTTATCAAAGAAAGGCCAGCACTCCTTAGTTAGAAAGTGCATTAAATGATTCTATAAACTCATCAAGGAGTTCGAGTTATTCTAATTATCAAGATCATCAACAAATAAATGTGACATTATTCAAAATGGCCGTCAGAATCTGAATGGTTCAGTGTATCTATTTTTTTTAACAAAACTTTTGACCGTTTGACCAAATTTTGAAATTTGACTATTTTTACCTAGCCTAGGAGATTTCCCGTATCAAGTTTGGTCAAAATCTGCCAAACGGTGTAGATTTGTATAAGGAACAAACAGACAAACATACATACAGACAAACAGACAGACACGTGATTTATATATATATATATATATATATATATATATATATATATATATATATATATATATATATGTGTGTGTGTTTAATGCTAATTTTTCGTCGCTGGGATTATATTTTTTTTGGAAAGAACGGCATTTTTCTCCAGCGGTGGTCCTCCTCCTCACTGGGATATTTCGATGGAATCATCTCCATCTTCGTCAGCCAGGTCATTGTTGTTGAGAAAAATTTCGTTCCATCCAAAAATATATGATCCCTGTGACGCACATTCCCCCCCCCCCCCCATTGGAGGTTAGTGTGCATTACAGCGCATTGTAGAACCCTATTCATTTGAAATTTATGTAGATTAAAGTATTCTAATATTAGAATTACTCTCAATATTTCTAATTTATGGCGGGCTGAAAATATAAATTCTATTTACTTGAGCTCAACCTAAGGGAATAAAAAACCAATTCCACTAAACCATTTTCTTAATGGAATTTTTTACAAATTGTTTTCCATTAAAAGCACCGAAGGGAGTTGATACCATGTTTCTTATTATTATAATATTCGGATTAACACATTCACTGCCCCTCAAAATTTTAAAACTTCCTCAGGAGCCAACTACTTTTTTTCTTATTTTCATTAATAAATAGCTAATAGTATAAAGCATAATGAGTTAAAATGTATTTCTATAGACGCTAACATCCGGTTTGAAGCACGCCCCGGGAGCCGGGGCGAGGGCACCGTGCGAAGTCTCACCCCGGTAGCCGGGGCGTGGGCACCAACTCGAGTCCCATACAGTTGCCTGAAATGGTTCGTATCGTTGTCTTTGTTGGGAAATCTATTGTATAAATACCAATAGAGTGATATTATACTTATGCCCAAGTTAATATAATATGCTTTTATTGTATAAATAAACACGCGATTTAGGTGCAATTTATTTTGCATTATTACTTTATTTTATTTATTTTCAATTTTCCTAATTTATTAGTGAAACCTATAACTATTATTCATTATCTACCTTCTGCTCCTAATATCTTACTAACTAACATACTATTCTAATTATTGATTCCTATACTTATACTAACAATTCTTACTTATACTTTCGAAATTCCCTAAAGCAGAAACCTAAACTAAGTCCTGGTTGATTTGAGCAATGAGTACAGCAATACAGCTTGTTTTCTCTAATTTTCTGTTTTTACGTCTCCTCCTAATTGTTTACCCTTTGCAACCTTTCAGATAAGGTTCCGGCAAATTCGAGGCAGTCTGTCGACTAGTGTTTCTATTATCACCAGCCTGAAGTCATAGAGGCTCATCGATTTGGCAGGCCCTGTAATGCGTTGTACAAAAAATGTGAATTTAGCAGCATTACTTGAAAAATGGGCAATTTCAATTTTTTCGAATTCTAATTTACGAATCGATTTCTAATTCGTCATCAGAGACATTGAAAATTATGTCATGAATTTCCTCTACTGTGAAAATAAAGCGGTTTTTATTACTCTAAAAATATAAAATGACTCCTGAAGATTCAATAAAAAAAAGTAAAATACCTTTTTCTGATCTTTTCCTTTTTAGGTTGATGCCAGAAAATCGTATCGGAATATTTTATAAGTATTTTTCTAAATTCTTTCCTCCAATTTTATAATTTAATGATACAAATGCTCATAATTTCGTACCTGAAGGAACAGGAGAGAAAATACTACTTTCTGTTGAGCTACGTTGACTTGGCGGCCCGAAAATAGGAGACACTTTTCGGCCGACTAGTCAACGTAGCTTCACTTTCCGTAAATCGATTTTTAGTAAACTGAGAAATATATTACGAAGATCCAAACACGACATTAAAACGAATAATTATTCATTTAATTAAATCAGAATTAAAGCAATGGGATCTATTATAACTGTTACGAAGAGAATTTTTTGTTATGTATATATTAAACAAAAATGACAACCTTAAATAAAATTCATGACCGCTGTTGTTTTTTTCCACTTCGTCCAGACATTCTAGGAACTAAAGAACAATATTTCACAATAATTAACCGTACTGAATAATTATAAAAAGGTTTTACACATTTAATTTAATATTATTGGATACTCACGTAAATTTTGAAGAAATTGTCGAAAAAAAGTAATTTCTTCAGGAACCAATGACATTCCCAGAAGACTTGTTAACTTAGCAATGCCCAGAAGCAATCTACACCCTTCTGCGAGGTGCCCAGCCTGTGCTAGAGCAATAAAACGGGAGGTAGGAGGAGGCCCCGGGAGCCGGGGCGAGGGCACCCGCTGAAGGTATAGCTCGCCCCGGCTCCCGGGGCGTGGGCAATTAACGCGTTAATATACAGATTTTGTTTTTCATTTTTACAAAAAAAAAAAAAAAAAAAAAAAAAAAATAATCGGACCCTCTCATGAGTCTAACGCTAATTAAACAGGAAAAATCGAAATATCGACATTGGTAGTGTTACTTAACAATTACAATCAGACCGCGTAGTGATACATGTATTTAAGACGTTCCACCCACCGTTATACATAATATCCCTAAATCAAATAGTAGGATATATAATTAAGAAAAAACAGAGACAGTTTACTCTTTTCTGCTCCTCGTTAAATCGCCTAGTTGGGAAAAACAAGGGATTCCGCGGTATAGCCAACTCGTGAAAAAGGCTAATATGTGTACAAAGTAGAATATTTTACAATTTTTAGATTTGTTTTATACTCTTTTTTCAAGTAAACAAATAAAGATATGCCTTGAACAATAAACTGTTTTTCTCCTCCCCTAAATAGATTAAGTCATAAGCGGGGTATGGAAATCATGCAAAAACTCAGGCCCTTCACTAAGTGGCAGAAGAAGTATGTGTTACAGGTAGCTAATCCAGTAAAGCACGCTTCTATGTATTTAGTGTAGTACGCATTTATCAACCACTTTTTCTTTCAGCTTTAATAAAAAAAAAAATCCTTTTTTATTAATTAAAAATTATTATTTATTTAGAAAATGTTTGGTATTTTCACATGATTTAGCTATATATATATGTGTATATATTTAACCTGGTGACTCAATAACATAATGTTCCGGTATTTTTTTTTTTTTTTTTTTTAATAAATATTTTCAATAATTAGTTTCATTGTTCGAGGACAAAATGTAAGGCCCACAGATGCACATTTACTTTTTTGTTTTGGAGTATGCACCAAGTCACTCCAATTTCTTTTTTTTTACGATATTCCTACTTCTCTGACCCTAGACCATTAGCCCCAGCCAAATTATAATTTACTTACACAGGGCAACATTTGTCATAAAAAAAAAAACACTCAAAGTAGTACGGTCCTTATAGGATTTTTCGGGGACGTTGGTGACGATGAGTTGGTTGGTTAACCTTCAACACATCAGATTCAAGGTCATTTGAAGGTCAAATAGAGAAAAAACCGTAGAAAAAATCTGATTTTTGCGTATGTTTTCAGGGTCACTGAGTCCGAATCTGTAGTTTGTTTGACCTTTGCGCCTTTTGTTATAAATAATTTGAAGGTCAAATAGAATAAATCTTAAAAAGGTCATGCGTTTTTGAAAAAATGTTCTACTTTTTTTCTCTATTTGACCTTCAAGTGGCCTCTAGGAAAGGCGTAAGGTAAAAGAAACTACGAATTCGGACTAGCGGACCTCATAATCATACGTGTACACGTTTTTCAGATTTTTCCTACGGTTTTTTCTCTATTTGACCTTCAAATGACCTTGAATCTGATGTGTTGAAGGTTAACCAATCCTCTCATTGTCATAAGCGACCCCAAAAACCATATAAGGACCATACCGCTACGAGTGTTTTTTTGTTTGTTTTTTTTTTTTTTTGTTGTTTGTTTTTAGATCAAATGTTTACCTCTATTATTAGTTGCAATTATATTATTATATTTTCTACATTCTTTAATGTCCATACAAATATTATATAAAAATGAAATTATACAGAATAAACAGAGATTTTCCAGAACAAACAATGTAACTCCTGAACAAATATTGTAAAAAGTATTAAAACAAAAAGGCAGAATAATTTGGATTAGTGTAGGAATGGAGGTAAATGTGAAGTATTCAGCAAATATGCTTGGAGCATAAGCAGGTTTGCTGAGTAAACAGGATTCCACATTGAATTGCATATGAGGGTAGGGAAGAACTGGTCGAGATAATGGACAAAACAAGGAAGGGTGAGGAACTGCTGAAAACTCAAGCAAACCATTTCCACATGGTTTATTCTACTTTCCAGCTTATTCCTCTATTACTCAACGGCCTTACATAATTATTCTTATTACTGAACATAATAATAAACAATGAGTTTTTTTATTAAAATTTTTTCAGGAAATGATTAAAGAGACACCACTAATCGGCGGAAGTTTCGGAACGGTGTTATTTATTTGAATAGACAACACGTCAATAATATAATGTTTGCCTTAAGTTAAACTAGAGCAAGAATTTGGGAAAAACCTAGATATCTTCGGGCTTTTCATGAATTTCCTAGACTTCATCAGAAACGAAGCATCAAATCGAAAAGTTTGCTATTACCAAACATAAAGCTGATGAAACTTTGCTTCGATTGAGTACCAAAACATTTGAATTCGAATGAGTGTTTTTGACCAAAGTTTGCTGTTTTTGTAATTCATTGAGAGATCGTTGGCCGTTGGGGCTGGGAAGGCAAATATAGTCAGTCAAAGTTCGGTTTTGGTGTCTTAATAAAACTACATTAAAAAACAAAACGTCCGTCACGCAGGAGCTAGATCACTTAGCACTTTCCTCAGAAATTGGGTAGTGTAGACTGCATTCCTGGATAATTTGCTTAAAATAACCTGTATAAATGTTGTAATTAGTTTCCTTCTAGAGTTTTGTGTATGCGTAGATCTACACTAATTAATAAATGTACAAAAATATCATATTATCGTATAGGTATTGATCTTGTTGAATAATAACAAAAGTGAACTTTTTACAATAATAAAGAATGAAAGTGATAGTGTGCCCCTAGTAGTAGATGATAGAAGAAAACCAAACCATATTAAGTCATATCAAAACAGAGGCGTTCCTAGTGGTAGCTTTGCCAACCTAAGTTTTGGCGGTTGAATTCTTTTTAAACATAGTTCAATGTAAACCCCCCTTCCGATCGATCGATTTAGTTCATTTTTTCAACTCTCCGTTCCACTATTCCTCCTTTCGTTACAATACATCAGAAATTACGACCGGTATGAGCAAATTAGTAATTTGGGTCCGGTGGAAACCCCGCTCCTAATGAACCGCTTCAAACAAGGTATATCTACCTTCGCAATCCCAACGGTCAACGATCTCCTCTCAATGAATTACAAAACTAGTTATGTTTCTATTTGTATTTATATAGCTTATTCTACAAAAAGCTAATTCATCAGAAATTTCGCGAAAGTCAGTATCCTTTCCGAGGAATGTGCAAAGTTATACGGCTCCTGCGTGACGAACGTTCATGCTCATCAAAGTCGCTCTCTTGCACTTCTCAAGCAAATAAGAATTAATACTCAGACAATGAGTATTGAAGCTGTGACCATTTAGCAGATAGCGGGGAATGACCGAGTTTCCTTCTATCCGAAATAGGGCTCGGGTCAGCATCTTTGCATTATTTACCGAGAAGTTGCCCGCAAGCTACCCCCGAGTACCCTTGGCTCAATCATGGATGACGCCCTTGCCTCTCAGATAGCTTTCAGAATATATTCAACTCGCCCGAATGAAGAGCTAACTACAGATTCTATCTGTGTCCCCCATTAGATGCTGTGTGCATTTACATCCCGCATGGCTCGTCAATAAATATTTTTTATTTTTAAACCTACAACATTCGTTTCTCTCCGTAGTGTTTGCTCGATCGACATTTACTATTCTTCACTTCGGAGATTCTAAAGTAATCGTCATAGCTCAAAACTAAAATTCGAAAGGAATTTGGAAACAATATTCGAAAACGTTACTGCATTGTGAAAAAAGTAACATGGCTTTGATCCTGGGAAGTACAGTGTAGCCCCAGGCTGAGTGGACTTCGGGCAACCACTCAACGAGTGGCGCTATTTCTTTCGTCAGCTTTCAAAAGGTTAATGTCAGATCGATATTACTACACCCTCTCTCTGCCCCGCTCTCTAAGGTTTTTCCTAGAAACTTCTTACTATTTCTCTCTCTCCCTCTCTCTGTCTCTCTCTCTCTCTCTCTCTCTCTCTCTCTCTCTCTCTCTCTCTCTCTCTCTCTCTCTCTCTCTCTCTCTCTCTCTCTCTCTCTCTCTCTCTCTCTCTCTCTCTCTCTCTCCCTCTCCCTTTCCCTCTCCCTCTCCCTCTCCCTCTCCCTCTCCCTCTCCCTCTCCCTCTCTCTCTCTCTCTCTCTCTCTCTCCCCCCCCACCTCTTCCTCTCTCTCAATCTTTTACGATTATAATCGCAGACGTTCAAGGCGTTATTAAGATTACGATTATAATCACTGAGCCTGGAGATGAGATTACGATTATAATCACAATTACAAGTATGATTACGATTCCACTCATAATTACCCTTTTGATAAAAATTACACACGTAATCAAAATATTTTTTTCGTTATTACGATTGTACTCAGAATTGTTTCTTTGATTGCGAACGTCATTTTTTAGCATAAATATACTTTAGCGAAACTGAAAAAAAAAAAAAACACGTTACAAAATAATACAATGTGGGCATCGTACATGACAGATAATAGAGGACCCTATACTATAAGGCTGATTATAAGGGCAAGAGCAGAGATATTCCTCCTTAATAAAATTTCGTGGCGAATAGGAGAGAGATCACGTTGCTTCATGTTCAAGCTGAAAGAAGAAGAAGAGACCTTCCATTTCTTTGCAGTATGTCCAGTTCTGAAGGAGTTTAGGCTCAGGTATTGTGGCAAAACAGTTTTAGCACAAATATGCTTCAGCAATGACTAAACGTAAAAAAAAAAAGTTACAAAAAAGTGTCAGAAAAAAGTTACCGCTGGCGTTTGCGCTGGCGAGGTGGCCATGTACTCACTTTCTACACTACTCCTTATTATGCTCTACATGTTTCGCGTTCCTATGACGCCTCTTCAGGACCTCTTAAACTAATGTCCAATTGCAGCCCCCACCACCAAGAACCTTCCGCAGGTAGGGCCACGTCCAGACTGATAAGATCAATCATGTCCACTGCACATCAGCTGTTTAAAATGGATAGTTTTAGAGTAAAAGTCGATTTTCCAAAAGATTTCTTTGTCAGGTAATAAATCAATCCATTTTAAGGTGTCTTGATTATTAAATTAAAAAAATTCTTTATCAAAGTATTTGATTTCTGTTTTTTTTTATTAACTATATTTTTCCTGTTATTAATTATATGTATATTTTTTTCGTTTGATAGGGTTTCATGAAACCCAAATTAACCGATTTTAAATAGCTGATGCGCAATGGACATGATTGATCTTATCAGTCTGGATGTGGCCCTACCTGCGGAAGGTTCTCGGTAGTGTAGGCTGTAATTATATATTCCTGGAATTATATATTACTTCAAGAGCACCTGAAGAGGCGTCATAGGAATGCGAAACATGTAGATCCTAATAAAAGAGTAGTGTAGAAAGTGTTCGGATTTGACCTTCTGCCACGCCTGACGTTCCTTAACTTCGGAGTTCAGCGGGAAACTGTGCATTCAACGTGGCGGATACTCTTATTATTTCGTCTTTTGAGCAAAAAACACCATAAATAGGGATACATTGGGAATAAAGAACTCTCATTTAAAATCTTGATAAATTATTTATTGGAAAATAATTGTAAATTTTAATTGCCTCCTCACCTGTCGTATCTTGTCGCTTATGGGCATACGTGCTATGCGTTTCCGCTCGCTTTGCTCGCTCAAGAAGATATCTAAACTCCAGTCAATCCAACTCGTTAAAATGTATAGAATTTTATTAATTTTAGCAAGTTGGATTGACTGGAGTTTAGATATCGTCTTGAGCGAGCGGAAACGCATAGCACGTATGCCCATAAGCGACGGGATACGACAGGTGAGGAGGCCATTACAATTTACAATTATTTTCCAATAAATAATTTATCAACATTTGAAATAAGAGTTCTTTATTTTACATTGCTGCACGTGTGCAATGCAACACTGTGCATGTTTACAAATACCGTTGTTTACTCTAGCTTTCCTCACCTGCATAACAGTGAAAGTTAGTGCTCAATAACTTTTTTCCTAGTTGAGACTGACTTATTTTTTTATTTTTGTAATTTTTTTTTTATCGGATTCGTGTTTAGTGCATTAAAATACTTTATAGAAAATAAATATCGGCGAGGAGGCCCCTAAACTTGACAATTGCCGGCTTTTTTAACCATATAAATAACATGAACCAGATCAACGTTAAATACGTGAATCATTAAAAAAAATTCTCGAAACAAAACAACCTTGGAAACTTTATGGTATCCATGATTTATGGGGGTAGTAAAGTCTGATAATAAATTCATGAAGCCATGCCGAGGTGAACAGCTGTAGGTTCCTGTTCTTTGGCACGGTTCTCTCTCAACTTCCTATTTTTTTCACAGTAGGCGATTAATCTAAAATATGACCGCATTGTTTGAGTTCGAGTTGAAACCAGCAATAGGACACCTCTACTTATCCGTCACTTACAGAACACACATGACACCTTGTTTCTGAATACTCCTCTGTACACAAATAAACCCTTACACTTTCCTCCCTGGAGTGTAAAGAACTTAAAAATTAGCCTAACAATGACACATTTCAATAAAAATGATCCACTTGCCTCACAATTTTACAAGACTATGTACAATTCAATCACCAAAGACAATCTCTCAGCACTCTTCACATTTACAGACGGATCTAAAACTAACAACGGGACCGGCGCTGCAGCGATCACAGAAAATCAAATCAATACCATCAAATTACACGACTACACTTCAGTTTACACTGCTGAATTACAAGGTATACACTTATCACTGACCAAAACAAATAACATAGAGCAAAGTGATATTATAATTTGTACAGATTCATTGAGTTCTTTACACTCTATGGAAAGCATTTACAACAAGCATCCCGTAATCACATAAATATACACGCAAATACACAGATTAAAACAACACAACATTACAATGCTTTGGATACCGGGACAAAAAGACATAGGCCTAAACACAGACGCGGACAACCACGCTAAAGAGGCTACCTTTAAAGAAAACATTGACATCAGACAACTAACTACACAGGACTTATGTAATATAGCACATACACACATATTACAAGATTGGCTAGATCACTGGTTACGGACAGACAACAAATTAAGAGAAATTAAAAACTCAATCAAAGTCTGGCATGATAATGATTTGTCTTTAAATAGAAGAGACCAAGTTGTCCTGACCAGGCTAAGAATTGGACACTCACTTATAACACATTCATACTTAATGGAAAGACAAGACAGACCCGTGTGCTCACTGTGTAATGTTGCCCTGACGATAAAACACATACTAACAGACTGCAGAAGGCGAGACAATTTACTCATGCCACACGACTTACACACAGAAGGTAGCCCTCACATCAACAGTATACTACAGTTTTTAAAGAACTCTAATTTATACAAAAAAATCTAGCCAATCTTTCTTCTTTTGCTTGTGCTTTCGATTTTAATAGTTTACTTTAATAACCTATAGATCTGATTTAATTAAGCTAATGTACCTTATTTTAGTTATTTTGTTTTTTTATATTTTTATTGTAATGCATTGTAACTGCAAATGAATTGTGGTTTATATTCCTATTTATTATCTTTATTCATATGAATCTTGTGGCATACGCATGTATGTGTGTATATGCTATATGTTGTATATATATATATATATATATATATATATATATATATGTGTGTGTATAATGTTTGTATATATATGTATATATCTTATTTAAGTATAAATGTAAATTGTATCAACGTCAACAAAGTGTAAAAAAATTGTATATATTTTATAATCTGTATTAGGGCTCATAGCCATAGTTGCGGAGCCGTTTTCATGTTTTCCACGTTGGAGTAACCCTCCAGCGTGGGAGTTTATTTATCTACGTATGCCATCCTTTCTGGATACTACACGTATTTTGATTAGGTATGTGCATAAAATAATGAATTCTTTTACAATGAATATGAATACTGATATTAAATGACAATAATAAAAATAAAAATAAAACGAAAACTAATTAAAAAAAAAAAAATGTAAATAAACAAAATTATATACATATGTAAATAACATAATACATATGTGGGCATTCAGATGAGTTCATTGATATTTTTTAGGTCCAGTTGTTTAATAAATGCGTCAAATTCCTTAAAATATGTAAGTAGTAAGTCAGGTTTGTCAGTGGGCCAAGTTCCGTCCTGTAAGGTAATGTCCTTAATCAGTTTTGTCCTGGGTCCGTCCAGTAATGTACAGTCATACAGGAGGTGGTCGTAAGTCTGTTCAATTTTATTGTTGCATTTACATGTGTTAGTAGTCATAAGTTTAAATTTATGTAGATAACTTTTCGTCGGTCCATGTCCTGATATGAATTGAGTCATTTTAAAGTTGTTAAGTGTTAATTTTTGTCTCTTGAGTATTGTAGGTATGAATTTGTGTAAATGTCTTCCTTTAGTTGTGTTTGTCCATCGTTCGTCCCATTTTTGCATTGATTTGTCTCGCAGTAGTGTTTTTATAGTCTGTGATGTAAGTTTAGAGTAAGATATAGGTAATGTCGTGTCCTTTGAAGCTGATTTTGCAATTAAGTCAGCTGTCTCGTTCCCTAATTAGTTGCGGAGCCCTTATAATGAAATAAATAAAAATAAAATAAAATAGGACACGAAGTACAAGACCGGTTTCAGATTTATTAATAATACTCTACACAACTCTCTCAGATTAAAACAGTGGAAACTTGTTAATATTAATTTCTGGATGCCATAATATTATGTGCTTAACATTTTTTTCTGCGTTGTAACAATTATGGTAAATTTTAGCGCGGTTCCTCCCTCCCCCATAGGGAGGAACCCCGCTTATAGGGTTGATACAATGAAACAATCCGGAAGTGCCGACTAGAAAATTTCGCGTTTCAGAACCCCTAGAGACCGAAAATAACGGTGGTTCGAATTTGTATATATATATATATATATATATATATATATATATATATATATATATATTTGTCTGTTCGCTCTCTAGATAGAACGCGAATGGTCCGATTTTGATGAAATTTGGTACAAAAATCCGTCGTCCAATTTGAAAGGTCAAGTTTGTTAACCAGCAAAATCCGCCTACTGGAAGATGGCGTTTGGGGCGAAATTCGCGCAAAAAAATCGTAACGCTTACGTTTTTGAGTTAATAAGCTTGTAAGTACTCGTTTTATATGATTCCTGGGCTAGGAAAACGAATGAAACCATTTTGAAGGCGATCGCTTTAACCGTTTTCGAGAAAATTGGAAAAATAGTTTTTGAATACCGTTTTTGGTTTGGGTACTTAGAATTACGGGATTCAGTTGAAACTTTATCTGCATGTTCTACTTTCATTAAAACTAATATGTTGAAAGTTTTGTTACGTTTGGAGTTAAGGAAGGGTTAGAATAAAATATTTTATGAACAGACATGAAAAGTTTTGGGAAGTTCGTATACTTTCATTAATATCTCGAACACGGTTGGGAAATCGTGGTAAGTGGATAGAAACTATTTGAAAGCTTACTAAATTCTCTACAAAAAAGATTCTAAAACTATTTTCGATTAGGTTATGTCAATCGGAGAAATAAGTGCTTAAAACTTCAAATACGTCTGTTTTGTTCTTATGAACGGGTTTTTGTCGTTCTTGTTGTAATTTTTGTCTCTTTCCCTTCGTTTTTTATTGCTTTTTATTTTTGTAATTTCTTATGTTGCGAAAATTTTGTGTGTAAAACAGGATATGAAAAATGAGGCCAATTTTCTGTTGCTAGAAATAATATAAATTTTGGGAACTTTCATTAATATCTCGAAAACTGTTGAGAATTTTGGTAAACGGAAGAATACCATTAGAAAGCTTATTAAATGCTCTACATAAAAGGTTCTAATGAAAGTTTTGATTGGGCGATGTCAATCGGAGAAATAAGAGCTTAAAGCTTTAAAGTAATTGATTTCGCTTATTCGAAGTGTTCTTTTTGTCTGTATTTTATTCCATTTTTTTTTTAATTGCTTATAGTTGGATAATGTATTCGAAAATAAAACAGGTTAAGTAAAATAACAAAAACAATTTATTGTTAGAAATATAGAGTTCCAAGATTCCAAGACCTGTAACTAGCGGGACGGTTTCTAGTGTTGCCGACCCTTCCAGGTAAGATTGTAAATCCTACCTTTCAAGACTGGTGGAACCAAAATATAACTGTCAGGGTTCGGTCACTGCTACTTAATAAAACTACATTTTATCGTAAAAATGGTTTTATTGTGCCGACGTTTCGGCTTGAACTTCAAGCCTTCATCAGGGCTGTAAATACAAGTAGGACATATTTAACACTAATATATGCACATATCTATGTAAATATACCTAACATATATATATATATATATATATATATATATATATACATATATAATATATATATATATTTATATATATGCATATACACATACACATATACACGCACACATATGTACATATATATGCCCACATACATACACATATGTGGTATGTATTATTAAGTAGCAGTGACCCAACCCGGACAATCCCTACCTTGCATCATCAACGGTCAACGATCTCCTCTCAACAAAATAATAACTGCTTCTATTTTAATCTTTCGAAATTAGACTAGGGATAAGAACGGAACCGCGCTAAGATGAGGCAGTTCCTGCGAGTCGGACTTTTTTATAATGTAACGATAGAAATTCACAGTAATTAGGAGCGTCAATTTTTTTTTTTTTTTTTTTTTTTTTTTTTTTTTTTTTTTTTTTTTTTTTTATCGTTCGTTTGTTTATTAACAGCGCACAGTGTGGTAGATGTTGTTTGTTGCTTTCGCATTTCTACAATACATGACATTCACATAGAAAGGGTAGGGTTTATACTTATGAAGGGTTTTTGCCCTTCTGGTCAGGAACACCACATATTCTGTTTAAACAACAGACGTCTTTACAATACAGCAGTATCAAGGTAACAAAAATACGTTATAAAATATTGCTCTTTCATTTATAAAAGTTTATTTTCATAAAAGATAAAAAAATGTCTGAAAAGAGTTGAGAAAAGTGATTTGCATTTATAATAAAAAATAGCTTCATATGAATTTAGGACAGGAACAGGAATTGAAATTCGTTTCAAGTGTTCTAAACTTGAATGTAAACGTAAATATATAATTTGTAGCCATGTTTGGAAAAGAGGAAGTACGAAAATAAAAATTAAATATTGACATACATGAGTGATTTCGGATTTATCGTATAATGTGTTAAAAATCTTAAAAACGGTTGCGAAAACTTCGTTTGTAGAAAAGGTCCTTTCGAATATACAGTGGATCAAGAAAGTATTGGCACACTTACTTTTTTTTCTGTTTCTTTTTGAAAAATTAAAAATTTTATTTTTGAACATTTTTTTTATAATAGAATATTCCTGAATACAAATAATTTGAAAAGAAAAATGAATGAATTATAAAGTATACGAAAATGAGAAAGAATAAATCCTTTTTAGAGAATCAAAAAAGTATTGGCAGTCTTAAATGTTTAGCATTAGCTCCAGTCAAAACAAGGTAATCCTTTTTCTTTCAGTAGATATGGGTTGAGGATTACAAAGGTCAATGTAATAACATTTAAACTCAGTCTTTGTTCTGTGTTTGTAATATAATCATGGCTAAAACCAGTGAACATAGCACTTTTCTTAAAAATATGATAATAAAACTACATTCTAAAGGAAAAAGTTACCGACAAATAGCGAATAAGTTAGAAATTAGTTTCAGTAATGTTCGAAATATTGTCAAGAAGTTTAGACAGACTGGTTCTGTGTTCAACAAACCTCGTTCAGGGCGGCCACCGAAGTTCAGTGAAAGGGAAAAACGGGACATACACCGAATTGTTGTGCGTGATCCCACAACATCAGCTTCCAGGATAGCGGAAGAGGTCGCGTCAACTTCAAACACAACCGTCTGCTTACAAACAGTAAGAAATGTTATCCACAAATTTAATTATTATGGCAGAGTTCAAAGGAAAAAACCTTTAATTAGCGAGACTAACCGTAAAAAGCGACTTGAGTTTGCTAAATCTTTTTTAAATAAAGACTTAGACTTCTGGAAAGAGGTAATATTTTCCGATGAAAGTAAATATAATATTTTCGGGTCTGATGGTCGCAAGTACGTTTGGCGGAAACCTAACACCGAGTTTCAAGCTCGACATGTGAGGCCCACTGTGAAACATGGAGGCGGAAGCGTTCTAGTTTGGGGATGCATGTCGTGGAATGGCATAGGAAACTTGACCTTTATTGACGGTATTATGAATGCTGAAAAATATGTCGACATTTTGCGGGCCAACTTAGCCAGTAGTGCTGAAAAGCTGGAGGTAAAGGATACTTTTATTTTCCAACATGATAATGACCCCAAGCACACAGCTAACAAAACGAAAGAGTGGATGCTGTACAATGTTCCGAGACAACTTAAAACGCCACCACAGTCTCCTGATTTAAATCCTATTGAACACCTATGGTATTTTTTGGACCTTAAAATAAGAAAAAATAAAATTTCTTCAAAAAATGACCTGAAGGTAACTTTATCTGAGGAATGGAATAAAATTGGCCAAGAAGTAACACAAAACCTTGTTTCTTCAATGCCAAGAAGATTACAGGCTGTTATAGATGCCAATGGCATGATAACAAAGTATTAGGGGCACACAGATTAAATTTATTAAATATAATGTACATTATTAATAAGAGTGCCAATACTTTTTTGACTCTCTAAAAAGTATATTTTGTTTATTATTTTTATATACTTTATAATTCATTTATTTTTATTTTTCAATTATTTGTATTTATGAATATTATATTGTACAAAAATGTTTAAAAATAAAATTTTTAATTTTTCAAAAAGAAACAGAAAAAAAAGTAAGTGTGCCAATACTTTTTTGATCCACTGTATTTCCTTTTAAAATAGATTCAGTCGTACATTTCAATAAGACCGGCTCAATAGGAGAAAATGTTGCATGGAATTTCGGAAGTGGTGTTAAACTTCAAAACTAGCAAAAAGCCTTTAGTTACGCACTTCTAGTATTTTAATAATGTAAAATAGTAAATATATATATACCTATATACTGTATGCATGATATATGTCTATGCTTGTCATTTATCTAGAGAAATAAACCATTACATTTCTAACTCAAATAAAGACAGAAGAATCAAATAATAAATGCGACAATATTGATAAGCAAGAAAAGGAGTTCAAAAACATGATTTAAGAAATTGGTATTCTCTATAAATTTGAAGTATGATTTATATTCTAGTAATATCTTTATATGCTGTCAAAATTATTCAAGTTCCTTTTCATTGTAACGATTATTATTCTATTAAAGTAAAAGAGAATCTAAAATAGTTAAGTTGATTGTAGATAGTTGAGAGGGGGTGACATCACTTCGGGTCCATTGTAGCCCTATCAATATTGATCAGCCATCATGTCAACATCCTATTCGAATAGCTATTCAGCAATGAGTTTTCAACATTACAACAGTTGCTTTTGTTACATTTAACTTTTCACACAAAAGCATTTCCTAAAATACACATTTCCATTTAGATTTCATAATTAATTGTCACTATTGTGAAAACTGAATGTAGTTTTGTTTCTAGGTACTTGTGAATGAAAGGAGGTGTTTCTAATTGCCAAATCAAGCAATGATAATTATTTCTCTTTCTTTTTCTTTAATTTGTAAAAACTAGAATGTAATTTAGATATATCTAAAAATTAATTCTTGAAAAGACAGTTTATACGTTTAATGGTTATTCACACAATTCTTAGATCCTTTGGAAGAAATAAAGAAAGGTCATTTTAAAACACAAATCATTCCTTGAAAATAAGATACCATTCATCTATACTATTTAAAAAAAAATACAATTAACCGTATACTTCCTAACACAATCAACTGTATAATTTCTTCTAAAAAAGTCTTAAAAATATATACAAACATATCTCCCCAGCCATGTCAAACTATGAATATGAAAAATCTCGTGTTTGGATTCGGGACTTTGCTCTTGGATTGTCTTGTCGCAAATCGTCGCAACTATAACCCCTTTAGAATAGCCTTTAAAGCCTTAAATAAAGTATCGAATAAGACCATTTATACATATAATAAAATTGTACAAATCGATGTATGTTTGTCACGCTAATCGCAAAAACGGCTTATCCGATTTAGATGCGGTTTTCGCTTATATTTTGAGGTAAGCTTCATTTAACATTTAGTGTTTGTTTCATGTCCATCGGTTCATAAATAAAACAATTTTGCAAATGTAAAGATTCACGTCGAATATTTGATGAACTAGAGTATCGATTTTCAGAACACAGCAGGCTGTCGTACCTAGAAGGTTACTGCTGTTATCTGATTTTGCCTAAAACGTGGCTCAATTCTATGATATCATAACTTTTATAGGAAAACTGTTTTTGGGAGGGGCCTGGAACTTTTTTCAACGTTAGTTTTTATTTGGCGTTTATATTACTCTGCTAGCACTCGCCAAAACTTGTGATGACTTACTGACGACTGGAGATCGCTGGTTGTGCGACGAATGGATAGATTATTATTTTTGCTCTTTTTTGAAATACAGTAAAAAATACAAATTTTCACAATTATCAGTAACTTATAGTACTAAATACAACAAAAGTTTGAGGAGAGCATACAACAAAAGTTCGTAGGTTTGTTTCGTAGAATTAAGTGCTAAACATAATTTACAGCATTACTATTTACACTATAGTTAATATATTTACATAACATATCACTAAAACTAACTACCATTATTTAATTATTTCTTAGGTCATAACATTACATAATGGATATTACGTTAAAAAAAAAAAAAAAAAAAAAAAAAAAAAAAAAAAAAAAAAAAAATCGATAGATAGATTAGAGAAGACAAATGTAATAGTGGTTCAAAAGGGAGATGATTGAATCTTGAAGGCAGAAAACATCAACCTAATACATAAGAAACCAAACACTTACTTGCCAAAATAAACTGATAAATTCAAAGTGTATAATTGTTAGATTATGTATAATTTATATTTTATAAAAGAAACACTAAAATTATGTTTTACAATGAGGAACACGGAGTTTTTTCCCCCTAACAAAAACAAAAGGGAGATGGGAAATAAAAATCAATTTTAAGATTGGTATCTGTTAGGGACCTGCTTATATTTAGCGGTGTGAAGGTGGCCTGTGATTGGTCGATGCTTCCAGATTCCGTGCAGCCAATGAGATTCTTTCCCTTCTGCAGAATTACGGCTGTCCATAATTTCCTCAACTTCAATTTTCTCTATTGAAGTTCTAGAGACATGTTCTGGGTCAATTCTGGAGTAATTCGTATCCTATGATTGATGTCATGACCAGACTTAGTGTTTTATCTACATTTCTAGATTGATTCATACGGAAAATATGTTTTTACAAGTCTTTTTGTACTTTCGTTGCTAAAAAATATGAAAGGTTTTATGTCTAAGTTTTTGTAATATAAAGATTACAACACCTAGAAGGAAATGTCCGAAGAACCTATAGCTTTATCTTGGTCAACCCCTTCCTTATTTATTTAAAAAAAAAAAAAAAAAAAAAAAAAAAAATCAGACCCATAACAGGCCACGAGGTATCTGATTCATGACCATACGGCACACTAGAGAGATAGTGTGGTCAGTATTATGCTCCGGCCGCCTCATTTTCCCCCTGGCCGCTTCGACTGCTAGATTCATTAGCACCCAAGGTACCCATTATTTTTTTTTTTTTTTTTTAAGTGCATCTGCTACCGGGGCCATTAGCACTTCTCATCTTGACTTCGTATTTTTTAATGGTTAATTATACTTGTTTACATCGACGCTTAGGAACTGTCCTTGAGTTAATTCTTTTTGTACTAGTTGTAACATTAAACCTAAAGTATATATCTACATTAGCTCCTTTTTAACAAATGTCGGAGCTAAAGAAAAACTTATTATCTATATCTACCCTATATATTTACACTAACATCTATATACAGGAGTTAGGTCCATTTTAAACATATGTTGGACCTAGACTTACCTACTTCTAAACCTAAATCTAAACTAAATTTATATTTACAATAGTCATACACACGCAATAGCTTACTCAGATTATAAATACAGTCGCACAATAAATACAGTCACACGATATATATACAAACCTATTAATGATGATGCAAAAGTTGATAAATATATGTATAATATATATTCTCTCTTATATGAGATTAAACATTTTAATATCTGTAAGGTAATCTGTCAATCTTTTCACTGAAGTTTTATTTCTTTCCAGCAGTTCTGTAAGATTGATTGGAAGTTGGTGCCGCCTCCTTGCATCTTGGAGTACCGGGCAGTCCACCAATATGTGCCGGACATCCAGTATGTCATGACATAGTTCACACTGGGGACGGCGTCGGCCTACCATGGTATCCATGCGTCAGGCGGGTGTGGCCAATTCTAAGTCGTGTCATAACATCATTACGTCTATTCGTTGTATAAGCAGGGTTCTTGTTCATTACAGAAACCTCAATGTTTTTCAAAAAAAGGTCCTTGTCATTATACTCAGCTTGCCATTTCATTTGCATGTGCCTTTTCAATAATTTTTTGAAGTCATTTAAGTGCAACGGAAAGGCCGAATCGGCACTCATCAAATCAGCTTGCTTTGCTGAGTCATCGGCCCTTTCATTGCCCTCGATGTTAGAATGTCGTGGCACCCAGAGAAATGACACTTTATTTCCTATAAGATTGATATCATGTATTAACTGAAATATTTTTAATAATAATGGATCTCTGGTGAATTTTTTTTTTTAACGATGCAAGCGAACTGTATGAGTCTGTACACAGAACTATATTTGATTTTCTGAGGTTCCCATAATGCTCAAGAGCTAACCTTATTGCAACCATTTCCGCTTGATAGACACTTGTATGATGGTGAAGGGAGACCGAAAGATGTTTGTCATTACTTATAAATATGCCACACCCCGCACCGTTATCCGATTTAGAACCGTCTGTAAATAACTTAATGTGCTCTTTATACATTAACATTCTCTCAAGGAACAAAGACCTGTACACTGACGGAGCGGTATCTAGCTTACCCAGACGTGCCAATGTGAGGTCTATGTGGAGATCTGGGAGCACCTACGGACTTACAGCTGGTGGCCGAACTTCCATTAGGTTCCCCCAGGTCCCCCCATAAGAATGTATTATTTCATTTGCTCTCACAACTAAGGGTCTCGTGGCAGAACGCCTCTGTCGGTACATATCTGACACAGTATTTTCAGAAATGAGTTCCCTTAGGAAGTGATTCCTTTTTGTGGTACCCATTCTTAAATTAATTAAAGGCTGGGTCGGCCTAGGGGAGGCCGAATTCAACCCATGAACGAAGACACTAGAAGAAAAATTCTTTAGTGCTTGCTCGGGATTTGAACTCAGGCCTCCAGCTTATTAGTCCAGTGCTCTACCACTGAGCTAAACTCGCCCCCTCCTTATTTATTTAAGTCATAAAAATACATGTAACAAACAAATCATATTAAAAATAACCTATTCAAAAAAGTATGAAAAATAAATTTCATTTGAAAAGTGCTTTCCAATCAATGATGAAACGTGTTTTAAAAGAATGTTTTACTGTAAATATATGAAAGAGTTCTATATTTACATAATGTAAAAGCAAATACAAGGAAGGTAGTGTAAGTTGTAAAAGTGTTCTATATAGAGAAAATAGCCAGCTTTCATCTACTCACTTTGTTCTCTGCTCTTCAAAGAATACTCTTTGTATTTTCGTGTGCGGGAACCACTATCTTTTAACGTGCGGTACCAGTTATTTCCTTTATCGTACAGAACATTTCTGTAACCGGAAGAGAGAGTATTTATTTTGTGAAATTTTATCGAAAAAAAGTATATTGATTATTTCACGCTTTTTTTGGTTGTGCACAAACGGGACATAGACACTAGCACCTATATTCAATTATCAAAAAAATTAAATTCAGATAAAATGATGATAATTGTTCCTGGGATTTCGATTATAAGAAAACAAGGTACTGCGAAATAAATCTGAACCTTTATATATAAAATCTTTATTTATTGACTGAGATACAATTTTATCTATGATTTTATGTTCTTGAAAGTCGATTTTTTAATATTGACAATTTATGCATCCGAATGATTTCGATGAAAGCTATATTTTTGCAACTTTAAATATCCCTAACGGACTCCACGATATTTTAATTCTGACTCGCCTGCTTGTGAAATGTATTATAAATCAAGGAAACTATTCTCATCTAATATATATAAATAAAACATATACTGACAAAACAAACAAATTCATTTTTCTTTTGTAGCTGAATTTTGCAAAGACGACTCGCCCAATACAATCATTACACATACCTACAATTGCACTATTGAAATTGCAACATACAATTATAAAACATTACTTATAGTTCATATACATAAAGACAAAGATAATTAATTCATATTTCAATATACAAATTACATTCATATAAAAATAACTCAAGGATGAGACGGCAAGCAATAATAAACAAGGTTATATCTTTGTTTAACCAACTAAAACAAGAACAATTAATATGATGCAGATAGCCTATTACTATATATAATTAAATATATATACGCATATTTTATATTTGTACGGTTAACCATGCAATAATATTTTGGAAATTATTTTATGTATTTAAGATTTTGGAGTACACAGTTGAGATATCATGTGGGATGAGTATGTTCTCAAGTTTCCTGCAGTCTGTCAATATGTGTTTGAGTTGCACCCTAAAGGCATATTGGCATTTACTTTCTCTCCAATAAGTGGGAGGGTGTAAGAAGCGAATGACCAATTCATAGACGCGTCAAGACAACTTGCTCTCTTGGAAGGCTTTTCTTCGTAATAGGTCAAACTGTTTCAATTTACCTCGTTCAGTCCTTGTCCATGTCTGTTACCTATCGTACATACAATGCGTGTGTGCTTCCTGATACAAGTCTAATGAAGTCAATAGGTAATTGTCTAGTTCTTGTTTTCTTCACACTAATTTCATGGTCAAATCAGTCGTGGTTATGTAGTCGGTGAATATTTTGTTTTATTATTAATTTTAACACCTAACGTTTTTATACACTTTTTACACACATAATTTTCGATGTTTTATATGAGCAACTATAACTGGATGTATACGTATAATTCCAATTGTATGACTTGGTTATGTAAAACATGTATAGACCGAATTGCCTTGGTAGCGGATGCTCATCAATTATTAATAAAATAAAGTACCCATATCTCCTTATAAAAGGCAAAAAATGTTTCTTTATTTTTTCTGAAGTTTTGAAAAATGAATTTAAAATGTAGGGAAAAGGGGAAACCCCAACTTTTTTGAGTGAGTGCTTATTCGAAAGCTAAATTAAGAATATAAAACAAAAAATAAAATATTATTAATCGCCAACGAAGTTGTTCAAATAATTAATAAGGACAATAATCTCAAAATGAGGTTCTGAATAAGATAAGGCTCCTAGCAAAAGTAGGACGACGTTAGGAGCAAAAAAAATAACAGGAGTTAATTTTCTAAGCGATTCCAATCACAGCAACTAAAAGAATTACACGGAAACACGCCAAGATGACGCAGTTCCCGTGAGACGGACTTTTCCTCCCCCAGTTGGCCTAAGAAGTCTTAATAGCGGTGAATACTGTTACATTCCTGGGGCAGCGGTCGATACAGACTGCACTCCTGCACCCTTCACCTTCGCCCTTCTCCAATACACACTCAAAATAAAACCTAACTAAATTAAACTGGTTAAATTTTTAAATTCATATAATGCCCATTGGCGACTCGAGCATTGAAAAATGAATTTTGATACCATTTTTATCATATACTAGCTGTTACTGGGCGTGCCAAGCTACACCTACTTTCTGCATCTTGAAAAGCCCAAATAAATTTGAACCCAAATAAGTAATATTAACATGTAATAACACAAATCTGAAACTCTTCGGGTTCACAGTTTCTAACGCTGAAATGTTAGCCCTAGAAGATTTTAACCTAGCCTATGACACTCGCTGGATCAAGACCTACAAGTGTGCCAAGTTTTGTCAAATACAGTCAAACGGTGTGGATTTGTATAAGGAACAAACATACAGAAAGGTGGTAGACGTACTTCACTTAGCCTACGAATCTCCCCAAAACAACACCTACCTCTGTGCCAGGATTGATCAAAATCGGTCATACCGTGTGGATTTGTATAAAGAACAAACGTACAGACAGACAGCTGGTAGACTTTTTTGACCTAGCTTACGAGACTTCCCGAGTCAGGACCTACCCGTGTTCCAAATTTGGTCAAAATCGGTCAAACGGTGTGGATTTCTGTAAGGAACAAACAGAAAAACTGACATTCACGTGATTTTTATATATATATATATATATATATATATATATATATATATATATATATATATATATAGACTAGCTGTTACCTGGCACAGTGGGGCCAAACGACATTTCTTGTTTCAAAAAAGGCTACGGCCCCTAAATCTTAACCGATTTCAATGAATTTTGTTTTAAATGAAAGCTAATAAAATTTAACTGGCCAGATTTGTGTTTTTTGTTTCTCTTGTTTATTAAAATACTAGCTGAATACCCGTGCTTCGTCACGGCAGATAAGTAGTTATTTTATTGCGTTAAATAATGTTTCATTAAAATTACGTTACTATACAATTCTGTGCAGTTTATTACAGCACGTTTCCCGTCATACTATATTTTATTCAATGGGCGTTAAAATTTAAAAGTTTATGTTTCCAAGAAGTCATATGGTAACACCCAATATATTTACGAGTATTGCCAAGGTTATAGGCGAGGAGACTGTGCAAGGGTTCCGGATATTATTACCTCGCCTGGAAAACCTATGGATATGCCATACATCACGGTTTGACCGGGACTGTCCTGGTATTTTACAATTGTTTCGGTGTCCCGCCCGGTTTTATCAATGTCCCGGAAAAGGCTGTAAGATGTAAAAAGTAATGAATTCATGTTTATAAGAATCTTTTTTAAATCGGTTACTTTTCTACAATTAACATTGTTACTACTGCTCACAGTGTCAAATAAATCAGAAGTAATCTAACTGTAAAACGCTGGAACTACCTGCACAGCGCTGCCAGCTGCCAGACACTACTATTTGGCTGAGAGATTGTTTTAAGAAAATCAAGTAGCAAAAAAAGTTCCGTTCTTATTTTTAAGGTTTGGATAGACTAACAGTTTAGGATTCCCCCTTCCCGTTAGTTGCTAGGCTTAAAAGTCACCAACCATTTTGCTTATAATTTGTACTCTTTTTATCCCCCCCCCCCTGGTATGCCCATCCCATATTAATGTGTCTCGGTTTAACTCTCCAAAAATATGGCAAGCCTGTCTGACGGGGACAGGCAGAAAAGAAACGCAATTAAAACTCTATGAGGGACAGTTAATTTCTAGTAATTCAAGGTCTGCTATCATAGTTGAAATTAACCTCAATTAGAAATAAAACTATGAGATAGATAATGTACGGTAACAGCTGTTCTTTATCGTCCTAGCAACGCAGGCTGCCTAGGCTTGCCTTCTCTAACCAACTCAAACTGTAAACCCCCCTAAAAATGCTTAAAAATACGAATATCAAAAAATCCTTTCTTAGCGAGCGCCTACGTTATATAGGGAGTGTCCATGCAAAATTTCAAAATTTTCTGTCGAGCGGTTTGGGCTGGGCGTTGATAGATGAGTGAGTGAGTGAGTGGTATTTGACAAATATATAGTAGATGTGTAAATAACTTATTATCAGCACTGATATCATTAAAATTAAACATTCAAATCCGGATTAGACTTGAAAAAGCTTTGACACATCTTGATAAAACGTAAATTTATCTTAATTCAACTATTAGATTAATTGAAATAATATGATTTTTAGGGGGTCTCCCGTGGTCTAGTGGCTATTGCGCTAGATTCATAAGCGGGAGATGGTGGGTTCGATCCCCACCGGCGCCAGAAATTTTCTCATCTCAGGGCTCGCTGAGAAAGTTTCTGGCTGCACCCTGGATGTCGGCGCTAATAGCCAAGATTTGTTGATGCGCCGTTAATATATATATGATTTTTAAATAGATTTTGTTTTTTCCCAAGTCTAATCTGAATTTGAATGTTTAATTTCAACGAGATAAGTGCTGATATTAAGTTTTATGAAAAATAAAGTATTATTTTATGTTTAATTGTAAAAGGCGCTAATGGCCAAGTTGTAGATGCGCCGTAAAAAAAAAAAAAAAAAAAAAAAAAAAAAAAAAAAAAAAAAAAATATTGTAAAAGTACGTGAATTATTGTCACGTAAACAGAGGGAAACAAAAGTTATTCTAAATATTATTAGCTTTCATTTAAAACATAATTCATTATAATTCATAATTCACTGTGCGGCGTGCCATTTTCTGTAATTCTTGTCACTATAACAATAGATAACTACATCCATTTTAAGGAAGATAATACGGCTAAAATTTATTTTGATAGCAGTTGCCTTAAGTTTTTCTACAAAAAATGTCTTCTAAATTACATCGTTTTGATAATTACCTTCCTACGAAATATTTCTGCAATCTATTATCATTTATCTTCTACCGTAAATGTGATATTTATCATGACATTGCGGCTATTCTTGTTTCTTCATTAAGTAACTCAGTGCGATTTTATTTACTGTGCTTTATAATAATTAAATAGAGCCAGAAATCGAACGATGCAAATAGATCATCGTAATTTTTTAGAGGGAACGATTAATGGGTTTAATTTTTCGGTTGGGAAGTGTTTGCGCTTATAAATGGTGTACTGAAGAAGCAAAAATAACTAATGACGAATGTAAACAATAGTGAAATGAGTGATTAGGGTTAGACACGCTATTTCTAACTTAGACACTGGACGTCTCACGAAGGGAATGCCTCACTAACTTGAATATTTCTGCCTCCTTGGTAGATTCCTTCAATTTATGAACCCGGGAGCGGTTGGGTTGGTCTGACAGACCCGGCCGACTCAGAATTGTTCTTCTGAGAATCGGTGGTATGCCGGTATCACGCTGAAGTCCCGTGGACTTCTCATCCCAATCTTCCTCTGCAGAACAGACACCTTCTTCAAATTTTTAGTTCTTGCTCGGCTGTCTACGTGTAGCGTTCTTTGTTGAGTATCATCTCGGGGTCTCCCAGACCCACGCGACCTTTCTCGTCACAGTAAGTTTTTTTCTTTATTTTGTTCGAATTTCATAGTTTTTATTTCGTATTATGCATTTTAACTCTTACTGAAGGAAATTATATAGTATATATTATGAATAGGAGGTCCCTAAAACAGGCCTTTGATACCCAGGGGTCTGTCAGACCAACTTTTCCTTGTAACTTTTTCATGTGGTGGGGATAAATGCAATGGTCATATACACCTCTCACAAGTTTATTTTACCGTTTTGATAGAACATATTGTGTAAAAAAAAAATTTTTATAACAACGAAAAATGTCTTTAACATTTACCCTGGTCTACTAGGTTTTAGAGGACCGCAACACTCACCATTTTACACTAAAAAATTTTAAAAGTCCGACTCGCTAGAACCGCGTCATCTTAGCGCGGTTCCGTACATCCCGAAGAAATGGAATAGATTAGGCATCGCATAGATTAGGAATAGATCACAGATCGCAGGAAACTGACAGTAGCCAACTTACACAGAAGCGGAGGAAGGCTGTATAAGTCAATACAATTATGTACTGAAAACGTACTCACTCTTCGATTACTGCTCAGATGGCTCTATTCCAAACAATCAAAAAATCGTTGTCATTTTAAGTATCTTGTTTTACTAGCAAATTCATTTTACTGTTAATATCAACTGTAAATATGTACTTCATAAAATAAAATTCCATTCTCTCGTGGGTTAAATCTTTGCTATAAAATAAGAAATAATGATAACTTCAGTTGTAGCAGTATAAGGAAGGTTTTATAGATAGGAGAATTAAAAACAAACGTATGTATATCAAATCATAATTGGCCACAAAGGTCACAAACCTTTGTGAATTTTATTTTGGTTTAGAAATTATGAATCAGATGAATACAATTCCCAGAGACAGTGTGAATTAAAAAAAAATACATGAAATCACTTTTAAATATTCTGTCCGATTGTATTCCTTCAGTTGAATTAAAATGTTGGGTCTTTTTGGGAAGACCACATCCAGTTACTTTTGAAGTAGCAGTAGTGATTTATAACAGTTACTCGTACTCGCCGATAAGCTTACTGATTAGCTTACAGGTTCTTTGCTGGTTATCTATTACTACTTGACTCGTTATCTACGGTTATAATTCATATTAGATAATGGCAAGCAATATCTATCAATAAAAAGGTTACTATCATCAAAATCAATTCTCTCAACTACGAAAAAAGTTATTAAGCATTAAAGTTAACTGTTTTGTAGGTTATGAAGATAACATAAACAATGATATTTTTAAACACATATTTTATTCCTTTTCTCTCTCTCTCTTTTTGGATATTTAGCATTATGGGCATAAGTGCTATGCGTTTCCGCTCGCTACGGTCGTTCAAGAAGATATCAAAACTCTAGTCAATCCAACTCGCTAAAATTAATAGAATTCTATTAATTTTTCCGAGTAAGGAACCAATTGCTTTTTCTTTCTCAGGAACATCGCGAACTAATTGTAAAAGACCCATTTTTTTCTCACTAGCATAAACAGAGCTTTTCATAAACAAAAGATAATTCACTGTTGAAGGTTACTTTACTCCCAGCAAGAACCAATACAATTGCTCACCGGAATCCTCCAATAAGAAGGCAAAGGAGTTATGCGCATGCGCTGAATCACTGATACAATCACGCTGCTACTTCAAAAGTAACTGGATGTGGTCTTCGCAAAAACACCCAAAATGTTTAACCGAAATGTATTCAGAGCAGAGATAATTCGGTTTCCTAGCCAAATAAGAATAAGGCTGATATCAGAAAGTAAGGTAAATCAGAGTTAGAAGTTGGTTCGGAGTAGAAACTAATTAAATCAATGGAGTTTAGGAATTCCTTAGCCCGGACAAAGGCAACCCTTGGCAGATTTCAAGGATTAGGCGAAAAACCTCTAGTTGTATTTAACTCTTATATCTTCTGGGTTATTCCATTATCTCTTAAGAATCAGTATAGTATACTATGCTATAAGAACCAACATATCAATAAGATACCGATATACTTCTGTCATTTTATTGACCTAGGATGGATTTTATTACTCACAATGCCCAAGTTGCTACGTAATAGTAGCGCGGAACCTGTTTTTTCCTAGTAGGATCATTTGGAAAACTTTAAATAGTATGTTATTGTTATTCTTGAAACCAAAGTTTATTAAATTTATGAAATATGACTACTTTTTCCCTCATAAGGCGTGCAAATTATGCCGGACATAGCCAATTATACATGCCTTTTACCATGATAAGAGGTTATTCCATCCCTACCAACCAATGAGTTATTAGAAAGTGGAGAGAGTCTTATCTATCTTCCAATTCTATAAAGGGGTAGGTCTAATGTCGGCCATCTTAGTCTGATCAGTGTCGCGAAAATTTGAATTTCTGAATAAGATTGTAAAAAAACAATGAAGTTAAACGAATATATCATAGGCTCATACTGTTGGTTTGATTACTTATGCATGAAAATGAGATTAGTTATTAGATAGAACCAGAAAACTAATTAGGTACATTCTTCTTTTATAAAGCCACACAACAGAATTTGGAAGGAAATTCTAGTTAAAAGAATGTAGGCGTAATCTTTGGAAAAAAGTACTTGTGAAATGTAAGGTTCGGCTTCTTATTTGACCAAAAAAATACATTATTACAGCCAAAGACTGAACAAGTTACCATTGTAATGGTCATCCACAATACACTGTAAATTTATTTAATACACTTGGTGGAGATAAAACTGAAAACAATAAAACATACACCATTAGAATCTAAGTCACACCTAAGATGGCCACTGTTTGTCTATTTAAGGCTTCATGCTATTTCTATTGCCCTTTGTTCGCCTCGTACTAACTCAATGCGACAGAATCAGTTCCTAGGGAGAAGGTAATAGTGGTGGTCCTTGGTGTCAAGATGTTGCTGCTCCAGATTCCATTTTACCAAAGAGAAATTATTGTTGGCGTTTTTTTCGCATAAACTCAGCATTTTTTTATTTTGCTTTTGCTGGGGTCTAAGGGTAAAATGATCAACAACCTAAAACCCCAGTTCAATGCTATCTACGCTGACAGCAGCCATCTCTACGGGGAGGTTTCTCACCCCAGCCTGTTCTTATATAAATATAAGATAATTTTGTATATGTATAAAAATTTCAACCACTGTTATTGACGTGATCTATGAGTTCTGGTCGGGTGTGCTCCAGAACGCGCTAAAAGTCAAAAAGCAAAATAGTTAGAAGTTTAAAAATTATATATATCATTTTCTATTCTGATCTTCTCAAATTTTCACATAGATAGGATTTTAGGAAACGTACAGTTCGAAGTGGGAGCATCATATAAATTACAATCGCCAACAAAATATACGAAGCATTGCCTCTAAATATGGTAAAATTGTAGCCTTTATGACCTCCATCGGCCTAAGGAACCCGGCCCGGCCCATAGCCTTCTCTATATTAGGGTGGATATAAAGCACCATCTGTCATGGTGTCGTTGACCCGCTGGCTTAATAAACACCCGGCCCCTCCTACCCTTCTCAAGGAATTAGTCTCTGCGTTATTAGAATTCTAATCTCGTCGCCAGAAAATTATTCGGTATATTTGGTCCAACTGTCTCGGCCTATTTATTAAACTCTTTTCCCTAGAAATGCCTAATTTTCCAGCCTATTTTAAAGAAGTAAGGTGCATTTTTTTTTTATATATTTCTCCCCAATTTTTCCTGCTTACATTATTGAATGAATTTATTACAACTTTCGAATACAAAATTGCATTAAATGTTTCATTTAATGGACACAATAAATATCATAAAACATAGTTTAAGACCTGAGTGTATTACTTCAAGACCTCTTAGATTAGGATCTGAATAGATAGATTTATGAAATAGAAATGAGATATGGTTATATTGAACAAGTTTCGTTCATTCTTTTTTTTTTTTTTGGGTGGGGGGGTCGATTACGACGCCTCTCTGTTAAAACAATTCAAAAACCATGACGCGAAATATTGTCTATTTATTACTGTGTATTCCCAGTAACCCTGTAGTTGTAAGAAGCCAGCCGTTCAAATCTTTATGTGTGTATATATATATATATATATATATATATATATATATATATATATATATATATATATATATAAGGGTGTGTGTATGTGTGTGTGTAGTCATTACCGAAACCGGCCACAGGGGCCCAGAGGGGCAGATACTGTAGAGGTGTCTGAATCTTGACCATACATCACACTAGGGAGATTATGTGCTCAGTACTATGCTTCGACCGCTTGATCATCCCTTTGCAGGTACCCATTCATAAATTAATTAAAAGCTGGGTAGGCCTAGGAACGGTTTGAGCCCCAGAACCCAACCCACAAACAAAGACATTACAAGATAAAATATTTACTGCGCTCTAGTTTTGATCTAATTTACAATTTTTTAAGTGGAAACAAATCTAGGCGCACGGTAGTGCGCCAGGCCAAGTTCCGGCCTAAGCATACTGTGTGTATATTACAGGCGGTCTTAGAGCCGATTTTTACTCGCTCATAACTTTCAACCAGGTACAGATAAAGTTATGAAATTTTACAGAGGTATTATACTACTGGATGTAAGTAAAACTGGAAATTTTCATAATTCTACATCGAATAGTTTCTGAGATATAAGCGATCGAAAATCGGGATTTATAGGACTCACTAACTGACTCATCAAAATTATTAGGCACTTCCCCTGATGCTAGAGACTTGAAATTTTGCAGGGTGATAGATAATAAGGTGTTATTAAAGGAAAAAATCGAAAATCCTGAAAAGTTGTGTTTGACGCTGCTTCCGGGGCGGGGGCGTGCCAGTTTTGTACTTCCTTCGTAAACCCATCATTTCGTCCGAAACCCATAATGTGGGGTATCAAATGAATCGTATCGGTATGAAGAGCCTATATTTGATGTTTTAAGAAACATTTAGGCGCATATAGGCTTGGTAAAAATCGTACACCAGCTGTCTGTCTGTATGTTTGTTCCTTATATAAATCCGAACCGTTTGATCGATTTTGACCAAACTTGGGACACAGGTGGGTCTTGATACGGGGAGAATCATAGGCTAGTTCAATATCGTCTATCAGCTGTTTGCCTAACTGTTTATTCCTTATACAAATCCACACGATTTGACCGATTTTGACCAAACATTACACAGGTAGGTCTTTATCCGGGTAGTGTCATAGGCTAGGCCAAAATCGGCTATCAGCTGTCTGTCTCCATGTTTGTTCCTTACACAAATTCACACCGTTTGACCGATTTTGACCAAAAATGGCACACAGGTAGGTCTTGGTCCGGGGAATGCACTAGGATAGGTAAAAAGGTCTTTCAGCTGTCTGTCTGCATGTTCGCTCCTTACACAAATTCACACCGTTTGGCCTATTTTGACCAAACTTGGCACGCAGGTAGGTCTTGATACGGGAGAGTCATATTACCTATGACGTTTTGTACTTTTTGTTCCATCGGAAAGCCATCATTACTTCTGAAACCCATCATGTGGGTTATCAAATGAATCGTCTTGGTAAGGAGAACCTATATTTGATGTTTTAAGAAACATTTCGATGCATCTTAACAACAACACGTGTGACTTCTTTTTTAAATGTTGTAAATAAAGTCGTAAGGGTTAAATGCATAATATACTTGAAAACAGATACTAAGTTTTTCAAAGTCATCTAAATTACAAAGTTTAGGATCACAAACCCAAAATGTATCGTCTTTGTTCTTTTCTTTTTCTTGAAGGCCTTCTACACTTTACTTGTGGTGATCTTTATCCTCGGGATGAGGTTCCTGTGTTTTACAGTGTAATAGTTTAGTTAGGCGAGCAATCAATTTGACCTCTAGAGTACTGTCATCTTGAAAAGCTTCTAACTTTTCTAGTCTAGTGATTAGATGTATGTAGGTTGATTATTGGTATCAAATATCAAGCATTAAGGAGAACTTTTTGCAGAATCCAAAGACCCTGGTTTTATATGAAGTAAAAAAGCCAGTAGGTATGTGGCAACTAAATTTTATTTTATACTTAGAAAAAAGTAATGAGATCCCAAAAAAAAAAAACATAAATGTGAAATAGAGGCCAAGTTCCTCCCCCACAAAGAAACACTCCCTTCCCCAAAAAGCGAGAAATATCTCCTCCTAAAACCCCCAAAAAACGCCTTACCACCCTACACTCCAAAAAAAGTAGTATGAGTTGGTGTATTAGGTGTACCATATTTTCAACCAAAAATATTTGCCAATACAAGAGATGATGCAAGAAAGAAATGTCCAAGTTCATTACTTAGAAGACCTCGTAATTACTTACTATGAACAGTATGGTCAAGAGAAATGTTGCCCGGAAATGGGTAGTATGCTAATCCAAGAATTGTTTACGACCGGTCGTGCTTCTAAAAGCCTAGTTGTGATTTACATTCTATGCTATTAATATAAGAGCTTCTGGAACAAAATTACATCTAAGCCCTCACTGAACTTCAATCATGTTACTTTCCTTTCTCTATGCTCAAAACCCAAAGTTGAAACAACATTATACACGCTCCAAAGTAAATAGCCAAACTTGATATTAAATTGTCTCTTGGTCGAAAATAAGCAGGACATTTAATCTCTCTTAATATGCCGATTTTTATATTCTAGAAATCGTTTAAATTAATATTCTGAAGCATTTTTACACGTTCAACGGGTTTCCTGGTTTTATGGGGTACTGTTTCCTGAATAGCAAATGTTTAAACGGCCATGTTCTGGTATGGGGAGTCCTTGTATGTACATGTTTCCCTAGGTAAACGCTTGTTTTAATCCTTCCTCCAATTCAAACGTAATAAAATTTACAACTCAATCAGTATTTTGGAGCATCCAAGATCTGAATACTATCCCAAAAAAAAACATAAATGTGAAATAGAGGCCAAGTTCCTCCCCCACAAAGAAACACTCCCTTCCCCAAAAAGCGAGAAATATCTCCTCCTAAAACCCCCAAAAAACGCCTTACCACCCTACACTCCAAAAAAAGTAGTATGAGTTGGTGTATTAGGTGTACCATATTTTCAACCAAAAATATTTGCCAATACAAGAGATGATGCAAGAAAGAAATGTCCAAGTTCATTACTTAGAAGACCTCGTAATTACTTACTATGAACAGTAAAGACACTTCAACTGACCTTTAAAAACAACAATAAAAATACTTACATCCAGTTACTAAAATATCACTTTCCTCAACCAGGTATATTCTTAAACTTGGCAATGTTTTTTTTTGTGCCGAAATTATATTTAGAGAGAAAACTAAACATTGCCAAGTTTAAGAATATACCTGGTTGAGGAATGTGATATTTTAGTAACTGGATATAAGTATTTTTATTGTTGTTTTTAAAGGTCAGTTGAAGTGTCTTTACTCTTCTTAGTGAGTAATTACGAGGTCTTCTAAGTAATGAACTTGGACATTTCTTTCTTGTATCATCTCTTGTATTGGCAAATATTTTTGGTTGAAAATGTGGTACACCTAATACACCAACTCATACTACTTTTATTGGAGTGTAGTATGGTAAGGCGTTTTTTGGGGGTTTTAGGAGGAGATATTTCTCGCTTTTTGGGGAAGGGAGTGTTTCTTTGTGGGGGAGGAACTTGGCCTCTATTTCACATTTATGTTTTTTTTTGGGATAGTATTCAGATCTTGGATGCTCCAAAATACTGATTGAGTTGTAAATTTTATTACGTTTGAATTGGAGGAAGGATTAAAACAAGCGTTTACCTAGGGAAACATGTACATACAAGGACTCCCCATACCAGAACATGGCCGTTTAAACATTTGCTATTCAGGAAACAGTACCCCATAAAACCAGGAAACCCGTTGAACGTGTAAAAATGCTTCAGAATATTAATTTAAACGATTTCTAGAATATAAAAATCGGCATATTAAGAGAGATTAAATGTCCTGCTTATTTTCGACCAAGAGACAATTTAATATCAAGTTTGGCTATTTACTTTGGAGCGTGTATAATGTTGTTTCAACTTTGGGTTTTGAGCATAGAGAAAGGAAAGTAACATGATTGAAGTTCAGTGAGGGCTTAGATGTAATTTTGTTCCAGAAGCTCTTATATTAATAGCATAGAATGTAAATCACAACTAGGCTTTTAGAAGCACGACCGGTCGTAAACAATTCTTGGATTAGCATACTACCCATTTCCGGGCAACATTTCTCTTGACCATTTCATAAGAATATTTGTTATATATTTGGTAATGAGGTTTTGACCAAAAGTATCAATGGTAATGATTAAATAGGCCAAAAATTAATAAATAAATGAAATAATTAATGTTGCACATTTATTGCTCCCCTTTCAGACTAAAACAGCTACTTAACAATCAAAGAAACAAATATTTTAGTCATGAAAATTTGACAAACAAAATAAGGGGCATTATAACGTTATTCTGGCAAAAGCCAAGGACCAGAAAGACTGATTTAATTTCGTTCAATCGAACATCCAATAAAGGAATAGTCATGCAGTCCCTGCGTGAGCCGAAGATATGATTTTAATCAATGTATTTATAAGCATCCGGAACTTAGGCAATTCGCTCATTAAAATAAATACATATCGTCCAGTTAAAACCAAAGAGACAAAATACATTTAATAATTTTAATCATTGACTATATCTACAAATATTATTTTCGACGTGATTACAAATTCTTCGTGAAATATTAAAATAAGAATAAACAGTTGGTGAGGAAATTCTGTGAACAAATTATCAAACAAATTTTGTAATGAACATAAATATTAGACAATATAGACAGTAAGAATCGGGTAAACGAGAATAGAAGTAGCCTTTAAAAAAAAACAAAGAAAAAAAAAAGTTAAGCAGAATTACCTTATATAAAAGTAGAAATTATATTAATAGTGACAGGACAGACGCGCAAAAAAAAATCAATTAGTAAATAAATAAAATATTTTATTTAGAGTTGGAGGTCAAATTAAAAATAGCCTGAGGCTGTTGAGTGTTTGAGGATTGATTTTTTTTCCGTAATACGAGTATATTATTAGTTTAGAAACGCAAGAATATCTATATTATTTTGTTTTTACGGCATACTTTTTAATTTTATGTTAATGTTTTCAAAACGTTGTAGTATTGTTTTTATATGTGGGCTATCCTCTGTTCATGAATGTCATAAGGTGAAGTAGTTTACTTTATAGTAAGAGTCCTGTTACAGTATTTACAAGGAAGTCGGTATCTTCTATTCGGCCAGCTTAGGAGACTGGGGCCCAATCCTACCTCGGCAGGAGAGGTGACCCCCCCCCCAGGATCCGAGGCCGATTCGTCGACGTCCGGGTTAATTCTGTGGGTACTATCCCGCGTGCTGGCTGGGAGTGCCCGTGAGCTTGGGGTCCAGCTTTTGTCAGGGCCCTTGATCACAGGCACGGCTGACGGCGAGTGGCTATGCCACGGGCACGGGACTGGTCGTCCTTACGAGTTTAGGTATGTTCCTACCTGTTTTTCTCTTGGAAGGAAATCATATGAGGTTTTTAACCTTCGGGCCGGTAACCTTCCCTAGTGCTGGGGGGCCTTGGGTGCGCTATGGGTCCCAAAAACGTTGTGGTTCGCCTGTCGCAGCTTAGAGATCATATGGTTGGAAGCACTGCAGTCGTGTGTCCAGAACGTGGCGGGGTTCTAAACTGACTGTGACTCATAGCACTCGACTCCAGGGTGGGAGCTGTGTGAAGTAGGTCTCTCTTTCCGAGGGCTCCATGGAATTATGAAACCCCGAGGGCTCGCGGGGATGCCCTCATCTTGATGAGCTCCAATGTATTGTGGTAATAAAGGGGGGGGGGTAATTTATGGCGAATAATTAACACAATATTTACCCTTTGCGTTTCCACTTTTCGGCGCGTGCGCACGTGTCTCTTCTATTCATTAAGTACGAGTGATTCAGGAATGAATGTCCTATGCGTAGTCTGATCAATATGATTGGGTCTCTCCTCCTTGGGGCCCATTTATGTTTCGACTAAGGTTCTAAAGCTGGCCGCGGAATGTGAAAATCGGCGTTACTTAGAAAGGCACGATAAAATGTACATAAACGAAGTCTTTAAAACTATTAAAAGAAAAATACATGCTTCCAAAATATAAATACACTCAATTAGCACTTCAACTCCCCAGATACCTTTTCACAATAAATAAATAATATGTAACAAAATACGGCCTATAGAAATTATTATTACTATTAGTGATTGGACATTCACCCGGTGAATGCATAAAAAATGACAACTTTATCACTTTTCATTAATAATCGTTATTATAAGCATCTCAAATGTCAGAATCACAATTTAATTATTGTAATTACAATAAAACCGACTGTAGACTAAAACTCTTTGAGTTTTTACGGCGCATCTATACCGAGGTCATTAGCGCCGCCGACTGTAGAACATCCATATATATTTAATATGCTATAGAATTTATTGCTATGAATACTAAAACACTTTGATCAGTGTTATCTCAAAATGAATGAAATGTTTGTGGTTTAGACTATCGATATATGGTTTATTGAACCGCAGAGTAATTGCAGACTTATTTCTGAATAATTTACTGCCAGTGACTTTACCTTGACAATGACAGATTTATATTTATATAAAGCCCAGGAACGACGGCGGCAAATCAATAAAAAAAGAACTATTATGGTTCTTTCAGTATATTTCACCCTTACATTTTTTCAACATTATCAATTTTTAAGCCTTAATCAAAAATGGAAATAAGCAGTTATTTCGTGTACAGACATATAATGAGAATGTTAATATTCATACTACGGAAAATGATTGCTTATTACTTTAAGCTTTCGCAGGTTTACATAAATTATTTACTCACAACAAATTAGATGTCCCAACGGCCTCTTAGTTATTTTATAATAATTAAAAAAAATGATTTTATGTATATTTAAAGCCATGGGTAATTTCCTATGTGCTTATAATAAACCCGGCTGGCCGTGAGCGCAAAGCGTTAAACTCTGTGTCTGAGGTCGTGGGTTCGATTCCAACAAGGTGTGGCCGCTTTTCTTAGGGGGGAAAAAACAAAATCTATGCCTCATTACCTGACATAATATTCTGTGTCAATTATAAATCTAAGTTAAAGTTTACTTAAATAAATATAATTTACCACTGCTATGATCTAGGACCTTTAAAAGAAGTTTTCAAATGCAAAATATTTTTTTTTAAATTTCAGAGCCATGGAAATATTGATATTTACATCACAATAATAAATACAGAGCATGTCCACAATAAAGGCTGGTAAGCCTATGTACATGTACATACTTTACGATAGGAATATTATTGAATTGAACAGTCCTGAGAGGGTTAATAGGGAGGACCCAGCGGCATGTGCCATTCCCAAGTTCTGCTTATTATGATCTATTTCCAGATCCCGATTGCCCTAGAAGCCGCAAGCAATCCGTTTGTAGTAAATATATTCTCTAATCTATATTTCCTTTGAACTAAGACACTGTCAAGTCTGATGAAAAAAGTCTGTCTCAACAAGGCTTACTCAATCAATATCGTAAATTGGACTATGTTGAGATAATAAAATATTGATTCCTGCTTCAATCTATAGTAACTGATATGAAAGTAAGGATAACATTTCAGCTGTTGATTTACTACACGGAGAAAAAAACAGGCTGCTCGCATCTACTTTCAGGCTGCCGGCAGCCTGAAAACTGTGACTCAGTGCCAGTATTTTGAAATAGGACATTTTAGTCTAAAATAGTGCCCGCATTTTATAATAGAGTGCTGGAATGCTAATTCTGCATCCTATAGTAGAGTTCTCACACCCAAAGCTAGCATCCAACAATAGAGTGCCCAGCACTCTACTTTCAAGTGCGTACCCCTAGACTTTAGATTGCTGGCACTCTGATATTGCGCGCATCCTGATGTTTGTTTCCTGTATCCTACCCCTATAGGCTGCTAGCATCCTATATGGATGGGTTACATTGACCCCATCCATATAGGATGGCAGTAGCCTACAGAGAGATGACTTCATTATGTGGATAAAAAGGAACGAAGGTAAATTCAGAGTAATAATAATGAGACTTTATTTGGGTGTAATTTACATATACACTTCTTACCAAGTAGATATTTACAAGTAGGTATGAGGTATACACTTTTTAACAAATATAGATATTTACAAGTATTAGGTATTAGGTACAATGTACTTATGAACAATATTGAACAAGTAGGTATAGAAATAAAATATTTTTTTTGTTTTCACGAAACTTATAGCCGTATTCATAAAGCCGAAGACAGTTGATTTCAGCATCTGTTCAAACAGAAACAAAAAGAAATTTTTATTAATAATAAAAGAAAAGTTGTTGCTGTTTTGTTTTATATAATTAAAAAGAAACATAAATAGGCATTTTTTTCTAGTTTAAAATGTCGCAGTAAATTCAAAGCTGCCAGGGAATTACAAAATAAATATAAAATAAGGTTTTTGTCTATGGATATGATCATAAATGAAGGAACTCTAGAAAGAGAATGGACACCAAAATAAAAGTCTACTAATATAATTTTGAACTAATGTTCTAGCCGTATTCTAGGAACGTGTAAAAAAAATACTTCCATCAGTTCTCAGCTTACCAGGCTTATTGAACTCCATCTTCAGTTGGTTCTATACCCGCAGCGCCATGTTATATTAAGGAAATATATTCTTGAAAACAAACACAACTTTCTTCATTCTATTGTATATAACATCTGTTTTTAAATTTAATTTTAATTTTAACGTCCATTTATTATTAACTAAGAATTTTAGGACGGGTTATCTATTGGTTACCACCCTTTTCTAGCCAGGATAAGGGTGATGCCTTTTCTTTTTTCTAAAGAAAAGCCACCGCCCCTAGTGGGAATCGAACCCACGACCTTTAGCACGGAGTGTTAAGTGCTCACGCCTTAACCCTCACGGCTACCGGGTCTCCAATTTAATAATAAAAACAAGAGCCTGTATGCATTCTACATTTAAGTTCCTTTTCAGTTAAGGAATCCTATATAAGACAGCAGGTATTGGAAGCCTAAAGCACGATGCAGACTGTACCGCCAGAACAGAGTTCAGGCTCTTGTTTTTATTATTAAATTTAAAAACAGATGTTATATACAATAGAATGAAGAAAGTTGTGTTTGTTTTTTCAAGAATATATTCCCTTAATATAACATGGAGCTGCAAGTATAGAACCAACTGAAGATGGAGTTCAATAAGCCTGGTAAGCTGAGAAGTGATGGAAGTCTTTTTGTATACATTCCTAGAATACGGCTAGAATATTAGTTCAAAATTGTATTAGTAGACTTTTATTTTGGTGTCCATTCTGTTTCTAGAGTTCCTTCATTTATGATCATATCCATAGACCAAAACCTTATTTTATATTTATTTTGTAATTCCTTGGCAGCTTTGAATTGACTGCGACATTTTAAACTAGAAAAAATGCCTATTTATGTTTCTTTTTAATTTAAAACACAACATCAACTTTTCTTTTGTTATTAATAAAAATTTCTTTTTGTTTCTGTTTGAACAGATGCTAAAATCAACTGTCTTCGGCTTTATGAATACGGCTATAAGTGTCATGAAAACAAAAAAAAATATTTTATTTCTATACCTACTTGTTCAATATTGTTCATAAGTACATTGTACCTAATACCTAACGCTTGTAAATATCTATATTTGTTAAAAAGTGTATACCTCATACCTAATTGTAATATCTACTTGTTAAGAAGTGTATATGTAAATTACACCCAAATAAAGTCTCATTATTATTACTCTGAATTTACCTTTGTTCTTTTCATCCACATAATAAAGTCATCTCTCTGTAGGCTGCTAGCATCCTATATGGATGGGGTCAATGTAACCCATCCATATAGGATGCTAGCAGCCTATAGCGGTAGGATACAGGAAGCAAACATCAGGATGTTCGCAGCCTATATGGGTAGGCCGCCAGAGCCAGTATCAGAGTGCCAGCAATCTAAAGTCTAGGGGTACGCACTTAAAAGTAGAGTGCTAGCACTGTATTGTTGGATGCTAGCTTTGGGTGTGAGAACTCTACTATAGAATGCAGAATTAGCATTCCAGCACTCTATTAAAAAGTGCGGGCACTCTAACTAGTGGAATCCTATTTTAGGCTGAAATATGTGGAATCCTATTTTAGACTAAAATGTCCTATTTCAAAATACTGGCACTGAGTCACAGTTTTCAGGCTGCCGGCAGGCTGTTTTTTTTTCTCCGTGTACGAACTCTAACAAAACAAATAGTAGTAGACACAAATTATAAGTAGTCGTTTAAGAGAAAAAAGTTAGATATTTTGAAAAATATTAATACATACTTTAATACTAAAATATGCAGCTATACACCCCACAAATCGTTTACTTATATGGCATAACTAAAATAAATGAAAATAATAATATATCATTAAAAAGGTAATAATAATTAGATACTTCAATTTACAGAGTAAAATGAACAAGTGAACTTTACTGGTAACTGCCAATATTTGTTGAGGTTTGAGAAAATTAAATTTAAAATATACAATTTTAATCTCAAGTTTTGGAATAATATTTTCGATTATATACCGATATTTCTGAATACTAGGAATATTATCTTCGTAAAGATTTATTCTTTGGATGAAGTAAATTATTAAATTAATTCGGAAGAAAATGGAGACTGTAACTTTAGAGAATTAATTACAAGTTAATAAATAAATGAAGACAAGAAAACGATCCAAAGAACAAGCAATGAATAATTTATTTGCACATCATCTTCAGTTGAATTGTTTTAATTTCATTTTTTATCAGAGTTTAATTGCACTTAAATCTCTGTTCATAATTAACTAGTTAATTTCAGTCACGTACATGAGCTTAGACTCATTCATTCCATTTTAATCCTAGACAAAAGCCTCACCCTAATGAATACAGTATTTAAAACCTAGAGGTATTATTAATATTTCTTCTAGTCAATTCTTATATATAATTGCTCTAAATTCAAGAGCAATTAATACCTGATGCACAATATTATTTATTTTATTCGCACCTTATCATTATATAAAAACGCTAGCCTTTAAAAGAAGTGATAAATCATAATTAAATGATGACAATAACAACATGAAAAATCAAAAGTAGAAGTTATGGGCGATTCTCGAATATGAATTGATCTTAGAAGCGAAATGAAAAGAAAGATCCACACAAAAGATCGGCGATCGGAGATCGATTCAAAATATCGTTCTTCTAAGCTCAATAGATCGATCTACGATTACTTACAATTACCTACGAAATTTGTATTTCATATCGATTCACATTCGAAAATCGCCCATCACTTCTACGAACTGACCTAAATAAGTCGATTTAAATATTTCATAATATGAAAAATACCTGTAACCAAAAAATAGAAAAATTAAAGGCTATTTTTCATCAAAAATAATATATAATGAACCACAGGTCTTGGAACCTACTACTATTATATCATATTAAAATATATGTATGTCATAACATAAAATAATAATAATAGAGAAATATGGTTATACAAATTAATACAGTGTTAAACACTGTTTTTAGCGCCCTCCCTTCCTCCTTAGGGAGGAACCCCGCTTATAAGGTTGATCTCATGACGCAATGCGGAAGTTCCGACTAGAAAATTTTGCGTTTCAGAACCCCTAGAGACCTAAAATGATGGTAGTTCAAATTTGTGCCTCAATAATGGTCCGATTTTGATGAAATTTGGCGCAAAAATCTTTCGTCTAATTTGGAAGGTCGTTAACCAGCAGAATCCGTCCACCGGAACATTGTTTTTGGATCGAAATTCGTGCGAAAAAAATATTTGCGCTTACTTCATATTCTTGCAAGTATTCCTTTTATAGGCTTCTTGGTCTAGGAAAACGAATGAAACCATTTTTTAAGCCATAGCCCTAACGGTTTTCGTAAAAATTGGAAAAATAGTTGTTGAATACCGTTTTTGGTTTGGGTACATAGAATCATGGGATTCAGTTGAAACATTTTCTGCACGTTTGAATTTCATCAAAACTATTATGTTGAAATTTTGGTTACGTTTGGAGTTAAGGAAGGGTTAGAATAAAATATTTTATTAACAGGCATGAAAAGCTTTGGTAACTTTGTATACTTTCTTTAATATCTCGAAAACGGTTGAGAATCTTGGAAATCAGAAGGTTACCATTCGAAAGTTTACTAAATGCTCTACAAAAAAGGTCGGAAGAATGTTTTGATTAGGCGATGTCAATCGGAGAAATAAGTGCTTAAACTTTGAAGTAATTGATTTCGTTTATTCGAACGGTTCTTTTTGTTTGTTTTTATTCCTTGTTATTTTTTAATTGCTTATAGTTGGATTATGTATTTGACAATAAAACAGGTTAAGTAAAATACAAAAACAATTTATTGTTAGAAATATAGAGAGAGATTCGAAGACCTTGTGACTTTTTCAACAGCCTGGATGGGTGGGCCTTTCTGAGGTTGGCCAACCCATTCTGGTAAAATCATAAATCAAGACCTTTCTAGAAATGTGGAAACAAAATAACAACTGTTTCTATTTTAATCTTTCCTAATGAGACTAGGGATAAGAACGGAACCGCGCTAAGATGATGCAGTTCCTGTGAGTCGGAGTTTTATTATATAACCTAAGAAATAGAAGTTATTGAGTCTTCCCTGATAATTCCTCATTAAAATTTGAAACGACTCTAGACTGATCGATTCTTTAAAAGATCAGTCCTTAGAGATTGTTTCATTTAAAAGATTTCATTAAAAGGTCTTCGGAGACCAATTGTGTATTAAGATAGGCCCTTGGAGATCGATTCAAAATATCTATACATATATTATGTTAAAAAGATCCATGTTTAAAATTTCGATTCAGATCGCCCATCTGTAATGAAGAACAAGTGAAAAGAAAATATGGGGAAATAAACAGAATCACATCTGTGCAAGCAAATTAAAATTGGTGTTTCATGGTAAAGTTTTTCAGATGTTTAGATATTCACAAGAATGTCTTAAACTACTTCTGCGCAGTCCTTACACTGTTATTATTTGCACCATGTACATCATTAGCTTTTACCGCTGCTGATCTGGAAGATTTGTCACAAGAATATAAAAATTTAACAGAGCAAGCTCGTATTGATTCTCGATATTTATTTTCTATGGGTTCTAATATTATTGCGAAATTTATAGTTAAAGTGTCGAAAGACTCGAAATCTTATCGGTCCAGTACTGAGTTATTGCGAATCCCTTGCATGCTATTAGTGCGAACGAACTGGATGAGTTAGAAGTTTTAGGATAAAAATATAGATGTTAATATTGTAATCTAATAGTAAATCAATAAATTTGGCAGTAACTTCAGGGTAAAGAGGATTGGCGAGGACCCCGGCAATTAGGTTGTTAGTAACACTGTTTAAGGAGGCAGGGAGCGCTAACGATGTGCAAATAGAAGACAAAGCTTCAGGGAGCCCTCGAGATATCGACAATTCCAAAGGCAGTCGCAGTAAGCTGAAATTGACGTTATCACGGTGATCGCATTCTTCTACTTGATATAACTAATGGATACCCAATGTACTGTGAAAGATGATGTATATTCGCAAAGTCAACACTTGCTCCTTCATCCGAGAACCTACCTTCATCTCCTTCCGGCGTAACTGGGGTTCAGAGTACAACATTTAGCGGATTTTCTCTCTCCGTCCATAGCAAAAAAATCCGCTCCAAACAGGGCTTAAAAAAAATCGTAAAGCTCGAGTTTTCAAGTTAATGTACTTTCAGGTATCTACTCTTTTTAGAGGCTTTCCAGTGTAGATAAACGAATGGTGCCTTTTAAGCGCGGTTACTCCCTATCTCCATAGGGAGAACCCGCTTATGAGGTTGACCTCATGTCGCAATCCGGAAGTACCGACTAGAAACTTTCACGTTTCAGACCCTATAGATCACGAAAATATAGGTGGCCCAAATTTGTATATATATATATATATATATATATATATATATATATATATATATGCTTGTCTGTTCGCTCTCTAGCAAGCTCAAAAATGGTCCGATTTTAACGAAATTTGGTACAAAAATCTGTCTTCTAATTTTAAAGTTCAAGTTCGTTAACCAGCAGAATCCGCCCACAAGAAGATAGTGTTTGGGGCGAAATTTGCGCAAAAAAAATCGTAACGCTTACGTTTTTGAGGTTATATGCTTGCAGGTACTTGTTTCATAGGTTTCTTAACATAAGAAAACGAATGAAAACCTTTTTAAGGCGATATCTTTAACCGTTTCTGAGAAAAGTGGAATCAATGTTTTTGTAAGTCATTATTTTTTTGTGAGTACTTAGAATCGTGGGATTCAATTGAAATATTTTCTACATCTTGGAAACTAATCCCAACTAAGATGTTTAAATTTTGGTTATATTTGGATTTAAGGAAGTATACGAAAAAAATTATTTCATTAATAGACATGAAAATTTTCGGATCTTCATACATTTTTCATAAATATCTAGATAACGGTTGGAATTCGTGGGACGTGGAAGGTAACCATTCGAATGCTTACTAAATTCTCTACAAAAAAGGTTCTAAAGCAATATTCGAAGGGGCAACGTCAATCAGAGATATAAACGCTTAAAACTTAAAAAGTGTTTGTTTTGTTGTTTTGAAAGGGTCTTTCTCTTTGTTTATCCCACTTTTTAATTGACATTTTCTTGTTTTAAATTCAATTTATCAGTAAAATTAGTATTCTATTACAATAAGCTAAGAAACGGTGAAAGGTATTGTTAATAAGTTTGAGTGGCTGTGGTAATTATGATGGCAGTGGCTAATCATGATGACGTAGTTTGTTTTGAATTCTCCTATTGTATATAACCTTCCTCCAACTGAAGTTATCGTTATTTCACAACGAGTTTTTGGTTGTTTAGAATAGAGCCTTCTCAGCAGTAGTCAAAGAGTAAGTACGTTTTCAGTACATAATTGTATTGACTTATACAGATTAAGAATTATCCGCTTCTGTGTAAGTTGGCTACTGTCAGTTTCCTGTGATTTGTGATGCTAATCTATTTCATTTCTTCGAGATGTACGTAACCGCGCTAAGATGACGCAGTTCCTGCGAGTCGGACTTTTTTTAAAGCGTTATCTATAACCTTTTACAAGAAAGGTTGAAACAACCAGGTTTCCCAACCCGTTTTATGTTCGGGTATTCAGATACGATTGATTCAGTAGACAAATAATTATTATTCAGTTGACCCTTTACTTAATCTTCAAATTTTTGTACTAGGCGGAAGGTCATATATAAAAACTTCCCTAGGTAGTTACACTAACTGTATTTCGTCCCTGCATGTTTCACAACTTTTGGGTGTCTCTTTAGGGGTACAAGCTACCAACACAAATCATACAGCATCAACTTGAGGAGAAGAACCTTCCACTAGTTCTCCTGAAGAGATACCAAAAAGGTGTAAAACAAGTAGGGACGAAATAAATTTAGTCTAACTATCTAGGTTTTATTATTTGACCTTTCACCTTTTTCGAAAATTCAGTAGAAACATGTATATTTCACTGAATATAGTGATGTTTAGGATAGATCCTCAAGTACTAAAGTAAAACTAAAACTAACAGAGCATTTTTTTCTTTCCTCCTTCATAATTACTGACCCTTTTCGTAAAGAAAATCAATCAATCATAATTTTTATCCATAAGGAACCAATAAAAGAACTTTAGGAAGAAATAAGAATTTCAAAGCCTACACTTTTCTAGTAATTATTTTAAATGAAAAGGCCAAAGTTTCCCTATTAATTCTTCACAATTTCTAAATCTTTAAGCTTAAAGGTAATCAACCACGAAGTTGGGTTTTATTAATCTTAATAAAGACTTCGTGTTCTTCTTTCAAAACCCGAAAGATAATTAGTTTGACTTTTTTAATGGCTTGTTAACGATGTTCCTTATCTGGAATGTTTCTTATTAAGAATTTACTCTTAACCTTCCTTCAAAGTATTCTAAAGCAGAAAATGTATCGTCTTCTATTTCCGTTTATTCCCGTCCTTTCTGAGTCGTCAAGGTTATTGCTTTATAGAACTAACTGTTCAAATCACCGTAAATTACGACCTTTCAGGACCCATGAAAGCTTCTCGTTCATATTAATGAAAATAAGGGGGCTTCATATAGTATATACATAGAGAGGCTGATCGGAGAGGATGTATAAAATGTAGAAGGTGGGAAAAACGGTTCCTTTTCAAACATATGATGGCTCAAGTCTTCCATACCGTTCCTTGTGAATTGTGGTGATCTGATCAGTTTTCTCACCTCAATGGATGATATAAGATAGATTCATTGTGGCGTACGTTGTTTGCACTTGAGGTAGGCAAAAATGAAATTGAAAATTTTTTTTATTCTTATTCCGGTAAGAATGTCCCTTAGGAATAATTTTGAATTAACATAATAGTGAAAACAATTTAATATATAAAATTAAATATTACAGTCAATATATAAACTAGGGGTAGGGTAAAACTTGCAGGGATAAAAAGTGGTAGAATAGTCGGGATTTAAAGGTTCCTAGAAATGGCGGACAGACACAGGTAAGGAATTCAAGGGTAACAAATGATTTTTTGAATACTATACTATACTACTTGAATACAGGAATATAAAGATATGAAGAGCGAGATCGGGTGTTACGGGAGTGAACAGAGGATTTAAATTTAAGGATTTGAAAAATAAAAGAAGGTCTTCAATAGTTGTAATCCTAACTTCACTAGTTGTATTGATAAAAAAACCAATGTCCAAAGTTTCAGTCTTGATTTTCAGAAATATCCACTGACTTCTGCAAGAAAAAAGCCACTTCCAGAAACTTTTAAATTCGAAATAATCGTTAAATATCAATTTAATTTGCCATTGTAACATAATATTAACTATTGAAAAATAACATCTCAGCACTTCGCAATTCAAGATCAGGATAAAAAGCAAATAGAATTAATCTTAATTACTTTATATTGAACAAATTCAAACCATTGTTTTTTCAACTTAATACCAAAGACATTAGGGGTTTATATAAAAGTTTAATTTTATTTTTTTAATTTTTCAAACGAAATCTTTCAAAAATCATTAGCGATGTTTGAAGGACACAATTCTCCCTGTGTTTCATTATCATCCAGTACATAGGTAAAGCTCTGAAAGCAGAGTCCTCATGAGGAAATACGTCGAAATATAGACTGCCCCACGTTAATAGCCTTTAATCACTATAATTTATAAATGTATATATATGTGTATATATAATATAACTATTAGAATGTTAATTGAATTATATTTATGTTAATTGATTGATATTTATTTCTTTATAATATGAAATAGATAATCTATCTTATCAGTAGATAGTTGTGTTAAAACTTTACAGAAAACCCACTTCCCAGTAATTCTATTACCAGATATAGAATTCTATAGAATGAGTCGGACAGCTATATCGGGGAAGTGAGCATAGAAGATATGTATAAATGCCTACATATTTCTGACAGCTGAATGGCCATTGTGTCAAATACTCACGTTACATCTTACTTCTTCTATGCTAGGTGACGTATATTTTTGCCACCGATGGAATAAATTATTAAATTTGTTGCTTATTTAACTAATAAATGCTATGAGCATAAAATTATCCCTCGATGAAGGTACAATAAGTGATCAGACGGTGTAGATGTTCATTAAATTAATTTGTTTTAGTATAAATATCCACGATTACAAAAACGTTTTAGGGCTTATGTAAAATTAAAAAGTCTGACTCAGGAACTGCGTCATCTCAGCGCGTTTTCGTTCTTATCCCAAGGGTCATTTCGTAAGCCAGGAGTAAATATATTTAATATTTTGTGAAAAATTAAAACACCTACTGCAATGAAATTTTGAATAAAATATAGATTTATGTTAGACTAACTTACAGTAGCGGAAATTTCTCACTCGGCATATCGACTTCTGCTCGGAAAGATCTATTACGAACAACCAAAAATTGCTATTACTTATCATTTTTTTAATGGCAGATTAAAAACACGACAAAAGGCTGGTTCAACAAAATCCTCACAAGACGGAAAGAAGTAGTATTAACCAGTCTTAGAATTGCACTCTGATTCCTAACTCATGGATATCTCATGCAAAATACAGAGGTACCAAGATTCAGACATTGGAACGAGTTATCTTACTGGGAAAGAAATACTGCTAGACTGTAGACTGAGAGAAAACTAGCAAACACACATAACTTACTTAAGTAATTATCACCAGGTAGCCCTTACATTAATACTATACTTCAACATTTAAAGACAAACAACATTAACACTTAATTTTAAAAAAAAAAACTCTAAAAAAATATAATTGAGCCTTGATTTGAGTCTTAAAATCAACAATCTTTAAATTAACATTTGTCCAGGACAAAATTAAAAATAGTATTTATATTTATTATTTTGAGGTACTCATTTTTTATTTATTTTATTTTATCATATCGCTTATAATATTGTCTCATTTTTATTTTTTAATATTGTTGATTATTTATTTATTTTAGACTAGGACTGATTTTTAATTTTATAAAACTGTGAAAAGAGACCATCGTCAAAGTTGCGGGACCCAAATAAATAAATAAATTACTGACAAACTAATATTACTGCTGAAATCAATTTAAAAAGCAACAAGCAATAAAAAATTAAGGAAATGAAACACATTCGAAGTTTTAAGCATTTCTCAGATTGACATCGTTCAGGAAGATTGGCAGTCTATATCCCGATGCCAATTTGGCTTGACTTCTGGATTCCTCCTACTATATAAATATTTTAAATTTAAATTTTAACGTCCATTTATTATTAACTACGAATTTTAGGACGGGTTATCGATAGGTTACCACCCTTTTCTAGCCAGGATAGGGGTGATGTCTTTTCTTTTTTTTCGAAAGACCTATATAAATATATTGGACTCCATGGTAAAGTATGAGATGGATTTTTAAAAAAATTAAAAGGCTCTCGTTAGGCCTTGATAAATCTTTCCGTTTGGCTAAGATTTAATTTTCTTAATAACTTTATCTAATTTCTATTAAACTAAAGTATGAAGATTAGGTTAAAAGCATGTTTTGGGCGAAGCGGTAAATTTTGAAGAAGCTCACACGGGTCAGTGGTTCCATCTGTGGCATCGCTCGCCACCTTGGCATAAAGGAATTTTAAATTGGCGATAATATCGGCCGGTGGAAAGACCTTCCACGACATTATCCTAACGAGGTTCATAATGTACTAGGGTACCTACTCAATGAAGAACTCTATCTCAAATGTTGGTATTATATTTTTCTAATAAAATTTCTAATAAAAAAGTTATTTTTTTATGTTTCATAGCGTTTGACGGTTGGAAATAGGGACCCAAGGAATAGTAATTTTTTTTTAATCTAAATTTTCCCATGGTAACATAGTTTATTTTACAGTGTAGAAAAAGCAGGTGTTTTTCAAATCAGCCATGTTAATGTTAAAATAATACCAATCCTCTTTTTTTATTACTTAAAAAATAATGTTTCTCAACATTGCAAAATGAAATTTTTATTCCTGCTCAATGAGAGCTGAAACAGCACCAGGAAAAATACTGAGAACTAGAAAAACCCAGTTCCTTTGAGGTTTGAAATGATTTTCTGTAAAAAGAAGATGGACTAATTCGGCTTGAAACTATTTTCTCCTTATTCACTCCCAAAAAACGACGAAATGGGTCCCGTAAATTTATTTATTTTAAAAGCTTCGCGACTAGGTGATTTTCTCCTTCAATTTCATTATTACAAAGAGACAAAATAAAGTGTCGGAAACCCGTAAAATTAATTTACACGTGAGAAAAACTTTCTTAAATAGATGGAAATAATGAAAAAGGTGTTTAAAGGTCGGAGGTACATAAAATATTTTCGTAAAAAAAAAATACTTCTAAAGAGTATAGAACGTAAAACAACTGTTGATTTCCAAACGGATGTTAGATTTGTTTTAATCCATTAAAAAAAACCTGTATTCAAAATATGAGGCATTCATAGAATTTAAAAATTTAGCGTAATCGCTGCGACAAAAAGTACATGTGTCCAGTTTACTAAGGAGAAATTTTATTATTTTTTTCAGGATCGTGACGCCTGATTAAACTAAAAGTGTTGCAAACAAGAGCTTTATTTATTATTTTACTTGTTTTAAATTCATCAAAACTAAGATTTTTAAATTTTGGTTACATTCCGAGTTAAAGAATTCACTTTGTCGAATGTTCATTTGTGAGAGAACTAAATAATATTTAAGAGAAGATTAAATCTTCAACAAACAAAACAATCCACAAATAATAAACATTCTTTTAAAAGGAGCAAGGGAAGTGTTTCGTGGGAGTATCCACTCGTCTTGATGATTTCTCTGTTAACTTGACCTTCCAGAGCAAAGATTCTGCCCTTAAAAAGCCAGGAAAAAAGACATCAAAGAAAATTAAACATTATATAAACGGATGCTTTTTCTTTCCTCTTTTGACTCCAGTGAAGTTTTCCAGGCTAATGGACATGTCATATAAACTCCTCTTTTGACAACAGAGTACTTACTTTATTAGACTCAAAAGAAAATAACATATCATTGAGTAAGGTAAGGCCCTTATCGAGTTTCGAAGACATGAATCTATTTTGTACGTCCATTAGGAAAATTAGCTCTCACTCACACTCAAAGAAACCATTTACACTAGTAGATGTTTTTTGTTTTTTTTTTCACTCACACACATATATGTGTGTGTGCATGTATGCGTATATGTAAAAAATAAATAAATAAAAAAATCTTTATACTTATATGTGTGTGTGACAGAACAAATATTTTCTCATTTATATTATTTAAGACTAAAATTATTAAAGCTATATAATTTTAGTCTCAAATAATATACATAAAAAAATCGCTGACCAACCTACTCGTTTATTGTCTCACAACCTTTGTAAACATTATTGATTAATTTAATAAATTGAATGAATTATTGTAATATTGAATTTTCTTATAATTAGATCTGTAATGTAATTTACATTACATTCCAAATGTACGAATGGACATTTACATTATGTAAATGTCCATTCGTACATTTGTATGAAAATATGTAAAATGTAATTAGATGTTTATATGTAATATTTTGTTCTGAGTGAATCGCTTTAGTTGTAAATTCTCAGAAATAGATTGTTTTCAGTTCATGTTGGACACATTAACCGAAAATTTATCATTCATTTTTTTTTTTTGTTAGCTGCGGATCTTAGGCGAAACCTCATGTTTTAAAGGAACTTCTCGTTTAAAAAAAATCTGCAACTCTTTAGTCTACAAATCGTTCAACTGTATGACCTCAGTTCTGGAATATTCGTTGCTTATTGGCATAAGATTTACGCTTGTTCTCATCATTGGGGACTGAAATTTCAATAATATCAGCTGTCTTATTCTACTTGTCAATGATAGGAAAATCCGGTTTATTGTGATCTATAGTTCGGTCCGTTAACATTGCTTCATCCCAATACATTTTAGTTACACCTTTCTCTAAAAGTCTTTTTGGCACTTATTATGTGTATATATATATATATATATATATATATATATATATATATATATATATATATATATATATATATATATAATAACCACATCGAATGTTATAGAAAGGTATAATTAAAATGTATATATGTATGTGTGTGAGTGTGTATGATTATATTACAGATATCATACTTAGTCATAATATCCAAATGATGTAGTATATGATTTTTAATAATTTACTTTGTATTCAGATGAAGCAAGCTTGGCTGGAATGCTGATGCAGGGAGGAACGCTAAAGAAGTTGGTAGCAGGCGAAACGGATTCACGGCAAATGGTAAGAATTATTATTTACTACTGATACCTTGATTTTTTATATGGTTTTAGTATTACTAATAATTTTTAGGGTATGTACATCTTTAAAATAAATTGCAATTGATTAATCTTATAAGCCAGCACCAATCAATCATCCTTCTCTCCAAGACGGCTTAATAGGAAGTGGCCCCGAGATCTACTAAGGTAGTGAAGTGTCGTGGAACGATAAAAACATCAGTATAATTATGATAATTGAGAGTGATATCAGTGGATATTTTCTCTCCTCAGGATATTACTATCCACGTCTCAATCGCCTCCTATCCTCCCTCCTAGTCGCAGGCGTTGGTTGGATGGCGTAAGGTAAACCCCAGGTCATCCTGGAATCCTGCCTAACAAGGAAGGTATTCGGCTGACAACTAGGGCCACCTGAGGCATGGGACTACTTGTATCACAAACGCATATATATATATATATATATATATATATATATATATATATATATATATATATATATGTATTTATCTAATCACATTAGAAGAGCAATATCAGGTAATATCATACAAGCAATTTGAAAATACTGCAATGCTTGTTCAATTAATTAATTTATTAAGTCACCGAGTGTGTGAATAACGTCAAATTCCATCTGAAATATACAAATTTCGCCGGTTCAGAAATCAAGTTAACAGAAATTTTAAGCTATGAGAAACAACTCAGGAAATTCTTGGGGAAGATGTTTTGTATATTTGAGAGAAAGTGTGTATTTTTGTGAATGTATGTGTTCGATCGTTAGTGTATGGGCATGTATCTTCGGAAATATTATGACAGTTGATATGCAGTTTGATTCTCTTTTCAAGTCTAAATTATTAGGCAATATAAAATGAATATTATTAACCAAACAATTTATAAATTCAACTTCTTAGCCCTAAACGTTCAGCTATGGAGTGAGGATATCACTCAGAACCTGGATATCTTTTATAAATTAAGATTAATAATTTAATACAGTTAAGATAATTAAAATATATAAATAACTCCCTATCAATTGTTGGGAGTTATTTATATATTTATATACTAGACGACTACAAGATAACAACTAATTTCTTTTCGATGGCGTTATTGTCCCTAAAGAGTTGCTCATCATTAACATAAGCAATGTTTAGTAATTACTTTCCGCAAAATCATGAATTTGATTTCCCGCCAAAATCAAATTACGGTCACGTGACGAAAAATTTGGAAACCCGCAGCCACCTGACACTTTTCATTTAAAAAGGAAAAAGAAAGTACTGCCGAGAAATCGTAAAAATTCGTGAAGGAATTAATGTTTAACAATATGGAGTATTTCTGACTTAAATATACATAAATATCACGAGATATTTCTCTTTTTCCTCTACCAGTAATTGATCTAATGTAAATCTGAGCGATTGAATAAACCCTATTTGAGTGATATTAAGCTGTGGAGTGATAATGAAGAGAAAATTGCTGTAGAGGAGTGTGGAATGGCTGAGTGACTGGCTTTGGAGTGATGGATGATATTGCCTCAACTAACTTCCCCTTAATCGCTCATCATATACTCACCAACACTATACCTAAACCACACAATTAACTTGTTTGTCTCAAACATTCAACAATTACTTAATTGTTCGCTCATTTTGACAACTATATTATAATAGAAATAAATTGAATTTTGTTCTACTTGTTTTGCACGTTTGAGCATTCCTCTATCGTGGGGTTTTAAATTACGTGTTCCATCCTGTTTGGACACCAATGGCATTTTATTATATTGTTAAATTTATATATATTTCTAATAGTATATAAAAATCATGGGGGGAATTCTACCTGTTGTTTACGTCATAGGGCGAAAACAAGAATAATAAATAATATACTCAAAAATAGAGAAAGTTCATGAATTTTGGGGGTCAATCCACATCACATTTCTAGCCAAGAAAGAATATTTTTGATTATTTATATGCATTATTTACGAGAAATTAAATTGGTTAAAAGGAAATGTGATTAACAATTTTTCGAACCAATGTTCTCAAATGTGATCAATAGTCATTAAGCGGTTAAAAACGCCTTACATAAACCATCAGGTAGAAGATAAAATGTATTCATGGAAAATATTTAGTAAAAGTAAAAAATAACAACCTGCATTTTGTATCTAGCCATCTTCTTTGTTATGCAGGGATAAAACCTTTTGTTTCCGTCAAGGTAATTTTTCTATGTATTCGTTAAACGATCAGTATATTAAGTATTTGAAATTCAGGAATTTTTTGGCCTTTCGCCCTAATGTCTTTGGGTTTGTTCCATTAACAATGATGGTTCTTCAACGGCAAAAAAAGAAAGCACCATTTTAAAAATCGTGATAATGTATGGATAAAATTATCCAATACTCTTGCGTTCTAGAAAGTGGAGTAAACCGTAAAGTATAAATAACCCTTAGTTGTCATGTTTTAGCACTTTTCTTTGAATGTATATTTTCGTAAGAAATTGAACAACGTTGCAACCAATAATTTTTCCGAAACGTGATTTTGAAGCAGCAATGTAGTATGGAAGTTTTCCCCCTTTTCTGAGGTTGTTAGCATTGGATACTCACCTGATAATGAGGAGCTCTGATGGCTCTTCTAGGCAACAACGTTTTTACCATTATAATGGTAAAAACGTTGTTGCCCATACTACATTGATGGGACCCACGGCTGATAATTATCAGCCGTGGGTCCCATCAGGAATACTAGCGTTTCACCAGCTGATGAAAAACGTTTATATAAAGGTAAAAGGCGTAAATTGAGGTTAACGCAGTCCAGCAGACATGTTCGTAAATTTACCTACCATGAAGAAGGTTCATGTTTGCTCAGAAGAACTTCGACTTACCCCACCTTGTCTGCAGGAAACTGTGCAACAACGTTCCAATCATCATGGCTTACAACTTTGTTGTCAACATTTATACTTGCTTTTCATTTATTGTTCAGCACACGTTTTTAAATATTACGTTTATGGATATAAAAAAAATACTAAACTATTTTGCATAAATAAAAAAAAAACAACTAGCAGATTCAGAGCATTTTAAGCTCTACTGAAACAGTTTTTGTTGTCGGTTACAACGGTATTGAGGTGACCCATTCAATTAATTAGAGATTCAATACTGACGTATTTGTTTTCTGGTTTAGATTATGTTACTTTACATTTCGAGATCCATTTTAAAAATTCTAAATCTACATTCTCAATAAAAAAATTAAAGTGATCTACATAAAATGTATGTTAAGAGGCATAAGGAAATCTGAAAGCTTCGCATTTATCGTAATCTGCAAGTCACGTAAATTCAGTGGAACGGCAAACCCTAATATTCATGCAAGCCACGTAAATGTCAGATTGTCTCGAAATGTAGTTGGGCTATGTACATTTTAAATGAATTTCAAGAAGTCAACTGGTTCGAAAATACTGAGGAAAATAAAATGAACATCCTCTTCAGAAATATATATATTTATGTTTCTTATTGTTCTTTTTGATTATTATCTTATCAAATGGTGCTCAACTATGGGGTCAATTGCATCAAATCACTTTGCGATTACGTGATGTTCATACGTATACTTAAATACAAAGTATATAAATACTGTGATGTATGCAGCGTTATTTGTGGAGTTCTCGATTTCGTAGAAGGTAGAAAATAATGTCTCTCCACTGTTTTTCAAAGTATTTATTAGCAAAAGCATGTTCTCGAAAAGCTTTTGCTAATAAATACTTTGAAAAACAGTGGAGAGACATTATTTTCTACCTTCTACGAAGTATATAAATACTTTTAAATAAAAAAATACCGACATTCAAGAACTGCAACATCTTAGCGCTTTTACGTTCTTAACACGAGTGACATTTATATAGCTTAGGATAGAAACTGACAATGTTTCGTTTTGATCTTTCGTATAAAATGTGATCACATATTCAATGAAATCTCAAAGAGGACTTAGGTTTTTGGGAACAAAATAGGAAACTGAGGATATCCTAAGGGGAAATTATTCATTTTCTCTCCATAGTGGCATTAGCAAATGCATTGTAGCAATTTGATATTTCGTTAAAATATATAAATTAAATCTTAAAGAGAAGGAGGTTTAAGGCGCCTCAACAGGAAACTGATAATCTAAGCGGAAATCAAATAAATAAAATCGCTGATGGATGCCAGATCACTTGTGGTTGGGCGGATCACTTCAGGTTATCGTCAATGCCGCTTTCTCCTTCACGCTAGAAGAACTGACTTAAAAAGGTCCAGAAGATACAGCAAACTTTTGAAGTATATTTGTAGCACTGGCAAAATTTGATTTTAAATTAATTTAACTGATTGCAAAATGTATTGTATTGTTAGATCACGCATATTCGTTAGCGATGTTGGCTAACTGATCTCCTTTCTAAAGGAATTTGGTTAACATATCAGAAAGGGCGAATCTTGAAATACGGATGTTGGGAAATCGAAGTCAAAGTTCTGAATGTGCTTCAGGCTAGCAACGGCGAATGTTATCTCTATATAATGCTGATTCATAATCCTTATTGAAAAATATACAAATAGAATTCAATGTTTCAATTATAATTTATACAAGGGATTTATGGGTAACAAAATGCAAAGAGGGAAGTTCCAGACCCGGGATTTGCCAATGAAATCGGATATTAAATTTTTCATAGATGATGGTGCTATTCACTTTAACTTGAAAGATTTAGACTAAAAGCGAACCAGAGAAACAAGGTGAAACGTCGTATTACCTACATCTTTCTGACTGAAAATAAAATTAAAAAAAAAAATCAATTTTTCAGATTCTCCCATATGACACACTAACAACTAGCTGTTATGGTTTACAGACATGAGCAAGTTCATAATTAATCCAAGAATACAAAGATGTATCTACAGAAATTTGTCTCTTGCAATATTACAGAAATATTATTGTAAATTCTTCACCAATAAATTCCTGAGATTCTAAGAATATTAAAAGTTTTTTTTTATAATTCGTTTGGAGAATAATCATGTTAATGAAGTAATTAATTATTAACATAACTTTGCACCCTTTGTATTCTTATCTCTCATAATGTTTTGAATGAATGAATTATCTATAGTATTATATTTATGAAATTTGCCATTACTGTGAAGAGCTTGATAAAGGTGGAATGTAGTGCCGCACTGCACCACATGATGAACTTTTACATTTCATCAACCCGTCCCCAGAGTGTCCATTAATGAGGTCGGCGATATTAATAACCTTTACACGCCCTGATTTACCCGAATATTATCTCGAAATTATTTAGATATTAAACCCCTCTAAAATTTCAGTAAACATATTACCGCGGCAATTTTTTGTGTAGTCACTATCACGCCGTAAAATTATCAAACACATTTATGCAAAAAAAAAAAAAAAAAAAGGTGTTCCGCAAGAAAGTATTTTGAATACAACTCTTGGGAAATTGCCATCAAAATAATTCACTAACAGGTATTTTATGCTTACATTCTATCGTGGTTATGCCAGATCTGTGATCAACGTGTGTATAGTTTATTCATCAGGCATCCAAGCAATGCCTTAAATACAATACTTGACGCAATAACAAGGAAGATTATATTGAAAGTGAGAATATCAAATTAAAACTACCTGCAAAGGCATTGGTCTTTGGGTTCGATTCACTAATAATGATTGTTTTTTTGACGGCAAAGAAAGTAAATTATCATTTTAAAAAGTTTGATAAACTATACCTAACTTGAACCAATACTCTTTGTATTCAAAAAGTGGCATAAGACACAATAATAAAATAACCCACCCACACCTAAACGCTGTTCCGTAGCTATGGAGGTTGCACTCATGAAAACGTCTTAAACCATTTCATTAAATCCAATTCACTAGATAACAAAAAAAAGTCCGTCTCGCAGGAACTGCATTATCTTAGCGTGGTTCCGTTCATATCCCTAGTCTAATTTGGAAAGATTAAAATAGAAGCAGTTATTATTTTGGTTCCACCAGTCTTTTTTTTTAATTAATTATTATAATGGCGTGTCAACCCTTAAGGTCACTAACGCCATTCCTGTGAGTAGTAAAGTCTTGAAAGGTCATGATTTACAATCTTAGCTGGAAGGGTTGGCTACACTAGAAACGGACCCGCTAATGACAAGGTCTTGGAAATCTATATTTCTAACAATAAATTGTTTTTGTTATTTTACTTAACCAGTTTTATTGTCAAATACATTATCCAACTATAAGCAATTAAAAAATAACAAGAAATAAAACAGACAAAAAGAACCATTGGAATAAACGAAATCAATTAATTTAAAGCTTTAAGCACTTTTTTCTGCGATTGACATCGCCTAATTAAAACTTTCTTCAGAACCTTTTTTGTAGAGCATTTAGTAAGCTTCCGAATGGTAATCTTCCGCTTCACAAGATTGTCAACGGTTTTCGAGATACTAAAGAAATTATACAAAGTTACCAAAACTTTTTTTGTCTGTTAATAAAATATTTTATTCTAACCCTTCCTTTACTCTAAACGTAACAAAAATTTCAACATATTAGTGTCGATGAAACTCGACCATGCAGAAAATGTTTCAACTGTATCCCATAATTCTAAGTACCAAAATCAAAGACAAAGAACCCTCCCTAGGAAGGACGCTAGGCAGTTGAAAAGCTATATACCTTGGAAATCCATATCTCTAACATTAAATTGTTTTTCTTAACCTGTTTTATTTTCAAATACATTATCCAACAATAAGCAATTAAAAAATAACAAGGAATAAAAAACAGACAAAAAGAACAGTTCGAATAAGCGAAGTCAATTACTTTAAAGTTTTAAGCTCTTATTTCTCCGATTGACATCGCCTAATCTAAACTTTTATTAGAACCTTTTTTTTAGAGCATTTAATAAGGTCTCTAGTGGTATTAGTTACTAAAACTTTTTATGTGTTTTAATAAAATATTTTATTCTAACCCTTCCTTAACTCCAAACGTAACCAAAATTTCAACATATTAGTTTTGATGAAAGTAGAACATGCAGAAAATGTTTCACCTGAATCCCATGATTCTAAGTACCCAAACCAAATACGGTATTCAAAACATATTTTTCCAATTTTCTCGAAAACGGTTAAAGCTATCGCCTTGAAAATGGTTTCATTCGTTTTCCTAGCCCAGGAATCATATAAAACGAGTACTTAGAAGCTTATGAACCCACAAACGTAAGCGTTACGAATTTTTTTGCGCGAATTTCGCCCCAAACGCCATCTTCCAGTAGGCGGATTTTGCTGGGTAACGAACTTGACCTTTCAAATTGGACGACGGATTTTTGTACCGAATTTCATCACAATCGGACCATTAGGGAAGCCAGAAATGAGCGAACAGACAAATATATATATATATATATATATATATATATATATATATATATATATATATATATATAACAACATTTAAAGCTAAAAACAGATTTTGGGGTGGAGAGGGCGTATTTTATAGCACCATTTTTGATCGCCATGACGTTTGGGGTGTAGCATTTCCAACATATTGAACAAATTAAAGATAATAGATTGGTCGAGTGCATTAACTGGAGCAAATGCTGCGAGATTGTCAATCTTATGCATTGCAGATGTTTTTTGCTTTCATATTTTGTGACGACGCGCCACGAATGATACGAAATGCAGTAGAGGAAAAGGTCGTAGGATAGGATTGTTGAAGGAGTGGTGAAAGGAGACCCAAAATATTGACAAGTCGTGATTTTTTTAGGCGTTGAATTGATAACAGTGACATTTCTTAGTTTGTACACAATAAAAGTGATGCATTTTTTTTTTGTTTTTCCTGTGCCCAGCACTGACATTTAGCAAGAAGCCCGTAATTAATGACTAGAAATGGATTCATTATGGATTTACCGGGGGAGAGGTTAGCTCAGTGGTAGAGCACTGGCCTAATGAGCTGGAGGACCTAAGTTCAAATCCCGAGTAAGCACTAGAGATTTTTATCTTCTTTTCTTTTAGTGTCTTCGTTCGTGGATTGAATTCGGCCTCCCTGACCGTCCCTAGGTCAACCCAGCTTTTAATTAATTTATTAATGGGTACCTTGGTGCTAATGACCACTTGAATGAACTTGGTAGCAGTCTATGCAGCAAGGGGGAAATCAGGCAGCCGGAGCATAGTGTTTTCAGACCACACTATCTCCCTAGTGTGCCGTATGGTCATGAATCAGATATATCTATAGTACTTGCCCCTCAGGTCCCTCCTGGCCTTTTTTTTTCCTGATGATAGATGGGAAAACTTCTTTACAGACCTGTGTGCTCATGGCAACCATAAACAGCGAAAAAAATAATTATACTTCATCTTTTCTAAAACAGTATACTAGATATTTTATTTATTTTTTTTTTTGTAACAATTGTATACTGCTGAAATTAACTTCTTATTTTATTTCAGTAAGTTCTTTTTAAAATAAAGTGACTTAAATAAGGGCTTATGTTGAAAGAAGAAAACTTTAGCCTGTGAGGGTTGTTGCTGAAGTGCGGTAGATAAGTCAAGTGAGGTGTAGAGTCAAGTAGCTTCTCCTTCACGCCTGCTTCCTTGAGTCACTTGTTGGAACATCTTGACTCTAGGCGTGCCTTCACACAGTGGATTAACCTCAGCAAAGCCAGCTTCCGGAGGATATGCCACGAACATCCTGCCTTCAAGTTTATTAATTTGGCTGAAGATTAAGCTCTAAGCCCTTGTTTTGCGACTAATCCGAGGGAATTCGTATCTCTCGCAAATGATTAACGTACAATTTAATAACGCATACTGTACGGATTCAAGAAATACTAGGTACATTAAAAGCAACAACCCTCCTCTGCTTCGAATGCAGTGTGATTGTAAGGTAATTGAAAACGTTATATCTAACCTTCCACTTAACATATGGCCTTGGAAGAGAGAGGGCGTAGCTGAAAAATCGTTTTTTTTTTTTTTTTTTTTTATTATTTTATTATCTGTGGCAGAAATATGTAGGTAACAGGACATTTTGCCTTGTTTCTCTGGTTTAGTTTCAAGTTAAAGTGAATAGCACCAACATCTATGAAAAATTCAGGGGTCTCCCGTGGTCTAGTGGATAGCGCGCTGGATTCATAAGCGGGAGATGGTGGGTTCGATCCCCACCGGCGCCAGAAATTTTCTCATCTCAGGGCTCGCTGAGAAAATTCCTGGTTGCACCCTGGATGTCGGCGCTAATAGCTACGATTTGTTGATGCGCCGTAAAAAAAAAAAAAAAAAAAAAATCTATGAAAAATTCAATGTCCGATTTCAAGGGCGAATCCCGGGTCTGAAACTCCTCTCCTAGCATTTCATGAGTACCGAAGATAGTGTTTGTTTTAGGCGAACTCAGACCTTATTGTGGGCTTACTTGATTTTTTATAACCGAAACTAAATTATAAAATGTCGGAAATGTTTTGGTGTATAACTGGCATGATAGTATAATTTTTTTTTTTTTTTTTTTTTTTTTTTAGGCTGTGTAAATTCGATTCCATGAGCAGAGGAGAAAAAGGCCACCTTGAACTTAAGCTGGCAGACAGCTTAGAATATCATTTATGACCACTACGAACAGAGTTACACTCAGTGGAGAGCCCTGTGGAGCCCCATTCTCATGTTCTAGAAATTGAGTGGTTTATTCTTAAGAAAATGGTCAAAATACTTCCATGTCATAGGCCTTCTCTATATTACCAAAACTGGATATTACATGTTGATTAATAGATACTCAACATTTTATGGACCTTTTTGAATTTTTTAGTTTATAATCTAACAAATTTCAAAAAAGTTATCAAAAAAAAAATGCAATGTCTAACGTAGCACAATGGGATTTCTGTGAAATAATATCTATGCGAACGGTAGTGCGCCAGGCCAAGTTCCGGCCTAAGCATACTGTGTGTATATTACAGGAGGTCTTAGAGCCGATTTTTACCCTCTCATAACTTTCAACTAGGTAAAGATAAAGTTATGAAATTTTACACAGGTATTATACTACTAAATGTGAGTAAAACTGGAAATTTTCATAATTCTACATCGAATAGTTTCTGAGATATAAGCGATCGAAAATCGGGATTTATAGGACTCACTCACTGACTTATCAAAATTATTAGGCACTTCCCATGATGCTAGAGAATTGAAATTTTGCCTGAAGATAGATATGAAGACGTTATTAAAGGAAAAAAATCGAAAAATCGCGAAAAGTTGTGTTTGACTCCACTTCCGGGGCGGGGGCGTGTCAGTTTTGTACTTCCTTCGGAAACCCATCATTCCGTCCGAAACCCATCATGTGGGGTATCAAATGTTTAGTTTTTCTCTTAAGATAATTTCGACACAAAAAAAAACATTGCCAAGTTTAAGAATATACCTGGTAGAGGAAAGTGATATTTTAGTAACTGGATATAAGTATTTTTATTGTTGTTTTTAAAGGTCAGTTGAAGTGTCTTTACTGTTCTTAGTAAGTAACTATGAGGTCTTCCAAGTAATGAACTTGGACATTTCTTTCTTGTATCATCTCTTGTATTGGCAAATATTTTTGGTTGAATTAATACACCAACTCATACTACTTTTTTGGAGTGTAGAATAGTAAGGCGTTTTTGGGGGGTTTTAGGAGGGTATATTTTTGAGGAAGCGAGTGTTTCTTTGTGGGAGCAGGAACTTGGTCTCTATTTCACATTTATGTTTTTTTGGGGATGTAAATACACCGATCGCCAGAGAAAGCCGCTCAACCACAAAAATGTATCCACACACATGTCTGAAACTTCTTAACTTAATATAAAATATTATTTGAATTCCCTTAAGTTCGCATAAGTTTATAGCACTCTCATTCCATACTATATAGGGTGGCCCAGATAAGCGGGCCACAAGAAAAATATCTTACTAAACGGTTTCAGATATCATAATTATTCAAAGGGGCAAAGTTGTAGTTCTCATCGAGATCTATTAAATGGTGCCCTTGGCAATGAGAAAATAACACTTCCAATGGCTCAAATAGGCCTTTGAAGGGAAGGGTTTCCTCTTTACCCATATGTTGCATTATATTTTTAAAATTTTGCTAGCATAACAAGGAAAAACCGTGCAAACGGGGTTTCGATGCGTCAAGTAGCTCTCTGTAAAAATACGTTTTCATTTGCATGTATTCCTCATCTCAAATTAAAAAAAAAGGCACTTGAATTTATTTAAATAGTATTTTTGTTAAGGAAGGGTTAATTCAGCTTAGGAGAACCATATTATAGATCTCGACGAGAACTGCAACTTTGGCCCTATGAAAAATGTTGATATCTCAAACCATTTAATAGTTATTTCTCTTGTGGCCCGCTTATCTGGGCCACCCTGTAAATACGTAAAATTTTAACTGGATTCAATTTCGATATCTAGTAGGTAGTCTCGATGAAGATTTAAAGAATATTTTCAAAACAGGAGTGCAACCTTCACAAAATGCTTAAAGGGTCACTCTGTGCTACCAATTAAATGAGGGATTTATAATTTCTGAGGTTAAAATGAATTTATATGTAGCGTTGCTTTATGCATTTCCACATGGTGTGTGTAATACTAAAATGGTAGGTAAAAAGTTTGCAGGGTTATGAGCATGCTAGTGCCTTGAAAGCATGGAGAGGGGGGGGGGAGAGTTAGGTGAGAGTGAAGAGTGGGGGTGAGTCCGGGGTCGACCACGTGCCGAACAGCTTGCCTCTCTGTTTACATCCACTTTCATACACTTTTTGCAACGCTCGCCGCAAAAACTAGAACTCCGTAGTTACGCTTCTTTCGAATGTTGCTTTAAGAAATTTACAGCAAGTAATCCTAGCATAGAAACAATAACAAGTTGTCATTATTTTTAAAGTGGCAATATTGAATTCACATATATATTTATATGGATATCGATGTTTAGTGAATGGTCCTTATCAATTAGAATTAGCTGGATGCTTGGAACATTGTTCTTAGCTTCAGTTTTTACAAGGTTTGGATAGTGGAAGGTTCTTTAGCTTACTGTGGCTGTAAATATTCTACATTTTAGCTCCTGATGAGGCACTAAAGGAGTGAAACATGTTAAGCAGGAACAAATAAATCATTTTATATAAGACATTCTTTTATTTGATGGGCTTTCACTTGATAAATGAATAAAAAGGTTGCACCTTATCTCTTTTAACGCTTCTTCTACTAATATTATACAACATTTTTATTTTTTTTAAAAATTGCGCTGTTGAAAAGGGTAAAACATTAGCGGCAAATCATGATGTGAATTGCACTTATCATGGCTTACTATGGTAATCTATAATTAGACTTTCGTAAACTAACACGCAGGTGATGTGGCTTTATATTTTAAGGAATGCGATACCATGTTATAATCTAACGAATTTAAAGGAAGTTATCAACTAATTGGAATAAACCGAGGAAGCCTGGAGCTGGAGAAAGCCTCAACAAATTGCCCATACTCCTTAAGCCTTAGCGAAATATAAAATACGACATACGACTTCAAGACCCATAAGCTGGCCAAGTTTATAGAACTCTCAGTCCATTCTATTAAACATACTACGAGTATATATATATATATATATATATATATATATATATATATATATATATATATATTTAACGGGAATCATTGAATTGCACTTATCACGGCTAACTATGTTAATCTAAAATTAGACTTTCGAAAACTAACACGCTGGTGATGGGGCTATATCTTTTAAGAAATGCGATTACTTGGTTTAGTAAGTTTGTCTTGTTGAGGTAATGGAATAATTGTGATATATACATTAAGTCCAATTATCGAGCAGTTCGGTCAGAATGCATGGTAACTTATTGATACACCTCAGCAAACATTTTGTCAGTATGTCCTTTATAGTGTTAAGTAAAATTGAAGGCATTCTGGTCTTGGCAAGATACGTAAGTATACCAGCCTTGAATGGCCCATTCTTAACTTTTTAAGTCGAAAGCTGCCGTGACCCTACTGCAGTTGACTGCTATAAAAGTCGAATGCTGCCATCCTGCGGACGACTGCTAGTAATGTTCAGCTCTTAATCGTTGGACTGCTGTTGACTGGGAGAGCAGTGTTGACGTTGGCACACTAGTAAAACTAATACTTATAGGCTGTAGTAGATGGAAGTTCTAAACAAAAAAAAATGGCAAAATTAAGTATTAAAAAAGGCAATGATGAAAAACTAATCAAAAAACGAGGACGAAAGACTATTCAGCAGTGGATGATCAAAACGTCGGGTGGCCATGCAGCACTCCGGCACGTAAAAACATTGCTTCCTGAACATTTAAAAGGTTAAGTAGGCGACTGCTTCTCTGTTCTATTTTTCCTTTATCGTTCCAAAATGCTAACACCGAATAACATATGTTTTATTTATTTTTTGTACCTCATTATGTGCCAAAATCTCTGTCTCATTTCTGTAAGTATTCTTGTAACCTCCATTTGCATATATTGTGTCCGGTTCGTTTTGCCTTTCTGTCATCCTTGCATTTAGTCAGATCGTGCGCTTTGTCCCTCGTATCTTAGAAGCCAATATATAGTCAAACCTTAATTCGTCGAACTGTTCAAGTATTTTAATAATTATAGGTTTATTATTGTACTTATCTTAGGCTTTTCATTGAATGTTGTCTTGTGTTGTGTCGAATATATCCTCTAGGCAATACTAATGGCGTACGATTAGGTTAAATAGATTCTTGCAGTATATATATCAGATTAGAAATAGTCAGCAGAGAAAATTTACACTATGAACTAGATATCGTTGAGGTCAAAACATCTATCTCTATGGGGGTCTCCCGTGGTCTAATGGCTAGAGCCTTGGATTCATAAGCGGGAGATGGTGGGTTCGATTCCCAACCTCCGGCAGGAATTTTATCATCCCACGGCTCGCTGTTAAAATTCCTCGCTACACCCTGGATGTCGGCGCTAATGACCTAGATGTAGATGCGCCGTAAAAAATAAAAAAAAATAAAAAAAAGATAAAAAAATCTATCTCTATGTAGGATATTGAACAAGGAAGTTATCCCGCCCATCCGATTCTAAAATTCCATGTTAAATTGAAGGCAAATTCCTAGCCAAATTGGTGTCCCTAACAAGAGCCTCTAATTGTGTTTTCGTTCGTCCTAATTAATTGAGCTGTTGAAAAGGGACCACAAAACCAGTTGAGCAGGAAATCTCATTGCATCCCTTCTACTGAAAGGCTCGCTCTTCTTTGTAAGCTTTACAATATTCTACCACACTAATTATACTGAAGAGCTTGATAAATTACTTGTGTTTTTCTTCTATAGGTACATAATTTGTATCTTGATTTATAAATGAAATCACAATGTAATTAGTTATCTAACCGTTGTATAATACTCAGGACGATTCGCGCCGTCAGTGACTTAATTTTCAAATCTATATTTCTGAATCAGACTGTTGTTTGAACCCACTTCTTTCCGGTTACACTTCTGTGCACAGTATGGCAAGTTAATTTTTCTGTTAATAGGCAATGTTAGAGTTCAAATCCGGAATATAGGTTAAAAACGTAGCCCCTAACATATGTGTTAAGATGTCCAGTAGCGTAATAGGAAAGGTAAAACTGGTGGATCCTAGTTCAAAACAAAACCTGGCTTGTTAAATTTTCTAAGGATTACAAACTTGAAGGCATATGGCGTCCACTTTATTCTAATGTGGTTTAGTAAAACCATTAACTTCCCACACTGTGTTATGAAGCTCGGTAGTATTATTGGCAACGGACAAGAATGGAGAACAGATGGATCAGGGGGAGCGTGGTATGCCCACTTTTATAAAAAAGATTCAACATATTTTAAAATTAAGTCACCGTCCTGTGAACACTGTATAGTAGTTAAATACATTTAAAGTCCAGTAAGGGACCTATTTTGAGCCATAGAGTACAATAGTATTGTCTGCCCTCAGAAAAATATGTTGCAATGCTGTTGTACATAAATCTTTTACACCTTCGTATGAATTAACTTGTTTTACTGATAGGTAATCAAGCAGGGTACTTGTGAAGTGCAATCATCCCCAAAATATGATCACCCAGGTTAAAATCTTACTTTCCGCGTTCATTTATGTATAAAAAAAAAATTAAAATTAGGCATCAATTAAATAATGATGATTATAAATCATGTTATGAATACCTGAGGTAACTCCAGGCAACCTTTCAAATTATCTGCCGTTCTAATGGAACAATTCCCAATCTAAAGGGAACGTTTATTGATCCCCTTAACTTCTATCCAAAACTAAATGGAGAATTCTTTCAATAACTTCTCGCTCAATAAGCAAATTTAAATAAAAAAAAAAAAAAAAAATTATTCTAGGACATTAGTATATTAAGAACACCCAATTTTACCGTATTTTAAGAAATAAATTTAATTTCCACTTTATATTACTTATCCCAGCAATAAAGCACCAACAGAAATGAAACCAAATTCGCCATAAATAATATTTTAAAATCTACGTCTCATCAACGTTTTAAGGCGTAACTTTTTCACATGAAATATATAGTTGCTTCTTGATTCCAGAACTACACTTTATATCTACTAGAGTGAGCTAGTTTCGCAATAAAGTGTTGGCAGGCTAGGAGACAGTTCTAGTCCCATAACTCATCCTGTTTATGGGAAATAAATCGATAAAAACCAGACAAGAGGCCAGTTCTTCATCCCCCCAGCACAGCCCTATTTCATAGCGATGAGGAGTTTCTTTATTTACTCTATTTACAAGTGATGATTCGGGCCGTTATACCTATGGAAAAATATGTCTTATTTAAACTAATGAAATAGATTTATCAAATAATATTAAATTAATATAATTCTGTATCTTGGAACATAAAGGGCCAATGTCCAAACCTCTGAAATTTGAGTGAGCTGCACGAGTTACATCAGGGCTGGATAAACATTAATTGTTATAAGGGGCAATGTCATCCCATTGTTAGTTAATGAGGTAAAGAAAATTTTTAACATTGACCCTTTTGAAATATTATGTTTATCCCACCCTGTCACTTGAGCAGTTCACTCAAAGTTCAGAGGTTTGGACATGGGATCTTCTTGTGTCACGGTACAGAATTAGTCTTTTAAACATATATGGACAATGGGTCGATCAAAAATGCGAGATGTTGTGTTTCACCGCACTATATACGTTTCTGACAAACATTTTTGGTACTGAACATTGTCAAAATCTTACAAGCTTTATAAAAACCTATTTACCTATCACAATATTTGAGCTGATCGTCATTATTGCGTGGCTTCATTGTAAAAATAAAAAAAATATCAATAAATAGCCAAACTATAATCAAAAACCTGACTTTCAGGCTTCAGGGTTTCTATTTGGTCTGAAGTTTGTGATCAAGTTAGTAAATAAACAAACAAATATTTTATACAGGAAGAAAAATATTTGTTATCTCTATTTTAGAAACAGATTCTGTAACCTCGGCAACAGAATATATCCTGCTATTTTTTGTTTCGTATCTAACGGCGTAACTGGGCTATTAACGCCAGGATATCTACAGGTTGCCACCCTTTTATAATACCATAAGCTCGTGGTCGTTTACCCATTCAGGTACTGACCACTCTCGACGTTGCTTAACTTCGGGATCTACGGAAACCGGTGTATTCAACCGGTGGCTCCAGCTATTATTATTTAAATTTTAACGTCTATTATAATTAACTTAGAATTTTAGGACGGTTTATTAATTAGTCAACGCCCTTATTCTAGCCGGAATAGGGCTGATGCCTTTTCTTTTTTTCAAAAGAAAAGCCAACAACCCTAGTGGGAATCGAGTGTTAAGTGCTCAAGCCCTAACGCTCACGGCCTCCGTGCCTCCAGCTATTGAACCAAAATCTCGTCAATTTGAATAAAAAACATCATATATTTCAATACACATATATATATACATAAAATATCAGAAATGCTGGTTTTGTTCAATTTCTAATCTTAACATATCAGGGATCAGTATTATACTGAAACGCGCTAATTCTCCTTACGTGGCTCCTGTGTCACGGATTTCAAAACGTAAACGTAAATATCCTAAATGCATGATGTTTATACCCGAAGGGTTTGGAAATATCTTTGGATATTTTTATTTATTTATTTGTAAGTTGTAATATGTTCTTTTCTATGTATTGATTGGTCTCAGCAGCTACTGGTTGATTGAGCCTTACGTGACCGCTTTACTAAAATCCTTTTATATCGTCAATATTTCATCTACTAACTCGCAATTACATCTAAAGAGGAATAAACAGTATATATATATATAGAGAGAGATGCAGAATTCCTTATCAAAGCTATAATTTACTCTAGGATTACGGTTAGGTATACGAAGGTCAAGCTAGTTAGAGTTTAGGCTATTAATTGGTGGAATAAAAGAATTTTGAGCTGACTTATAGGTGGGGCACATAGCTGGACCAAGTAATCAGGAAACCACGAACTGTCACCGCCAAGGATAACCCAGGCCTTATGAATCCTTCACCCCCCCCCCCTGCTCTAGATCGTGGCTCGATCTAGTTGGAAGAATAGAAAATGTGGGATACTTCAATTTCAGACCAGTGAAGAGCTCCTCTCCAAATCGCTTGTCGGGATTTGCGTTGTGGCGTTCGACACGTGAGATTTAAACGACCCAACGCAACGTCAGCAGATCCATTGGCCCCACATCTCGGATATTCATATACAAATCCAACCTATCCTCCTATCTTTATTCATTTAACCTAATTCCTTGGAAACACGGAGCCTTACATCACCCGCCGACTGTTCAAAGACATATCGTCGATACAAATGCAAAGTAACGAATGTGAAAAAATACATCTTTCATTGTCAATACTTACAAATTTCTGTGGTCTTATGTACGGCAAATTCTTGAATCTTAGATCACTCTATTAAAGGGAAAGTATTCCACTATCAAAAGGTCAAATCTGCCGAATATTTGACTGTCCACAAAAAAATTAGGAGTAAATGCTTTTCCACTCTGAAAAGTGGTAATTTTCACATTCGATACTTTGCATTTGTAGCGACGATATATGCGTTTGAAGATAATTTTACCTTAACACTAACCGTTCTTGTTCTCTGTTACTAATCTAGAGAAATTTATTCGCAGGCACAACACCGTTGTCTGGTAGTTCCTGTAGCCATAGCACGTGGATCTCTGTATAAAAAAGAGTAGGCCAATAGTAAACTCAGGAAGGGCTACGGCTGCTATTCAAAATAGTTCTTCATTTCTTCTGGGGTGCCAGAATCGATTCAATGCCACGTCAAGCTCCTTGAGTTTCTTCAATGTCTCTTCCCACAGATCATATTAAGCTTTTATTCTCAGGTCCTATCCTATACTGTGTTGACCTATTCCAATCTCGCCGACTGAGAAGGCTCTCTTTGGCAAATCTGGGTTACAAGCCGTGTGTCATCCAAGTGTCACAGTAGACTGTCCACGTCCTTCTAGGACCCTATCTACCGGCCAGTAGTTGTAACTGGTTATTTATTTTATATATTAACTATCTTTCCTGTTTTCTCTTCCTTTCTGAGTTGGAGTCATCCTTTATCATGGGAGTTTATTTTGAAGTATATGTGCCATAGTTAACTACCTTATAATAATGTATACATTTTAAATACATATATTATTGATATATTTTATACTATACATCTGAGTTGTCGTCAAGTTTATATTACACAATGCAATACTTTCCATTATACAAATCCCAAATTGGTAGAATAAATAATTATTGAATAGTTCTCTTGTGAAAAAATAAAGAATTCAAAGTATCTAAGCTGTAAAAGTATTTCTATTCACACTTTTTATTTATTTATTTAGGGCTTCAACACCGGTCATTCAGCCCAGCCTCCACCTTGGTTGTTTTCTATCAATTTTCTTCTGGTCTTCAGCTGTAATCAATACAAAATACGAAGGAATAACTTGAAATAAAATATTAATTATTAAATAAACTACTAAAATATTAAGTTAGATACACATTGTTACCACGAGCACAACTAAAGGACACACTTTTTACTAATCTATATTGACATATAAAGGAGTAGGTACTTGATACTTCCTGTGATAATTAAGAAAGGATTCCTACATTTTTCTGAAACATTAATAATACTATATTTAAAAGATTATACTGCAATCTGAAAAAATATTCAAAATAACTCCTAACAAAAACAAAAATATTTTTTTCATTTTTCTATATTGTACGTTTTGTTATGTTTTGCACATAGGCGCTCACGAGTACACTCCGCTGCTGAATTCCAAAATGTGGAAACTGGAAGCTGTTAAGGTATCTTCGAAGAAGCATAGTAAATGATGCAAAAGGATCCAATTGAAGAAACGGGTTGTCGCCACCCAGAGTCGATTGTTTTGAAGAAAATGTAAGAGTTCATTTTTATTTGGCTGTATGCGCCATTCCTGACTGGGCATCTTCCACTATCAGTTTTTCATGCACAATATCCTCCTATGTTATGTGTTCAATATATTGCTTGTTTTTAATGTATATACATTTTTACTTTATTTACAATATTTTATCTTTGGAATGTTTGAAAAACAAATCAACACGTAATATATACATTGAAAGCCAAAAAAATCACAAAAGTATCTATAAAATCAGTAAAACATTAAAAAATGTAATCAAAATTAAGGATCATTTTATAATTTTTAAGGCAAAAGTTTTTTCAGTTATATAAACACAATTTATTGTATCAAACCTCGAATGTTACTTATTCGTAAGTTTTATCTTATATTATTTATTTATTTAAATTTGAACGTTCATTATTATTAACGAAGAATTTTAGGACGGGTTATCTATAGGTTACCACCCTTTTGTAGCCAGGATAGGGCTGATGCCTTCTCTTTTTTCTAAAGAAACCCCACCACCCCATAGTGGGAATCAAACCCACGACCTTTGGCTCGGAATGTTAAGCTCTCTCGCCTTAACACTCAGGGGGCCTCCATATTATTTTAAGATTTTCTTTAAAAGTAATTCGTTACATTCGTTTTTAAAAGGAGTGTTTTATATATAATACATCGATTTAATTTTTTTTGGCTCAACGAAACAGAAAATGGAAAATTGATTTTGATTGCCTTTTGTCTTTAATTAAAAGGTATTATTATTATTTGAACTTAACCCTTTGCATCCCAAAAGTTTACATATACGCATTAAACATACATAATAACTTATGTAAGAAGAAACATCAAATGTTATAGCGAAAAAGGTTTTCTCAACTAAGGACACTTAATAGCTAGGGAATGGCTAAAATAAATATACCACGTTTTATTATTATAATCTATATGTTTACAATCAGGTGACTACATTTAAAAAATGAATAAATACAAAATAAAACTTCATTAAAATATTTACTTCTATACTGTCTCTGGCCCGATTTCGAATTTTCAGATCACAATTTTTTTTGTTAGTGTAGAGTACTATATCCTATTTTTGTTTTTTAATTAGGATATCTTGGGGCAAATATTATTATAAATTAGTTACGAGTATATTATGTGTGCATGTACTACAAAATATAAGAATGAAAGAAATGAAAAGTTGTTTTTTTTTCTCAATAATAATGGAGTTTGTTAAGTTTTAAAATTCGATCATCTTAGCTGATATCTCACCTTCATACTTCTCATTAAGCAGATAAGTTTTAAAATTTAAAGAAATTACGTTTTCTTTTTAAAGTCCGTTATCAATTAGGTTGAAGAATTTTATAAAAATAAAAAATAAACTAACCATATATACGTTGTCTTTGGAAATATTTAACAACCACTGTACTCAGTATCTATTATCTACAATATTGTTTAAACCAGTTGTATGTTTCGTTCTGCACTTGCACAGAGTTTCATGTCTTGCCGCACATTATCGCATGCCAAAAAATCTTTTTTTTTATTTGCATTAAAAATCATTTTCCTCTTTTTGTTTATTTCTCTTGCATGAAATATCTGATGTTTCTCCTCAATCCATAAGAGGTGATAATCAACTTAAATTATGTTCATATGGTATGGTTGCTAGGTATATTAGGCAATGTATTCCCTGTACTATATGTGGTGTTCGCCGAAAAAAGGTATCTAGTGTATCAAGAAATTAGTCTTGACTTAACGTTGGTTTCTGACACGTGAAATCTTTCTCTTTCACGTAAACTTTGGAAGTAAATGTGGTTAAAATTTTCATTAGTTAATCGTACATACTGAACCATTCGCTGAAAAAAGGTACAAAGTGAATCATTTCATAAATACATTGTAGTAATTTACAACAGGGAACTTTTTTTTTTCTTCATTAGTTTCGCCTACTTTAGAATGAAAAACGAATACAGAGTTTCTCGATTCTAAATCCGGATATTATTTTTTGGTGTATGTTACCATAATCATAATTATTATCATAATAAAATTTTAGCAGAGATGTTTCAAAAAGTAATGTATTTTTCAAAAAATTAACTTTTTCTTAAAGCAAAAACCCTGAAAAGTTATTAATAAAAAAAATGACAAGCTTTTCTAATGAATAACAAAATTTCAAAATACATATATAAAAAGTTATTAATTAAGTTATATTAAACAAAACAAACTTATCGGAAGAATATGTTCGTATACATAAATAGATCCTTGTGTCAAGAAGCATCGAGATAATCGAGTTACGGTTTATTTACGCATTGTCTGAATATTCACTCGCGAATTGTCTAACGAATATCGTGTTTGCTGCACTTCGCCGCTAGTCAAGACAATTTTAAATGCCCTTTTAGCACTTTCCTCCAAAGGAAAGTAGCTATTGAGGTTACACTCACGACGGAATTTTTGAAAAATTTCTTCAAATCTTTATCGATCCTACCTAGTAGACACCGAAAATGACCCCCGTTAAAATTTATATATATATATATATATATATATATATATATATATATATATATATAAATATATATGTGTCTGTTAACACGATAGCGACCAGAGTTTTTGTTTTTTCTTCACGAAACGTGGTATATAGCGTTCAATTAGCAAACGATTGAACGAGTTCGTTAACCACCGAAATCGGTCCACCGGGAGGGGGGTTTACCCCCGACCCAAAACACTAATTTGACCATGCAAGCCGTAGTTTTTGTTATATTTCAACGAAACTCGGTATTTGTTATGTTGGTTTAAGGAGAGAAATACGTTGTAAAAATAAACTAAATCGGTTCATTACGAGGGGGGGGGGTTAACTCCGGACCCCCCATTCCCAATTTGCCACTACCAGCCGTAATGTTTGTTATATTTCAACGAAACTCGGTATTCGTGGTGGTAATGAACTGAGAAAAATGGGTTGTAAAAATAAACTAAATCTGTTTATTTGGAGGGGGGGGGGGGGTTACTCCGGACCTAAATTACTAATATACTCATACCGGTCGTAATTTCTGCTGTATTGTAAAACTACGTCCTAAAATTCGTAGTTAATAATAAATGGACGTTAAAATTTAAATAAATAAATAATATTTAGACTGGAATATAAACAGATTATTTAACTGGTCCTATCTATCATTGCATGTCCATTGTTGACTCTGACGTCTCCGAGACTCCCAAAGCTTTCTTCCGCAAATGTTATTTTAAATAAAGCCTTAACTAAACTTTGGCCTTTTTTGTTTATGATATTTAACCGTTTGGACGTGTCGACGCGCATTTTATTTGTATGCCAAGGGATTAAAGAAAATGGTATATGTAATGTAAGCCGTTAGGAAGGAGTGCCAGACGGCCGGAGACGAGTAATAGAGGGATTATCTGAGAAGAGCTAGGTCTCTGGGGATGTCTGTGTCAGACATTTATCACTAGTCCCAACATCTCAGCTTCAGGCAGGAATTAATTCCGGTCTCTCTTAAGATAACTCTCCTGTTCTCAACAAAGGGACCCAATTTCAAAATCCTCCTGTTTTCTCTATCTCCGATGTTATAAAAAGACCTTCTTCTTCTTATTTGAGGAAACGTCTTATTAAGGCGTTGAAGTTGGGTTTTCAGCCATTATCACCGTGCTGTTTGTAAGTCACCATTACTACACATCCATGGTGCAGTGCAAAATTTCTTCAAAGGTCCCTGATATGAAAATATTCAATCTCATTCTGGCGGGACTCGAAGCAACATCTCCCGCATGAGAATCTAAGGAGTTAGCCAATGTACCAAGGGAGAACCGTCAGATTACTGGTCATTTAATTCCTCAGAAATGTATCTATTAAAGATATTCTAATGCAGGGAATTTTAGACAGAAGTTAGATACCAAAAAATATCATCATAAAAATTCAGTTAGATCTTGGCATCCTGGTTGGGCTTTTGAATCAGCAGAAGCCAACAAGAAGTAAAATCAGACAAATAAATAAATTTGACGATTTAAAAATAGAAATAGTCCATCACGCTGGAACTGCATAAATTAGCATTTTCCACAGAACGTGGGTTGTGTTCTCTGCATTCCTGAATGATTCGCTTAATATTATCTATTTAAATAAAATTAAAAAAAAACAAAAAAGAGAAAAGAGTTTTACTCTTTTATATTTCTAGATAGCGCCCATTTTTAGCTCTCCTAGTGGCAGAAGTTCCAAACAAAGCCCGAACTTGATAGAGTATCAGAGTAGGGCAATATTTAATAATTGTTTTATTCAATAATAATTCAAATAAATTTTTATTGAATAAAAATGTATTCAGTTATTCATGGACTGATTTTTGTTTATTTAATGAATAATTGATTATTTTCATTCTTCATTCATTATTTTTATTCATTAAATTCAGTTTCTTTCAAAGTTCAGTAAACAATATCAGTCAAACAAATAATTTTCATTAAAAGTAAGGAAAATTTTGCTGAACGTAGTAATCTTTATTGGAAAAGATTGTTAGAATAAATCACTTGTATTTAACGAAAAATTTCAGTCAAATAAATCAATTTCATTCAATAAAATTTTCATTCAAATAAATCATTTTTATTCAATAAAAAGTTTCATTCGAATAAATAATTTTTATTCAATAAAAAGTTTCATTCAATAAATCGTTATTCAATAATGAATAAAGATAAAAAGTTACGTTATTCATTTAATTGCCTGAATAATGAATGAAATATTATACATTATTCTAGATGTTTATCCCAACATTGATATATATATATATATATATATATATATATATATATATATATATATATATATATCTACTTCAATAGGAATCTAAAACTTAAATTTTATAACTGTGTTTGAAAAAATGTTGAAAAACATTGTTAATGAAATGACTATGCTCTGCCAAAATTTCAGACGTTTCTTGAGGTATTTTTCTCGTCTGATGTCTCATCTTGTACACTCAGTCAGTACTTGTTTAACTGTTCCAAGAACGTCATACGGCCAAAAAGTATCTCCTAATTGTATTCAATAAGAAGGAGTCTCTGGGCAATGTATTTACGACTCTCTAACTACTTAATCGCATCTAATCCCTCGGCATCTACATAACCACGCTTCATCTGTACATTTGGCTTCCCTCAGTTTGTTGTCTGGAATATGTTGCTACTAGTTGTTTAAAATCAGAGATTATGTTAGTCTGTTATCGTTATTATTAGAAGCAAGTTTTTTTGTCTACAGTTATAGAAGATACCTCAGAAGTAACTAGTAAGGAATAAAGTCTTTCTACAATAGACATTGAAGGTTTAAAATAAAGAGACTTCAATGTGTTACTATCCTGACAATCAGCTGTCCAATTTTCACTGAAAGCCAGACCTGTTCTATCTTTTCCTGTTTCTGCCTTACAAACAACCTCCCATCCTTTAAAAAGTGCCTGGATATTTGCTACTTCTAGGGGAAAAAATCGTTTCTGACTTTCTAGTTTAGCTTCTTTCATTAACCCTATAGATACTTTTCAGTTTATTTTTTTGTTTTCACTAAATTTTAGTACCGTTCGAGATATTTACTCAATGTGTGAACAATAGAAGTTTCTTAATGTGAGAAGATCTCCTGAATTTCACCTTTCCGATATGATGATAACCTACATTCTTTCGAATTCCTCGGAGTTTCTTCTCATTCTCCGGTGTACTGAGGACACCGGCAGAATTCCAGGGTAAATGTCGGTTACCATAACATTGACCCGGTCATATACAAAAGGTCTAAAAGGTTTAAGTAACATGGGCGAATGAAGTCTATAGAATATAATTTTGATTCACCATCTGAAGCAGTAGGATTAAAACCGAACAGCTGTCTGAAAACAGAATTTCCTAAACAATTACAGTATATTTTTCACTAGTTCTTTCTTCATTTTTTTATGAAGGGTTAATGTACCTCTTCAGGGACTACTGAGAGATAAACGGGCTCACACAGTTTAATTGACTTCTTCATTGATAGAGCTTCATAATATTACAGCTGGAAAACCAATAGGAAATAATTTATTTATTCCATAATTCATGAGCATTGTTGCTCGTTTGAAGGACTAAATATATATATATATTCTTTTTTTATCCTAGGAGGCATGGGGTCATTAAAGCAGTCTTCCCTTTTTTTTATACTACTTTATTTATAGGGCCCGACATGTTTCGTGCGTCTTTTCTTCGCACCTCTTCAGGGGCACTTTTTTTCTATTATATTAAAACTATCAATGTTTCACAAAATGCATTAAAAAAATTATCATGCTCCATAAAATATTACCCCTACCCTAAATATTGCAATAATTATAGCTAAATTGCATATTTTTTATAAAAGGTGTTGAGTCCTACCTTGCAAGGAAGTCCTCTCGTTACCCAGTACTCCCTCTGGAGTCCGGCTTAATACTAACCCTGTAAGTGGATTGCCAAAATAGCCCTGTCGTTATCTGTCCTTAGTTGTTGTCCTAGTTAAGTCTACTCGTCAAATATTTTTTTAAATTTTTGGGTATTAATCTATTATTCCAGAGAAAATTTGGTGTATATTTTTCAGATCAGTTCTTTTATTCACTGCTATTTTCGAATTTTTTAAAATATAAATATTTTCTTTTCTTTTTATTTTTAGGGTATTTCTTTCTTTATTTAATATTTGAATAGCACTGAATAAAAGAACTGATCTGGAAAATGTACACCAAATTTTCTATGGAATAATAGATTAATACCCAAAAATTTAAAAAAATATTTGACGAGTAGACTTAACTAGGACAACAACTAAGGACAGATAACGACAGGGCCATTTTGGCAATCCACTTACTGGGTTAGTATTAAGCCGGACTCCAGAGGGATTACTGGGTAACGAGAGGACTTCCTTGCAAGGTAAGACTCAACACCTTTTATAAAAAATATGCAATTTAGCTATAATTATTGCAATATTTAGGGTAGGGGTAATATTTTATGGAGCATGATAATTTTTTTAATGCATTTTGTGGAACATTGATAGTTTTAATATAATAGAAAAAAATGTTTCTGTGGATGTTCAAAAAAATGATATTTTGTTGTAGAAGTGCCCCTGAAGAGGTGCGAAGAAAAGACGCACGAAACATGTCGGGCCCAATAAATAAAGTAGTATAAAAAAAGGGAAGACTGCTTTAATGACCCCATGCCTCCTAGGATAAAAAAGAATTTGGATTTTTCGGGTCATCTATAAGAATAAATAATATATATATATATATATATATATAAAGGTATTAAAACTGTTGATTGGTAACCACAGTATTGGAGGTGTAAATATCCAATACATATTAATTATGATATTATTCCAGTGGCATAGCACTGAGATGACATGAAAAAAAAGGCACCTGGAAACTTTTATGATTGTTGACAGTGAAGTTTATTGAATGACCAGACTGTTAGAAATGTATTAGTCAGGGAATTGTATAACCGTTCTAAATCTATTAAGATAAATACTTCGAATAGTTTTTCGGAATTTAATGCAGTATAGTCATTTAAATGGTTTATTTTAAATTTATTTATTATCTTAGGTTTTCGAAGTTCAATCTATTCATCATACCCTAATGTTTAATTTTATGTCTAAAGCAAAAATAAAAGATTTTATTTTAAGAGGCATCATATTTATGATCTTTATAGTTTAGAGCGAATATCATCAACTGAATACTCATTTCAAGGCACTAAACATATACATACATCAAAATATAAGCTAAGCATATTATAAAATAAATTGAAATTTACACCTGTTTTTTATTTATATCTGTATGCCTACATGCGCACATGTATAGTTGCTAAAAATTGTCTTACCTTATTTAAGTTTTTTTTTGTTTCTCACAGTTTTCATTTTTATTCTTGATTTTTAATTTTAATGGCAGGACGGATTAAATTCTTGTCATAATGAGCCAAATTGACTAAAATGCAAAGCTCACAAACAAATAAGGTCTATTATCAGTAGTTTTTGTCAAAACATTTCTATCTTCTGTAAAGTAAAAATATGTAAAGGCTAAACAGAAAGATTTCCCTTAGAATAAGAGTGTCTTAATGAAGAGCCCTACTCCTTACATTTGAATGAAAATTCTTCCTCTCTCCTCTCTATTTACCTTAAGAATTTTCACTAGCAAAATTCTTTTTGTTTATTCTTTGGAATAGTGGATAGAAAGCGCGAAGAGGCATTGTTTGTCTTCACTAAGATAAAGTTGCCCAGCCCTCGAGACCCATGAATGCGAAACTAGGAAATATCCCTGGATGCAATATAGACACCACAGACCATTATCCGAGCAGAGAGCGAGTCGGGAGCTTCAATATTACACATACTTAAGTTTCCTTTATGGGTCCTAAGGTTTAGTTACCGTGGAAACTTGCTTTTCTCTTTGGGTGTTTGTTTGGTATATTGGATTTCTTTCTTGATATATGATAAGCAAACGGGCTTCTTTAATGCTTCAATGATTATGATGTCGTTATAAATAAACGTTCGAGATTTATTTATTGTAATAAGGATTTCGCATAAAGTGTATTATATATATATATATATATATATATATATATATATATATATATATATATATACGATGTTTCGGACTGCCCAGTCCAAATCTTGAGATATTCCTAACTGTGTATGAGACAGACTTGAGGCAAGAGTTGAACTGTACACTCCATCGAAGTAGAATAAAAATACCAATAAATTAACTGTACAGTCCAATTAGGCCAGGCCTCACGAGTGTCGACAACAGGATATATGTTTCACGTACTATAACTGGACTGTGCATTCCTGTCCTTTAGGTTTATTAACTTATCGTGTGTGTGCTAAATCCGATGCCGTTTGAGGATTGCTCACACTCGGTTGACTCATACCTTATGTAAAGACAGAACAGACCGACTTGTTCTTACTTCGATATAGAATTATCAATAAAACACATTCTAACAGACTGTAATTTCAGGAAAAAATCTTAAATTACCGTACAATCTGACAGAATTAATTTCCATTAATTAATTAGCAGCAGCACATTGAAGAACTGAGGAAGTACCTAATAAGCACTCTTCATGTGTTGGTCGCCAATGTTGCGAACCTCAAGAATCAAATAAAATAAATAATAAGCACTCATTTATATAATAATATTTAATAAAAAGAAAAAAAAAAGAAAAAGAAAAAAGAAATGATAACCAAAGCCACTTTGTGATTTTTATTCGGCATCATTGACACGACAAAGATCACAAATGACTATATAAGATAAAATAAGACAAAGATGATAACATGACCACATTATTATCTCATTTACTGACAACTGTTTTAATAATCTAATTTAATTATATTGAATAAGTTGAATCACCAAAATAGTTTAATAGTTTTAGTTATAAATAGTTTAAAACATAATATTTACAAAGCTCCCTAGTTTGACAGTAAACGATCACTGGAATATCTGTAGTGTAAATACTGCACACTTATTGACTTCATGAAGTAGTTGTAACTATTTTTTTTTTTTTTTTAACTTGTCCAACTTTGCCAATGTAAATGATAAATTCATAAATACAATTTTTTTCTCAGGTAATTCGATTAATTATGTACACAAAAGAGCTAAAAGCTAAGAAAACAATCCGGTCTCTGGATCCAACTTCAAAATTAAATATTAAACAAGGTTTTAAGTTGAGACGCCATAGCTTTGTAAAAGGAAAAAGCTTTAAGGAACTTCGTTCTGCGAGTCTTTCAAAAGAAAAGTTATCCTAATCATCTTTTTTTTTCTTCTTTGTTTATGTGTCTCTTTTCCTATCTGGCAGAAAAAATTTAACCTCCACTCTTCTTCCTTTCGTTTTTCTGATGGCTTCACTAAATAATAGCTTAATCCTTTACTTAGACTATTAATGAAGATTTTACAACTCAGAGATAAATGTTTTCAAGAAAAAAAAAACAGCCTTAATATTTTATAGTCCAGCAATCAAAAAATCAGCAGTAGCATAATAAAATAGGTTAGTTTAAAGGAATAGTTTTCAATTCTATAACTTTAAGAAAAAGAAACTCAACAAGCTACGTAGACCCTAACAAATTAAGTACACAAAAGTACCATAGATTAGAGATATTACTGTAAATAGTCACCCTAAAAGAAAATGAAACCTAAGATAAAAGTCCAACTTAATAGGTTTTGGCTAATGGGCTTTTTTTCCTATCGGTCCTTCATGTCATCAAATCATGAACATAAGAATAATAAAAAATACTCATTGTTTTGTATAATTGGGAAATAAAAAAATAATAATAATAAGTAAATAAAAAAAAAATTAGAGATTAGATTAGTATTTGACTCATACCCTCAGCCTCACGAGGTGCACATCGGCCATCTGTCGTATTGTGCGAGTCCCGAATTGGTCAACCTTACCTTAACAACCTAATGACCTTCAGGTATTGCCTGACCTTCTAATCTCGTCTTCATTGAGGCTCCAGAAATGTAGGAATCTTACCATAATTTACTAACCGTTTTGGAAATATTTAAGAAAATATACGAAAATCTTAAAACTCCCCATGCCTGTTAATAGTTTTTTTTTTTTTTTTTTACAAATACTTTACTCTAAATCTTTAATATTTTAATATCTTAGTTTGGATGAATTTTTAACATGTAGGAAATATTTTAACTGAATTCAACGATTTTAAGTACGCAAATCGAAAATTGGTTTGAAAAACGAGTTTTAACCACTTTTTTCGAAAATTGTTTAATCCGTTTTTACACGTTATTATTTATTTATGAATAAGTGATTTGATACTACAGCGATTTCACTCCTCCAAGGAGGTACCTGTATGGTCTGTATGAACCAAAATTAAGATTAATATCTGATGCAATTATTTCCATAATCAGAGGCTTGGAAATGTCTGTAATATGCCTGAAGCTATTCAGCAGATATCTTCAAATGCGAGTGAGTACTGGCTGCTGTCTCTCAACAATTCGTACATTTCATGAGGGATATTTAGGCTTCCTCCACTCCGGAATTAAGTGTTTGACAGTAAAGTCTGTATTGCATATATCAAAAATTGGTTAGTTCAAGTCCTGTCATGAAATGTTCGCCTTAATACGTTAGACAACCTATAAAAAGTGCAACGATTTAATCGAACATGACCTTATAGTATTTTTGTTTGACTCTCGCAATTTGAGTTAACCCTAAATGTAATATTGATTGTTCCTTTTAGTTGAATTTTAAATTCAAAGTGTAATAAAATAGTAATTCTTATTACTATCAAACGATTTTTAAAGATTACTTATTCACTATACTCGCAAAATTCCCTTCTTTATTTTATTTTTGGCCTATCAAATCGCGGACTTTCAAGTGAAACACATTAAATTTTGAGAACTTTTTTTTAGGGTCAATAGTTAATGTTTTGAGCCTGTTTGTAGGAAAAGTATTGTTACCAAGAAAGACCAAGATTTAAAAATCTTAGACAAGAAAAAAAAAGTAGAAAAATTTAACTTAATGTGTTTACTTGTAACCCCACAAAGTAATACAGTAAAACAATAAAGCATTGTTATATTTCTTACGTGTTTTATGACAAATTTTATTACCATTTATTATTTTTTTCTGACTATAATCAAAATTAGTTTTAAGGTCAAAATAATCTCTTGAAAGTGTGTAAAAAAATATAATACTACGTATTTGTACAAGTTTCTACTGTTTTTTAAACTCTCTAAAATGTATTGTTGCCAAAAATATTAAGACGATTATTCTCCGACGAAAATAAGAACCTAAAATGAAATGAAGAGAGGTCTAAGCTTTAAGAAAATTTCCAACCTGCCATAAAATCTCCCTTCCAGGGTCGACTTATACCTGCAAACAAAAACTCAGCTTTTCCGCGGCAAAAACTTAAAGCCATGAATATTAAAAAGGTTCTTTTCCCCAGTTAATAGGTTTTCCCTGAGGTTACTAATATACAGTGACGTTAAATATGCTATATTCAGTATTAAGCTCTTCATCGGATTAATATTGGTAAAAACTCCAGAGATTTGGACCACAAAAGAGCACCCATCAGACTCGTGCAGATTGGGTATATAGGGATACTGGTTTTATAGGTAATTACTGGGGGATTTGGGGGTAATGGTTTAATAGCCGAAAGAAACGTGGGTCATAAAAAAAAAAAAACTCACCTTTTCTAGCCTTTTCGAGTTCTATAGGGGAGAAAACTCCGCTTATAACGCCAAACCGATGACACAACAGTGAAGTGCTGATGAGAAATATCGGCGTTTGTTACCGATCATACAACACAGTTCTGGCACTCTGTCGTCTACAAAACTGATATATATGGTATATAATTTGCCACAAAAGCACTAAGTCTAAAACGAAAGGTAAATTTTTTTAAAAATACCAAAAAACCCACTCACCGGAGTATATATATATATATATATATATATATATATATATATATATATATATATATATATATATACTTTTTCTTCCATTGTTGACCTTAAACTCAATATACTTGTTTTTTGTAGCCAATAGGTCATAAAAACACTCCTTTCACTTCCTGTATTTTATTATTTTCACCCTAACCGGTTTCGAGCTATTCTGCTCCTCCTCAAAGGGTATTTCCTAAAACCTTCCTAGAACCTTGTAGTGCAGAATAGAAATGACGGGGACTGTAGACAGGTTTACGGGGAGGAAGGTTAGGATACTAGTGTTTCATAACCCTGAGACGCATATTGCTATGCAATATTAAAATTACTTTATATAATTGTACGTGATGGGAAAAGACCATCGAATGTAAGTATACACACAATGTTGTAAAAATGTAATTCTTCCAATCAAATTATCCATGTATAATGTACAAATAATTTTAGGAAATACCCTTTGAGGAGGAGCAGAATAGCTCGAAACCGGTTAGGGTGAAAATAATAAAATACAGGAAGTGAAAGGAGTGTTTTTATGACCTATTGGCTACAAAAAACAAGTATATATATATATATATATATATATATATATATATATATGTATTTACGAGACTATGTCTTTAACAATTTTTAAGCCAACTTGAAGAAGCGAGACATTTTGTATTAAGCTGCTCAAAAAAAGGACGAAGGAACTTTGTTTAGTTTTGGAAAAGAGAAAGTACTAAACAAATATTATTAATTTAATATGCAAGGAAAGAATAACTTCTACTATTATTTTGTAAATATCTCGAAAAGGCTTGAAAAATCTTGGTAACTGGATGGTGACAATTCAAAAGCTTATGTTCCTAAATTGAATGAAGGTTTTGGAATTTTTAGTTTCGTTTCATTGGCGGAAAAATAAAACGAGTTTATTTTCTAGTCATTCCATATGACACCATTATTACTTGAATAATTGCTAAGCAGTGACTGAGAATAGGATTTTTAGCGGGTTTTCTCTCTCACTTCGTAGGGAGTAAATCCGCTATGAGACAAGAGCAGATTAGGTTGGTCGTATGTTTTCTTATATATCTCTAAAACTGTTGGGAAATCCTATTTTCGCGCTCAAACCTGTGTTGAACAAGAATCAAACCCAGTCAGGGATTTTTGCATCATCTTGTGCGCTATTGAGTTTAATAGTGCTTCACAAACATTTTACTAAATCGAAAGTATTATTCTTTTCTGTGTTTCGTAATTAATTTATCATATCGTAAGGGACATGAATGAGTCTCCTGTTTCTAGGAATCTAAGCATGATGGCTAATTTGATTTCAGGAGGAAATTGAGTCACGGAAACGTATGTGTGATTTTGTAATTTTCGGCGAAATCAATAACAGGAATATATCAAAGTTAGCTCTTGACTTTCTGGTAAAGATGTGGAAGATACCTTCATGCAAACGTATTTCACGAATCGTTTGATAGTTCCTTGTTTTCAATTAGTTATTCGTCCATGATCTTTTCTGTGTTTTTTTTTTTTTTTTTTTTACTTTTAATCAATAAAGAAGCCAAATTTATCACAAGAAGTGCAATCAAGTCAAACGAATTTGTGCTTGTTGCGCGGAACTGATGACCAAATGTAGACAGGAAACTCTTTTCAATAAGGACATGGGCTGATGCATGCAAATAAAGGCATATTGAAACGCTAGTTTAAGGGTTTGTTGAATTGAAATGGTTAGTCCCGCCTTAAATAAATAAATTAAATGAGATTAAACAAACATAAAGATTGTTGCATAAAGAAGATCTACCGAAACGGAATATTCGAAAATGGCACACGAAATCAGGAGATAGAGTGAAATGGTGCAAGACTATGGAGAGAGCATTGGTTCTAAATGGTCCGTATCACCATTTAGTAAGTATGTAAGTACATTTTCTCAAACCTCAACAATTTCCTCTTTATGTAAACGACTCTCCACAACGCAGGACTTTAATTCAGCAATCTTTATTTTTTAAAACAATTTACTCACTAGGTTGGGCTTTGAACCCAGAACCTGTTTAAACCTTTGATATATCTTTTATGTTAATTTTTTTTTCAATCATTATAAAGTCGCTGGTAATTTATTTTACTGCTTATTGTATAGTAAGTCAATATGTATTCGTCCACTTTATTTGCTATTTTTATTTTACATTGTTAGTTTGTCGTCAGTTGCTTTGTCGTCTATTTATAGTCTACAGACTTTAAATAGACGAGAGAGATAATGTGAGTCCACGTGAGTACTCATTTCCGATTATGTATTCCATTCTATACAGCATAATAGACCTACAGGGAGGTTTAAAGGACAGTTTGGAATAATTATTTCTTGCCACAATTCAGACTACTCTTAACTCCTGAATGCTAATTAACAGAAAGCACCATCTGCTAGGATTTACTATAGCCCTTTTAAGCCATTAGGATTCTGTAATCACTTACAGAAAACTAACAGGGTAAAGCAACTGTTAATTCATTGATTATACTTAATAGTTTCAATTGCCATTTAAAAAAACAAAAAAAAAACGCAAAATAAATGCATTTCTGAGAACTTTATTGGATTTATTTTTAATCAGCTTGGGAATTTAATAATAAGGGATTATTTGTTTAATTAAAACCCTATTGAAATATGACTCCTTCTCGAGAGAGAAAAACTAGTTCTTCATTTAGCAATAAATTACCAAAATGTCTAAAATTGTATTAGTAGAGATGCGTCTAAACAGAGAGGTTCTATGCACATTATGCGATATGTTCGAAAAATAAGATATTGAACACTTCCTTCTCAACTGCCCTAAGTACTGTGATCCTAGAATAGCCTTTATCAAGAAGGACATAGACCTCTAAATTCAGAAGCAACAAGAATCAAACACAACGAAGCAATCAAGAATCTATTCGCATTAGACTCAATAGAAAACCTCAACAATATTTATTATTTTATAATCATCTTTCTAAAAGTAAGATATTTTATTATAAATGAATAATTAATTATTGAAGATTGCTTAATTAATAATTAAGCCTACTTAAAACTAAAATAAATAAAGGAGGAGAGAGGGAAATCAACTATTTTATATGTTTTATGCCTAATATAAGGAATTAATAAGGAAGGGGGAATTTATATCCGTATGCGTTCAATATAAGGAGGTAATAAAGAAAAAATAATATTCATATGCAAATGTGTAGAATATGCGTAATTAATGAGGAAAAAACATTTATATTATCCTGGTATAAGGCAATGAGTTAATATGGAAAATAATAATTAAAAAAATTTGGAATCAAAATCTGTACATTTTAGGTAAGAAGTATAGTATTTATTATTTGTAATTACATTGTAACCTCCCCTATATAATGTGAAACATTAACAATTACAACTGTTTTTTCTTCTTCTTCTTCAATAAATTATTAACTTTTATAAATATATTTTTCATTTGACGTGTCTAGATATTTAGAGATACACACGTTTGTTCATGCCTGATAAATAAGTGTGTCGTTCACTGCAAAATTTACCTTAATAACATTTTATCCTTCTTATTTTCAATAAAATGTAAATCATCACATTAGTTATAATTAAATTTGTACATCTGCAACCAGCAAACGTTCTAAATATTAGTTACTAAATTAAATCGTACAGTATACAGTATAATAATAATATATTTACTGGTCAAAATATTCTGGAAAATGAATGAAACATTTTGGTTCACTGTTTTCAATTATAACTATAAAGTAATGCACATGTTCTTAAACATTCCTAAGGTCAGAAGAAACAGTTTTCATCTCGGAATTCAAAATAATAAAACGGTAAAACGCTACGATGAAAATACAATCGGAGAAGTCGCTTCAAACTCCATAAGAGGTTAATATTCAACTAAATTAAATTGAATGCAGTGATACTGATAATATTACAATTGCAATTGGTTGGCTGGTGAAGGTTAATCATATTGCGGTAGGATGAGAACATTGGTCATTAAACCCCTTCACTATATATGTTTATTTTATTAGTTAACTACCTCATCATCAGTACCCTGTTCATCATCACAATTTGAAAAAGATTTTCACTATTGAAGGAGGTACGTTTAAATAATCCAGTAGAAAATTTCGCGGATATTTATCTAGGCGCACGGTAGTGCGCCAGGCCAAGTTCCGGCCTAAGCATACTGTGTGTGTGTATATTACAAGCGGTCTTAGAACCGATTTTTACCCTCTCATAACTTTCAACCAGGTAAAGATAAAGTTATGAAATTTTACACAGATATTATACTACTAGATGTGAGTAAAACTGGAAATTTTCATAATTCTACATCGAATAGTTTCTGAGATATAAGCGATCGAAAATCGGGATTTATAGGACTCACTCACTCACTGACTCATCAAAATTATTCGGCACTTCGCATGATGCTAGAGACTTGAAATTTTGCATGAAGATAGATATGAAGACGTTATTAATGGAAAAAATTGAAAAATCGCGAAAAGTTGTGTTTGACTCCGCTTCCGGGGCGGGGGCGTGCCAGTTTCGTACTTCCTTCGGAAACCCATCATTCCGTCCGAAACCCATGATGTGGGGTATCAAATGAATTGTCTCGGTATGAAGAACCTATATTTGATGTTTTAAGAAACAATTAGACGCATATAGGCTCGGTAAAAATCTTATACCAGCTGTCTGTCTGTATGTTTGTTCCTCTTACGCATCCGTACCGTTTGACCGATTTTGACCAAACTTGGGACACAGATGGGTCTTGATACGGGGAGAATCATAGGCTAGGTTAAATTGTCTATCAGCTGTCTGTCTGTCTGTTTGTTCCTTATACAAATACACACCGTTTGACCGATTTTGACAAAATTTGACACACATGTCGGTCTTTATCCGGGTAGTGACTTAGGCTAGTCAAAATCGTCTATCAGCTGTCTGTCTGCATGTTTGTTCTTTACACAAATTCACACCATTTGACCGATTTTGACCAAAATTGGCACACAGGTAGGCCTTGGTCCGGGGAATGCACTAAGCTAGGTAAGAAAGGTCTTTCAGCTGTCTGTCTGTATGTTTGTTCCTTATACAAATTCACACCGTTTGTCCTATTTTTACCAAACTTGGCACGCAGGTAGGTCTTGATACGGGAGTGTTATATTACCTATGACGTTTTCTACTTCAAAAATTCCGTCATGAGTCCAACCTCAATAGCTACTTTCCTTCGGAGGAAAGTGCTACCTCCGAAGGAAAGTAGCTATTGAGGTTGGACTCATGACGGAATTTTTGAAAAATTTCTTCAAATCTTTATCGATCCTACCTAGTAGACAGCGAAAATGACCCCCGTTAAAATTTATATATATATATATATATATATATATATATATATATATGTGTGTGTGTGTGTGTGTGTGTGTCTGTTAACACGATAGCGGCCAGAGTTTTTGTTTTTTCGTCACGAAACTTGGTATATAGCATTCAATTAGCAAACGATTGAACGAGTTCGTTAACCACCAAAATCGGCCTACTGGAAGGGGGGGTTTACCCCGAACCCAAAACACTAATTTGACCATTTCAGCCGTAATATTTGTTATATTTCAACGAAACTTGGTATTCGTAGTGGTAATATAGAGAGAAAAGTGAGATATAAAAATGAACTAAATCGGTTCATAAGGAGGGGGGGTTTACTCCGGACCCACAATACCAATTCGCCACTACCAGCCGTGATTTTTGGTATATTTCGACGAAACTCGGTATTCATAGTGGTAATCTACAGGTAAATATGTGTTGTAAAAGTAAACTAAATCGGTTCATTAGGAGGACCTGGTTGAGGAAAGTGATATTTTAGTAACTGGATATAAGTATTTTTATTGTTGTTTTTAAAGGTCAGTTGAAGTGTCATTACTCTTCTTAGTAAGTAACTATGAGGTCTTCCAAGTAATGAACTTGGACATTTCGTTCTTGTATCATCTCTTGTATTGGCAAATATTTTTGGTTGAATTAATACACCAACTCATACTACTTTTTTAGAGTGTAGAATGGTAAGGCGTTTTTGGGGGGTTTTAGGAGGGGATATTTTTAGGAAGGGAGTGTTTCTTTGTGGGGGCAGGAACTTGGCCTCTATTTCACATTTATGTTTTTTTTTTTTTTTGGTTATTTATTACATTAGAGAATTATAAAATCATCAATGCTCTGAGAACGTTAAATTATACCCTATTCCCAGCGATGATTAATTAATTATTTTTCAAATTTCAACGTAGAGTCTTTAGAGAATTTGAAGCCGTGAAAGAGTAAAATAAGTGGAGGTTGCAAGATAACGCCGAACCTAAGGAATTCTATGGCGAACCCATATCCTCTGCACTATTAAGACACGCAGGTTAAGATGGCTGGGTCATACAGAAAGCATGGAACATGGAAGTCTACCGAAATAGAGATGGGGTCTAACGGGTAGAGCAAGGAGAGGACTATGATAGCTAAAATTACCTGAGTGTCATTTACAGAAGCTAGGAGTTAGGAACTGGCGAACCCTAGTTCAAGACCGAAAGTAATGGTGAAATATGATGGCGGAGGTCAATGTTCTTCAAGCAATGTAGCGCGCGATTGTTAGGTAGTTGGTTAGAGAATCCCTAAATTGCTTAAGTAATATATTTTCGGCCAATTCGCTTAACAAAAAAAATTACCAACTCCAAAGGCGAAAAGTTCATTCCTGTCAAAGGTTACGAATAACCACAGTCAAGAATGATTCTAAAGAATAATTAGAGGTATTTATTTAAGAATTAGAGGTACACAGCGCTGCAAAAACGAATACCTACATCCCATTCCCTATGCTTCTGGCTGTTTGTTAATTATTTCATTCAGGCGCATTACAAGCGTTCTGCTTTTATGTTAACCCTGTAGGGGAAAACATTTACCTGATAATCGTATTATCGTAGAAGATAATTCAAACCACAATGAATCTTTTATTATTATTATTAATATTTGAAAATAAATTTTCGATTTATGTAAAAGTAATTCGTTTCTGACATTTAAATTATTATTGCCTTAGTTTTTTTTATAATAATTCGGCGAAATGCTGCTACTAGAGAAGGTTTTGGAGTGCAATATTTCAAATACGGAAAGAGGAGGAGCAAAAAAGGATTCCATTGTGGGGATAGAAGTTATAGCCGTTATCTGCTCGGAAACTGGCTACTGTTATCAGGAACAGCTGACTTGCACTGATAGTGTTTCCGACCTCTCCCCAACAAACGAGTTACCCTTGAGGCAACATTAGCTACATTCCCTGCTATTATTAACTCGATCCAAGATGCTTTAATGTACTATAAGAAAATATCAAATAGAATTCTCTCCTGAATTTTAATATATCTGCTGTTGCCATTACATCAATACCTGTTACCAAAAAAAGTCTTTAATTAAAGAAGAAACTTATAATATGGAGCATTGTAATTACCTCCCTATCTCCCAGTGTGTAGTATGTCATGAATCATAAAGCTTTACAGTATCGCCTCCTCTGGGACGACGCACACTGGTGCCGAACGCCCGATTTTGGGAAAAAACCTGTAGGTACTCGAATCTTTCTGATTTTTGTGTCGTTTTTAAGGTATTTTGTAGTGCTGAGTCGAATGAGACCACTGTCAATTCGATAGATTCATTATTTCGGAAGTTAAGCGGGTTTTATAGTACGAAACCCGTCAAAAACAGCAACTATACGATTTCAAAAAGTCACATTCAGCTCAATTGGTAGAGATATGTATCCTTCCAAATGTATTTTTGAATACTGAGTTGAATAAATTAACAAACAATGTAATACAGTTAATTCGTCTCGACGTATTTATCTTTATTAAAATTTTCGCTTATAACGAATACATTTTGACATTTTTACACGAGATATTAGGTAGATCTCACTGTAAAAGTTCAGTTACTTGCTATCACAATGTGTTCTACAACTCTCTCCAGAAAATAGTAACGGTAAACTCATTTTTCGTAAAATAATCGCATCGCTTCATTTTATTAGACTGTGCACACATACAGCCGAGTCCGGCGATGAAATTGATATGAAAGCAACTTCAAAACATGTACTTTTAGGTAACACTATGCGGAGACCTCAGCTAAGTACCGATTTTTTTTTCTACACCAAATAAACTACGGACAATTGAGTTCCATTACAGATATCTTCACAACAAAAGTTCATGGTACATTTTGGCAAAAAAGAAAATTCGTTTAAAAGCTACATATACTCATGAGACTTCCTGGGTAATATCAATTTTTCAGGAATACAATAAGTGGTATAAAATATTGTTTTACTTTTTGCTAAAAACTGTGAGATTTTTACTCAGTGAGAAAACAGTCAACAAAATGATTTTTTGTGATCATACCTATTGGAAAATCAATATTACAGCAGTATTCTACAACTAATTAGGTATAAAAAAAATGTTAGTTGAAACGCGATTGAACACTTTCGGTTTTGGAGGTTTTTTCCCTCTCAGCACGACTGTGCGATGTGGCCTGTTACGGGACTGATTTATTTTTACTTACATAAAACTAATCCAATGCACCGCTATTATTGGCGATTTGCATTTATTTATTTATTAACTCTATCGTAGATTCTTATTATCATTTTACCATTACATTCTTCTATAAAAAAAGAAAACAAAACAAAAATAATAAAATCCTAATTTTTACTTATATCAGGAATAAAATTTTAATCTCTACTTACTTATAATTAATCCAGATCCATGGCAACGGAAATTTGCTTCAACGAAAATTCGATGAATGATTGACAAGTATGCTGTGTTTATAGAACCCCAAAACATTTGTGCACCAAACGTTTGTTTTAATACTGAATTTGTTGTTATTCCTTATTTGATACTCATGTATCATGCGGCTGATACATAGTCTCGCTTGTATTATTTCTTTCTAAAAAACAACAATCCGTTCCTGATACCAGATACAAATTTCTTATCATTATTTATTGTAGTGACTCAAATTCTAGCACACATTTTTCAATACAGGAAATTAATGTGACTAAAACCCAAGCATACGTAAGAGAGTGTATAACACCATAACTTGCGTTAACCGTGTAATAATACACCTCATAATGAAATATACTCTTAGACAGAAATATGAGGAGAAAAAAATATGCTGCAGAGATAAACTTATTGATTACAAACTTATAACTATTTCAAGAATATATGTTTCGGCTTTTTATGGACATCTATTTTTTATATATTATTATTTCTTCTTGCCGAAATCTTCTATATAATAGCCGAAACTTTGGCTGCTAACTTCTCAGCTTCTGTTGTTAGCCTACTTCATTTCATTTATGTTTTTATTTATTTTTTTTTTTTCAGATGCCCTAATATGGGTGGATTGGACAGGCTGGTTAAGGCGGCATGTTTCCTCTGCCTTGTAGCCTGTCTTATCTTTTCAGGAACAGCCCTGTAAGTATGCATTTTCACAAAACCTAATACATTATAAGTACTATAACTAATAAAATTAAATTTCATTCATTGAAACTCTGCTCACTACTAAATTGATTAAGAATCTTATTAATGTACCTAATAAATATATCTATCATAGGTATTAATAATTATTATAATTGAAGGGGTTGGGTCAAGCAACATTTTTAACAAAACTTAATTGTAGCCGCTATATGTTGGATATTATGTGGGACTATCAGTTGAAATGATTGGGGACAACAAGATTAACTAACGTACAGAGCTTGTATTTTAGTAGCATTTGCATCATAGACTGATAGACCCTCATAACATCCAACATATAGGAGCAACAGTTAAGTGTTGTAAAAAATGTTCCTTGACACTATTTTGCCACGACACCTTCAATTATAATGATTTATTCATAATACAATTTCTGTTTATTCTCCAAGAATAATTATTTTTTATTGGTCTAACTTCAAAGGTCACATTCGTTAACCAGCACAAACCGTTTAATGGAACATGGCTTTTGGAACGAGATTTGCGCGAACGCTTACGTTTTCACGTTAAAATGCTTGCAGGTATTCTTCTTATAGTTTTCTTGGTGTAGGAAAACGAATGAAACCATTTTCAAGGTGAACTCTGTAGTTGTATTCGATAAAAGTGGATATAAATAGTTTTTCGGTTTGGGTACTTAGAATCTTCAGAGGTTCTAAATGTTGCTTACATTTGCAGTTAAGGAAGTAATCGAAAAAGAGAATATGTAGTTTATTCTCTTTCAGGGATGTAGACATTTTTAATTGCTTGCGAAGTTAAGATACCAAATATTAACCGAAAATAAAAGTAGAATAGTGTTCTGAACCCTGTTTTAATTCCCTATAACCAACTCTAATTGAGAGTGTATGAAGGAACCCAAATATTAAATAAATAAGTTGCAGAAATTAATAAATAAAAATTCCTTAAAGTGAATAAAGCTGAAAAGAAAATATTCACAATAAAAGTTACCCAAATTGCTCCCGAAATGCCCCAACGAGTTGTCAAAACTCAGACCCAAAAGATCTTGATTGGCTTATCTGAGATAACCTGTCAAACCTTCCATCCTTCTTCCCCACTCTTCAGCATGCTTTTTCAGCACCTTTTATTTCCAAAAAAAATGTACTTGACAGTTGGCGTTTTTCCTCGATCGTCTTGTTGGGATGATCGTTGGTAGATAGTTTTCTCAAACAACGACATTAACAGTAGAGGGATTGATTTAATGCTGCTCCAAAGAACAATTCAGTGGTTATTTGCCAAAATTTGATATGTTAAATTTGGCAATTTTCTACTTTACCGATCATAATATGTTTAGAGTTGTGAAACGTTTTATTATATGAAGTTTGGCAGTTCATTTTTCCCCGGTAAATATTTTCTTTAGACATATCAAATTCTGGCATAGAAAAATACGAAAATGCAATTCTAAACACATATTATGATCGGTAATGTAGAAAAATGCCAAATTTGACATATCAACGTTTGGTAAATAATCACTTAATTATAGACTGATAAATGATTTAACTTTATATGTATTTATAAATTATGTATTGAATTTTAATTAATTTTGAAATTAATAATGAGTTCCACATCAATAACGCCAACAATATTACGAACAACTTAATGCTCTAAAATAAAATTATAAATTGAACAAAGATAAAAATAAATGCAATTTAATATAGAACCATTTTGATAAAAGTAATGATTTTTGTTTTTATCTTTATTTGAAATAACTGAACAGAACAAACATTAATGTTTGCATAAAAAATACTTTCAAATATAAATATTTTTATAAAAATAGAAAACCTCTTATTACATGAAAGGAAATTTTATTTTGCAAGTGATTTTTAAAGAAATATTCGATTACATTTGAATTTTTATAATAGAATTTTTCGCATTTATTATTCGTAGTATATATTTTATTAAATGAATTAAGTCGTACATCATTAAGACTCAGGCAATTTGAAATTTCATACATGAGAAACGTAAACTAATCTGGGTACGTCGAATGTTTATAAACGTTTATCATTTACAGATATAATATAATAATAAGTAAAGTTAAATAAAACATGAAGGTTTATTGCACGCACCAAAGCACGTGGTTATTTTATGGTTAGTATACCAGTATAACCGTTTAATTGAGTTGAGAGAGATTAAGAACTCTAACCACAGACGCATGCGCTTTAATCTATCTTTAACAGCTACATACCCTTATGTGCGACAACTTTTACATTGACAGAACAATTCTATCATGCTCAAAAGTAGAAATAGCCTTAATTTGATATATGGAAGGCTCAGAACACAACTAGACCAAGTTCATTTTTGGCATTTTATGTAGTAATGTGATTGAAGAGTATTACTTAAATGGCTCTTTTCATTTCTACACATCTGGAAGACATTCTTACTTGTTTTCAGGGCAGAAGTAAGCCAGGTACAAGTTATAACTATGTTATGAACAAGAATATACATAAAAAATGTCAGTTTTTAAGTTCACATATTTTAATACTTATACTGGCCAATAGGATTTACAAAACGTCTCTACAATTAAAACGAATAATTCTCATTTTCCGAAAACTGCATAACATGGACTTGGTCTAGTTGTGCTCTGAACCCTCCATGTAACAGTCGAACGTACGACATAAACGTAAAAAAGTTCCGAAAAATTAATTAATTCTATTTCATTTAAAAATACTTCCGGTCAAATTTTAGAAGATAACTTGACAAAATTGTATTCAGTAATTCATTATTTCATGAAAAAAAAAAAAATGTTGTTCATATACTCGATGAACGTTGTAATCTCGCTCTTCTTACATTCATTTGAAATCATATATTTTTCGTTTCATAATTATTTTTTTTTCGGAATAAACGTTCAAGCCATTTATGATAACAAACTAAATATGCATACAGAATATTAATCACTACAAGAAAGAGAAGGGAGGGGATTTGGAATGTCGATAAGAGAATCAAGTAGGTTTATTAGGCAATTAGTTTGGTGATTCCAAGCACGAAACTGCCGATTCTCCTCTAAATCTCATAGCAATCTCTATCTAGGCTAATGGTCAAAGGGAATCGCACAACAAACAACCAATAGCCAAAGCAAACAGAGTCAAAAAAACTTTCAAGAGGACGAAACCGACAATTTCGAATTTTAAAAGTCCGTCACGCAGGAGCTGTATAACTAAGCACTTTCCTCAGAATTGGGGGGTAGGGTCGAGTGCATTACTGAATAATTTGCTTAAAATATCCTATATAGATAAATATAATAAAAACATAAATTGTTCTGCTCTTTTGCTTTTATGAGCAGCTGTTTCAATTATTAATTTTGTAATTAATTTCCTTCCAGAGTGTTGTGTATGCGTGGTACTACACTAGGTAATAAATACACAGAGCTTAACATATTCATCTATTGATCTTGATGAGTTTCGCGAACCTACGTTTGGCGGGAGAATTCAATTCGAACATAGTAAAAAGTAACACCCCCCCCCCCCCTTCCAATTATATTATATAATCCCTTAAATATTAAACCTACAACTTTGATCTTGGCATCACCTGAAAGGAAAATTAATAGGCTACAACGTTTGTATCGAGGTGTTTTTACGTAAAAGGCTTGGTTTCAGTGATAAATAGGAATTTGTCTACAAAAGGGCGATATTTTTCAGTTTTTTGCGTTTTACGCGCAAACGGTGCGTCAGATCAAAAGATGTCTCGGAATAAATTAGTCTTAAAATTAAATTTTCTATCAGAATTCGTCATAAAAAATACCTGCTGCCATTAGAAAGTCAAGAGTTAGATGCGCTGGAGAAAAACTGGAGAATGTTACAAAGTCAACTAGACCTTTAAAAGAAACCTCATGCAACATAACTAAGACCTACCAAGTTTCACTTCGAAATTCCAACAACTCTAGGAGGAAAAGGGGGTAGACACATATACTGGACCACCCTGTATATGTGTATATATATATATATATATATATATATATATATATATATATATATATATATATATATATATATATAAAAGCATCCATTTTACTGTATTTTTATTTCTTCAAAAATGAATAGTGTCTTCAAAGATGCCACCTTCAACATCCAGGCACCTTTGAAGTCTGGAACATATGCTGTCACCTGCTCTCAATACTTGTTCCTTCAATATGGCTCTGGAGGCTTCAGCAATCCTCCCTCGCATTTGGTCTAGTGTACTAGGCGGATTAGAGTAGACCATATTTTTAAGTGTACCCCATATGAAGGAGACCATCGGAGTGAGTTCAGGTGATCTAGGTGGCCAAGAAATAGGGCCATCCCTGTCAATCCAATTATTCCCGAGAAGCTACGAATGCTGTAATCTGCATTTTGGGAAACCGTTGGATTGGCGGGGATGGCCCTATTTCTTGACCACCTAGATCACCTGAACTCACCCCGATGGTCTTCTTCCCATGGGGTACACTTAAAAATATGGTCTACTCTAATCCGCCTATTGACAAGTATTGAGAGCAGGTGACAGCATATGTTCCAGACTTCAAGGGTGTCTGGATGTTGAAGGTGGCATCTTTGATGGCACTATTCATTTTTGAAGAAATAAAAATACAGTAAAATGGATGCTTTGAAACTGCAAGACAAAAGATTTCTTTACAATTTCTTATATAATCTATCAATGAAATAGGGTTATCACTTAAATTGAACGTCTCAGACGAAAAATCAGACTAAATACTTAGAAGAAGATGCCTTATTTTCAATTTTATTGAAGCTATTCGGAAAAATAATCCTTTTAGAGGATCGGCCATATTTTTTTCAAAAAGTTGAGGAGAAAATACCTCAAAGTCATGTATAACCGACCTTTTTGAGTACCTAAAAAAATCCTTTTAATTTAAAACAAATACATTTGAATCGCACGAAACTCATTTGATTTTGAAGATATCGAAGTGCGGTTTAGGACAAAGGTTTTGTTTTTTAATTCCCTTCAAAATGACGTGCATAATAATAGGGGTCATCTGCAAACCTCAATATTTCATCTAGCGCCGACTGCACATGCACAGTCAACATGTTAAATGGTTGACATATTTAATAAGCTTACTTCAAGCTCTACAACTTTTTCCTCTGACATTTTTTTCTCAGATCAACCGTATGGTCGCAAAACTAGTTTGAGCCGTCTTATTTGGGACACCCTGTATATAAGAACACACACACAAAAATGCAAAATTGGTCATGTCTGTTGATAAAATATTACTTTTCGAATACTTGCTCAACTCAATACTTGCTCAACTCAACTCAATTGTAACAAAATTTTAAATATATTAGTTCGAATGAATGTCAAAAATTTAAAAAACGTTTCAACTAAATACATTATTTATAAGTACCCAAACTAAAAATTAATTAGGAAAACTATTATTATCCACTTTTCTCAATGACACTTTTTTAAATGGCTCCATTTTATTCCCCTCGTCCACTTACCTATTTAAAGCGTACACGGAAGCCTTTAAAGGCTAAAATCTACCATTTTCTTCGCGCGAATTTTGCCGAAAATACAGTGTACCGGTAGGCGTATTCGGATGGTTAACGAACTTGACCTTTTAAATCAGCCATTTCATCAAAATCGGACCATTTTTAAGCCTGCTAGAAAGCGAACACACACCATATATATATATATATATATATATATATATATATATATATATATATATATATATATATATATATATTTGCATACCTTCCGATGAAGATATGAAATAAAAGAGAGCCAATTCAGGAATTGGTATGTAGTGGATATCCCACTGAAGTTCCTAGATGATGTTATTGCTCAAAGCTGAATTGTCAGAAAGCATCTGATTTCGTATGCAGGTTGCCTACACCTGACCCCCCCCCCCACTCTAACATTCTGAAAGATTCTTTATCATTTCTACTCTGGAGCTACTGTTTATTTTACATCCTACTCCCCTCATACTAATAAAAATAAGGGAAGAAATTGACTTGGTTCGAGGACTCCATGTCATGAAATATGTATGATAATATAGAATTTCAATATGTACAAGACACATTTAAATCATATAGCCTAGTAAAATTTGCCAAAACTATTTTTTTAATTCGTAAAAATAATGTATGATCACTTAAGAACTATTTAAGGGAGAGATTTAACTAACCACCTTATGAATAAAAGTCCGACTGTATGATAGATTTAGCTCCTGTATGATGGATCCTTTACTTGTAAAGTGGTATTTGTTAATGTTATATTGATTTAACACATTAAATACCTAGGATCACAATCTATGTAATAATATTTACATACATGTTGTTAGTACTGCGGATAAAACATCGCCTCAATGATATTGTGAATTTTTTCAGAATGATTAAGTTTTTAAATCACCTTCCACCTTTTAGATGCTCAATTACTTTAATTTATTTAAATTTTAATGTCATTTATTTATAAAGGCAAACGATGAAAAATTTAAGAGATTGTACGGAAGTAAAAATTGTATTGTGCAAGGGCACAAGAGGGACGATACCAAAAGCCACTTATGACTTATTTGACTCGCGGAATCAATTCTTATTGATTCCCTGGGGATTCTTAGCAATCACATTTATGAGAACTGAATAACTGCTAATCATTCTTGCGGAGATCATTGTGTTTTACAAATCATCTGAAAAATTTAATAAACTCAAAATTGCTCCTCCTGGAAAATGTACTGAAACAATTAAGTATCAGCAAGGGAAAAACGGACCAATCATTATCATGGAAGAGAAGACTACGCCCACGGAACCGCCCAAAAACGGGTACTTACACAGGGTGAGGCAGACAACATCCTCATTCTTAGACGTAACCCTGAGGAAGCCAGCAGTATGACTGGCGAAACGTTGGCGAAGAAAGTGAAGACGCGGTCAAAACCCGAAGACCATCATGTGTATAATGACTCGGACCTTTTTCTCCTTAATAATAAGCAAACATCCCAAAATTAATCAAAGGAATTTTCAAAAGAATGGTTAGCTGGCTGTGTATATAGCAACCCAATTTATTTGGGCTGCTCTCTGTATTTACTACAAATAAAGCTTTTCTTTTCTTACTTAGGATTAAATTTAAGTGTAGTTCAGATTTTATTTTTCTTTAAAGAAAGACGGATTTAGATATCACATTAGACAATGTTAATAACTTATATTGCATTTTTTGCCTTAACTTCTAAGGAACAACCAACAACGGTGCTAATAGTTCAAGTAGACAAAGCACCTAAAAATCAATTTATAGATAAATAATAACGTTTAATTTGCGTAATTAAACTTTATGAAACGAATACATTTAGTTATTGAAGTCGTCTCTCAAAACTGGGAAATATTTTATTACAGTTGAGAGTGAGAAAGAAAATCCTTAATGAGTTCTCCTTGAAATGTAGGTTTCCAGGGAATGTATGCTCAACATTGCAAACATGCAAAAGCTCTCTGGCAATAAATTATTGTATAATTCTGACTCCGAGTGTAATATTTTACCTGCTTTATTACCACACGTGTTCTGCTTTTCTCTTCTAGGTAATGTATGAATATTAAAATGATAAAAATTCTGTATGTTATAAATTAATTTTAAACATTCTGCAAACATTTAACATCTTTAAATTAAAAAAAGGAAGCCCAGTGGCCGAGAGCGCTAAGGCATGTGCACTCCATGCCTAAGGTAGTGGGTTCGATCCCCACTAGGGGGTTGTGACTATTCTTTCAACAAAAAAAATCATCGGCCCTATCCTGGTTAGAAAATGTGGTAACTTATAGATAACCCGTCCTGAAATTCGTTTTCAATAATAAATGGGCGTTAGAAGTTAAATAATTAAATTTAAAAAAAGTCATCTTAGCGCGTTTCCGTTAATATCGTAAGTGCCAGTAGAAAAGGAAGCAGTTATTGGTAGGTTATCTTATGTGATAAACGTGATTCTCAACCAATTTGATTCTCATTTTCTAACCTTGTTCTACTAAAATACTCATTTTACTGTTAGAAGCTATTTTAAAAAGAATTAAAAAGTGAGAAAAAAACGTTCAAAAGAACAGAACTAACACTTGCAAAGTTTCAAGCACTCATTTCCTTATGTCTTCAAATGAGATAGTCTCATCGAAAAGTACTTTAGAACCTACTTTTTTATATATATTTATATATATATATATATATATATATATACAGAGAGGGGTCATATTGAAAGGGGTGATAGAGGACCCTTAGGGGAACAAGAAATGTTCTATGACGATTTCCTGAATTCTCGCCCATAAGGGAGAAAACGTCGTTTTATTGTTTTTTCGAGACAAACGTACTTTTTAGAAGAATAATCGTTGTAGCTCCGTCCCAGGTGGTACTACTAAAAAGGGTGTGAAACCAATCGAAAGCTGAGTAAATTTACTATAAGACTAGTTGAGAGTAAACGAAAAATGAATGAATGTAAGTATGTATATCTTACCAAAAGAAGGCAATTCTAAATTTCCTGACATTTTATTGATATTTCTTTCCAGCGTAACTCCTCAATAAGCAGGATCTGAGATTTCCGGGTTTCAGAAAAACTTCCTCATTTAACCAGCTTTCCATTCATGTATCACAACTCAGTGTTATTGAAGTATTTGAACGGTTTAAGTACAAAAGTTAAAAAAAAAAACATTGATCTGTGAAAAGAAAATTATATTTTCTTCTTCAGTTTATTCAAAAAGCTGAAGGGAAATATTTATTTTTATAAATGTTTACATAAATATTAAGTATATATTTACTTAAAACATTAAAAAAAATTACTTCCACGAATATAAAAAAAATTCCTAAAGCAGTAAATAAATAAAATACACATTTATTTTGAATTTGTTAATTCAGGTAACTAATACTGGGTCCATTTATGAGTTGGCCATTAAGGAACCCCAACCATACATTAACCTCAAAAATTATTATTTTTACCTATATCACGCATTTGAACACATTTTTACAGGTACTTATATTTAGAAAACAAATGCTTTACCTTAAATTAATACTGATGGCTACGCTTGTGAAACTCACTGGGATTCTGAGCCCATGCGTTTTTGTTGTGGTAATTAAAAATTCTATCCCTCATAAATAATATGTACATAGTCCTGTAAAAATGTGTTCAAATGCGTGATATAGGTAAAAATAGTAATTTTTGAGGTTAATGTATGGTTGTGGTTCCTTAATGGCCGCCTCCTGGACCCAGTATTAGTTACCTGAATTAATAAATTCAAAATAAATGTGTATTTTATTTATTTACTGTTTTAAGATCTTTTTTTATATCCGTGGAAGTAATTTTTTTTATTCTTTTAAGTAAATATTTACTTAATATTTATGTAAACATTTATAAAAAAAATATTTCCCTTCAGCTTTTTGAATAAATTGAAGAAAAAAATATAATTTTCTTTTCACAGATCCATGTTTTTTTTAAAACTTTTGTTCTTTAATCGTTCAAATGCTTCAATAACACAGGGTTGTGATACATGAATGGAAAGCTGGTTAAATGAGGAAGTTTTTCTGAAACCCGGAAATCTCAGATCCTGCTTATTGAGGAGTAACGCTGGAAAGAAATATCAATAAAATGTCAGGAAATTTAGAATTGCCTTCTTTTGGTAAGATATACGTACTTACATTCATTCATTTTTACGTTTACTCTCAACTAGTCTTATAGTAAATTTACTCAGCTTTCGATTGGTTTCACACCCTTTTTAGTAGTACTACCTGGGACGGAGCTACAACGATTATTCTTCTAAAAAGTACGTTTGTCTCGAAAAAACAATAAAACGACGTTTTCTCCCTTATGGGCGAGAATTCGGGAAATCGTCATAGAACATTTTTTGTTCCACTAAGGGTCCTCTATCACCCCTCACAATATGACTAGACATTTACGGGACACCCTGTATATATATATATATATATATATATATATATATATATATATATATATATATATATATATATTATAACTTATTAAGCTTCGAACGGTTACCTCTCACTAACCACAAATCCCCAACTCTTTACGAGACATTTTTATACAAAGATCCCAAAATTTTCTATTATATGAATAAAAACATTTTTTCGAATACTTCCTTAACTCCAAATGTAAGCAAAATTTAAATCTTAGATTTAGATATATGGCTAGGAAATCGGGGTTTGTAATAGATAATTTTACATACAACGTTTTCCCTGCCCTTTTCGAGATATTTTAAAAAATTTATAAAGATTCCAAAGCTTTCTAGTAAGTTAATGAAATATTTTCCTTTATTGACGAAACACAAACAAAATTTTAATATTTTAGTTTAAAGAATGGCTAAGGTATTCATGCTTTTAAAATGATTTTATAGATTGAAAATCCATCAATTTAGATGGATTCAGGGATTGCTTTTATTAATTATAATTAATAATTATTATTGTTTTTGCTCTTCAACCAAATTGAAATGAGAAAATGTATGTAATGCCGTTCAGTGTTTCCTGAGGTAAGCAATGTCAAAGTGTTTTCTTGACCACTTGTCAACGACGCATACTGATTTCAATTTGGATGAAAATCCTTGGAGATATTTGATTTGTTAACAATTTTAAAACTATTCTTGAATCCGACTAAATTGACCAATTATCAATATGTAAAATGTTTTCAAAAGCATGAATGACCTAGTTATTTTTTTTTTAATGTTTCAAAAACGTAAAGCAGGTTGATTTTTTAAAAATTTGAAAAATGTAATTTTTTTTTTTTCTAATACCTCAATTGCAAAATTATACATACATTTTAACAGGGGTCAATTAAGGGATCTAGTGGGTTTGATCGATGATGATTTTAAGACATGTTCAAAAATGCTTTTAAGCGTGCAACCTCAATAGTAGTAAACAAACAAACAAAATTTCCTTCGAATAATACGAAACCTGTCATCAAATATGGTCAGCCATTATTAGGACATGGGCTGTTTATTCATTTATCATTCTCATTGTAATTTTTTTTAGTTTATTGATATTCCTTTATTTTCAGAAACGCTGAGGGAGAGGGTAAGTCAGACAAAGAAGTTCTTGACGAACTGCTGAATAGCTCAAGATATGACAAACGACTTAGGCCTCCAGTCGGCGAAGGTAAGGATGAGTCAAATCTACTGAACATAATCTCAAATTTTGGTATTTTGTTAATTATACGATACCTTGTGCAATCAGCAATATCGAAAAATGGCATTTTAATATGTTAAGTACTTATGTTCGAAAAAAAACTTCAATTTCTAATTTCTTTATTTAATCATAAAGAATGATTCTGTGGAGTTATGACACTAAAAATACCAAATACTCATAAGAATTGGGTCTTTTCGTTTGATATCCGGATCTCTAATATAATCTAAAAATAAACTCATGTTTATTTATTTATTTATTTTCTAAAAAGGAAATATGCACTTATTATTTCACTTGTGTGGCTTCATTGCGTACCTATTACGAAATAGTATTTTCTTAAAAAGTAGTTATTTTCCCTTTGTAAATTCTGCCTAAGTTATCATATGTTATAATATTCACTGCGGTATTCAAAATGAGTTTATTTTATTAATTTAAATGTTAACTTCTATTTATTTTAGACACAGAATTTTAGGACGGGTTATCTAAAGGCTACCACACTGTTATAGCGAATGAAAAGCCACCTTTCATAGTGGGAATCGAAACCACGGCCTTAAGCACTGAATACCATCACGGCCACGGGGCCTATTATTTTATTTCATATTTATTTAAATTTTAATGTCCTCTTATATATGTCAACAATTTGTTAGACGGATTTTCTATTCTTCTGGGAAAAGGCCTAAAACGTTTTATTATTAGTTGAGAGGAGATCGTTGACCGTAGATGATGCAAGGTAGGGATTGTCGGGGTTCGGTCACTGTTACTTAATAAAACTACATTTTATCATAAAAATGTAGTTTTATTGTGCCGACGTTTCGGCTTGAACTTCAAGCCTTCATCAGGGCTGTAAAAAACAAGTAGGACGGATGTAATACTGAAATATACACATATATATATATATATATGCCTACATACACAAATACACATACATATATGGAAAAAAACAAAACATAAAATACTAGAACATAATATATAGAAGAACAATGTGCTCTAGAAGTGTTTGGATTATTAGGAAAACAGATATAAGAATAACAGATTACATATTAGATTAGATATAAGAATAACAATATGGGCTTACCGATGGGAAGATAGAGAACTATTCCTCACAAATGCGGGATCATTTCTGACAGTTAATACAGGGAAACATAGGAAGAAAGGAGTTGGTGAGGGGGGGGGGGGGGGGGGGGGGTTCTGGACCACCCCCTAACCAACTCCTACCTAGAAAATAACCCAGTTAATGACAAAATTGACAAAGAAGTCATCTCCTCTACCTACTCCAACATTTTCCATTTATTAAAAACTCCATCCTAATCCCATATACCGCCTGCAATATAGCCCTTTATACCTGCCTCCCTTTCCATTAACACAACATTTTATGACTTTATGACCCCTTACTGTACTTTGCCGCTTTCGCCGCTCTTTCTTTCATCTTCTATGTTCTCTGTCCATTGGGTGGTCCAGAACCCCCCCCCCCCCTCACCAACTCCTTTCTTCCTATGTTTCCCTGTATTAACTGTCAGAAATGATCCCGCATTTGTGAGGAATAGTTCTCTATCTTCCCATCGGTAAGCCCATATTGTTATTCTTATATCTAATCTAATATGTAATCTGTTATTCTTATATCTGTTTTCCTAATAATCCAAACACTTCTAGAGCACATTGTTCTTCTATATATTATGTTCTAGTATTTTATGTTTTGTTTTTTTCCATATATGTATGTGTATTTGTGTATGTAGGCATATATATATATATATATATATATATATATATATATATATATATATATATATATGTGTGTGTATATTTCAGTATTACATCCGTCCTACTAGTTTTATTATTAGGTTTATATCTTTGGACTTATAAAGATTTATATCACTATACAAATTGAAATAAAATGTCAATATACCCAAAGAAATTATATACTGCTCTTAAAATGTTTAATTCTCTCCGATAATTCCTTTATTAAGTTTTCTGAAATGTTAGGTCCCATTTAAATTTTGCTGTATACCCCCTCTAAAATATCTCGATATGGGATAAATAAATAAATCAATTCATCAGATTCAAATTCATACCAGCTGGAATTTATCATATCAGTCATTCTTTTCGTTTGATACAGTCATTAAACTCTCATAAATACACATTATTACATTTCGAGGATAATCCAAACATTAGACGTTCAGGCGTCGTTGTTGCCTTTCTTTTCTTCTTTGGCAAAGTGGTATGAAAAAAACATTTTCTGGTGATATGATAATAACAAAGGATCTTATTTCTGATTCTCTTTCGAAAACTCCTTCCATCAACACCTTGCAAAGCATTCAGATGATGTATGTATGTGTGTGTGTGTGTGTATATGTATGTATATATATGTTCGTGTGTGTGTCTATGTATATGAATATTTTTATGATCTGATTGCTGCCTTGAATTTTCATTTTGGGTAATTATTACTTTCTAATAAAATTAAATAGGCAACAATGACCTCTGTGCTTGAATTGCCTTTAAAAATAAAAAAAAAAAAAAAAAAAAAAAAAAAAAAAAAGCATTCAGATGTCCATTCAACTTCATGGCGTAATATACATTGGCACCTCCTTATTTTTTATTTTTCGTATCGAACTTTTTTTTACCTGCATATTCAAAGATTTTTGTTAAATAAAACGACCAAAGTAATTTAACTTTCTGTTATATTTGTTTCTATTTTTTCTCGAAACGTAAAATTTATCTCAGTTTGGAAGAATTTCAAACGTTTCTCAAAATGTTCAACTTAACCCGTCGTTTTGGAGAACGTCAAACTACATTTATATTTACAGTGGTTTCATTCGATTCCCCCTTGCTACAATAGCTACAAAAAGGGTGCTTCAAAGCCTATAAGCACAACATTTCAAGAGCTACGATTTTTTTACATGAATTTTGCTGAAAAAACTGAGTTTCGGTTCCTGGTTTTATTGTTGTAAACAAAGAATTTTGTGCAAAATCACATTAAAATTGGACAATTTTTGATCCTCCTAGAGCATATATATATATTTCTCACCTGCACTTCCTGATTGGCTAATCGGGTCGAAGTCATAAGCGGGATTTCCTCGGAGTCCTGTATTAGAAGTAGGTGAAATTCTAAAAATAAAACCCAGTGACGATGGCTAAAAGCCATGATTACTTACTTTGTTATGACCTCTTCAAGTAGAGAATAAGTGTAAATAGCAACAAATTCCAAGAGGCCATTATAACGGTGTATTATTAACACCCGTCTCAAACAATAGTTCATCACATTTATGAATAATTGATAAGAACTCCTGACCCTAATACCTTGCTGCCAACAGGCTTCTCCACGCTTCAGCAATTCACCAGTTTATTTCTCTATCAAATACTATTTCATGCCTTTGAATGCCTTGGCCCTCCATCCCTTTAGATTGATTTTACTGGAGCCTTTTATTGGAGAAGAGACCTTTTTTGATGGATCGAAACATCCGGCCAGCATACTGTGGTTGCAGTCGATTCTGTTACTAGATATTTACAAAATACGAAACCAAAAACAAAAATATTAAAAAAAAATAAAATATTGGTAACTAACAATTCCAGTATTATTATTTGTGACGAGTAGATAACTTGTCCCAAAAGTCTGAACTATGTATAGGTGGAAATGATGAATAAAAAGTCCGTCACGCAGGAGCTGCATAACTAAGCACTTTCCTCAGAATTTGGGTAGTGTAGACTGCTTTCCAGATCAATTTGCTTAAAATATCCTACATAAATAAAATAAAAACATGAATAGTTCTCTTTTAAATTTGTAATGAGTAACTGATCAATTATTAATTTGCTTCCAGAGTTATTTTTACACATGGTACCTATTACACTACGTAATAAATACAAAAAACCTCATATTATCGTATTTTGATCTAACGCAGGAACAGGATACAGTCCTGTATGAGTATATTAGGAATTTGGGTCCGGAGTAAACCCCTCCTTCTAATGAACCGATTTAGTTTATTTTTACAACACATATTTACCTGTGGATTACCACTACCAATACCGAGTTTCGTCGAAATATACCAAAAATCACGGCTGGTAGTGGCAAATTGGGAATGGGGGTCCGGAGTTAACCCCCCCTTGTAATGAACCGATTTAGTTTATTTTTGCAACGTATTTCTCTCCTTAAACCAACATAACAAATACCGAGTTTCGTTGAAATATAACAAAAACTACGGCTGACATAGTCACATTAGTGTTTTGGGTTCGGGGTAAACCCCCCCTTCCGGTGGACCGACTTTGGTGGTTAACGAACTCGTTCAATCGTTTGCTAATTGAATGCTATATACCAAGTTTCGTGACGAAAAAACAAAAACTCTGGCCGCTATCGTGTTAACAGACACACACATATATATATATATATATATATATATATATATATATATATATATATATATATAAGTAAAGATGGAATGGTTGGGATTCGGCTAAATAAACCTCAATATGATTTTGTTTTAAAAAATCTATATTTCGGACGTTTCGGCTACTCATTGGTAGCCTTCGTCAGCTAAAATGACAAAAAAAAAGAAATTAATACAAAAACAAAAAAAAAAAAAAAAAATTATGATTGTGATAGGTAACAGAGCTATAGATACAATTAACTTATAAAAGAACATATCGTCTTAAATTCTTAGAATGAAAAAGTGAATAGGTACAATAATTGATTTTAATAGTAATTAGTAACGTTAATTGATTTTACAAAGAAATAAGAAGCTACATACCAATGACAAATATAGTAGCTAATAGTAACATTAATTAATTTTACAAGGAAATAAGATACTACATACCAATAGAAATGCCGAGCGGCAGAGGAAGACCAAGGTTGGCAATTAAGTAACCATTGTAGAGTGTCTAAGGAGAAAAAGAAATCTACTGGGGTATAAGTAAGTGGAAACAGCATGTGGTGGGGGAAATGTCGGTAAGGATCAAAAAGCATGTTTATGACATGTCGGTAAGGATCAAAAGGCATGTTTATGACAGGAAAGGAGAAAAAGGAGTTAATGGAAGGATACCCAAGGGGCATGGTAAAAATCTAGGTGGGAGGTCGGGAGAGTATTTGGAAAATATTAGCGTACATAGGAGAAATGCCTTGTTGGTCAGTTTTGTAGTTTATATTGTTTTTGTTTAAGTTTATGTGTACACATTCCGAGATCTGTAGTCTTTTTTGTTTTTCGTTGTGTAGAAAGAATTTTCGTGTCGTCGAAGTTAAAAGTGTGTTTTTGTGTAATGGCGTGTTTTGCAAGTGCAGATTTATCTATTTCTTTATTAGTGATGGTTCGTTTATGTTGTGTAAGACGTGAGTGAATGTCATTTATGGTTTCTCCTATGTATACACCATTACAGGAAGGGGTTTGACAAGGGACTTGGTAAACACAACGGGTGGTTTGTTCGAAAGGGATGGGATCTTTGAGTTTGGTATAGAGGGTTTTGAGTTTGTTGGTAGTTTTCAAACCAAAATTTAGGGAAGGGTAGGATTTTTTTATTGTCTTTGTAAGTTTATCAGTCAGTCCAGGTGTAAATGGTAGAGATCGGAACATTTGGTAACTGGGAGTTAGGGAAGAATTGGGAGAGACAGTGTTGGGAGGTTGGGATTTTGTTTTTTTAACAAGGGATTTTATGAGGTTGGGGGGAAATTGGTTGCGTGCCAATATATCTGAGGCGATATTAATATTTTTATTGTGGAAGTATATATATATATATATATATATATATATATATATATATATATATATATACATATAAATTTTAACGGAGGTCATTTTCGGTGTCTACTAGGTAGGATCGATAAAGATAGCTCAATAGCTACTTTCCTTCGGAGGAAAGTGCTAAAACATACTTTATTAATTCTAGTACCTTTTTACAATAACGGAAGGTTACTAGGTTTTACTTTTTTACGGCGCTTGTGCATCCAGGCCATTAGCACCCCCCCCCCCCCCACACAGGGTTACTCGTATTACTATATTATTATTAATAATATAAAAAATATATAATTCACAACATATATAAGTTTTATTTACTTGTCTAATCACTATATCCACCTTAGTAATTTATTTTTACTGCATTGCATTATAGAAGTATATTTAGAAAGCATAATAAAAAGTCAGTATTTTATAATGTAATTATTTGAGTTTAGTTGAAAATGCTGACAACTCTTTATGATTTTCACTTTCAGTAATATTACTTTAAAAAAAAAAAAAAAAAAAAAGACTTTCTAATTGTTAATTTTTTTTTTCTTTTTTTTTAGATCCCTTGATTGTAAACATGAGTGTTCTTCTCCTCAGCCTTGCGTCGCCAGATGAATCAAGTTTAGTAAGTACAAATAAAACTATTACTTAATGCATTAATGCTTTAATTAAAAAATATAAAGAAAAATAAAAAGCATATAAGTAGTCTTTTTAAATAAGTTTATAATTCAAATAAGTTCAATCATTTTGATTTTATTTGTTGGCTTCAATTGTTATAGTTCCGCTTGATATTTTTTATATTTTAGTTCCATTTATTAGTTGTTTTTCCTCCTACATTTCAAATTATATTGCAAAATTGAGAGATAACTCGGTTCTGTGCATACCAACGGAAAGGTAATTAAATTTTATAACTATTGTGAGACTCGGAAGCTTACTGAACGTTTTTTTGAGAGAAGTAATTTTTGAACATTTTTCGCTAACTGAACTTTTTTTTATTAATATCAAGTTTTTAAACAATTATTGCGGTTTAAAAATACACTTTTGAACATTGGAAGTGCATTATCCCTAAATTAGATGTAATGCTGATTTGAAGAAATTAATGGATATTTGAAAAATAATCTGTACAAGGAGAAAAACTGGTTTTGTTTCTGAAAAATAACAAACATGTTTTTTTCCTGAATAACATTTAGAACAGCATATGTCTGGAACAAAACGAGATAAAAACGTGAAGTTGGCAGTGTTTAACTACATTTTCCATCTTGTTTCACTACTTTGAGTTTTGTCATCTACTCGCCATACACCCTGTAAATACACACTCACACACAATCTAACGACCAAGTTGCCCCGTTCAAGCCTTATCCAGATAGACCCGCACAGCTTACAAGTGTTTTGGGTCAACGCCACCTAACATAATAATTAGCTGTAGTCCAAGAGCTGATAACCGCACGTTTTATGAAGTGTTTTATACACCTTCAAATTTTCATATAACGTACCTCTTGGGTAGATAAGAATGTATATATGTGTTGGCTAGACTTAGCGTGGAACACCAGGTACTGCGCATAGTGGAAAGGCTCAAAAAAATTTCCCCAAAAATAGTTTTTTAGTCAGAAGCTAACTACTTTAATGTAAAATTAAGACAATTTTACAAAGAATGATAAATAAGACAGACACTTTTAAGGGGGATAACTTGTCAAAAAAATCTAAATTGTTTTTATTCTATTATTAAATGACTGTTTTATTCACGCTGCCATTTAAACCGGGACAGCTGTACAAGATCATGTGAGCAAGAACCAATGAGAGCACAGAGAACAACCACAACTACCCAGATGATCGGGGCTCTCACTCACTCTTACGCCAGTGTATTGCAGTTTATCAGAAGCAACATTTATTTTCATGTCTCTTTGTAATTGAACCCCACAAAAGTGTCTGCTCTTTTGTAATTTTTTTTTTTTTTTTTTTTTTTTTTTTTTTTTAACGGCGCATCTACATCTTGGTCATTAGCGCCGGGCTATCTACAGGTTGCCACCCTTTTCTAATGCCAACAGCACGTGGTCGGTCACCTCTTTTGTAATTATTTTCAATTATATTTATTGAAAACACTCTTTAAATCGCATCGTTAATACAGAAACTAAAAAAAAAACTAGGTACATTGGTTTTTTTTTTTGGTTTTTTGTTTTTTTTTCTTTACATTTACATGCAACCCCCTTAAAAGTCCCTGCCTTATTTATTATTCTTTGTAAAATTATCTTAATTTTACATTAATGATAGTTGGCTTCTGAATAAAACACTATTTTTGGGCAATATATTTTTGAAACTTTCCCCTATGCGCAGTACCTGATGTTCCACGGTAAGTCTAGGCAACACATATTTACCATCTTATCTAACCGAGAGGAACTTTATAACAAAATTTCAAGGTGCATAAAACACTTCATGAAAAGTGCGTTACCAGCTCTCCGAACACTGGCACACGAGTAGGCACAACCTTCGAAAATAAATACATTTTACGTTTCTTTTCTCACAATATTTATTTTCCAACTAAATCCCCGCGAAAACAACATGCTCGGTGGGAAAAGAGTAGAGCAATATTTTTAACGATATTATTATTGATTTTGTTATTAGCAGGTAAATAAAGTCATAATTTATTTCAACTGTTAGAAACGAGCTGGATAAACCAATAACTTGAATAATCACTATAATTGTTAAAGGCATTCGTTTAATAATTTAGTTATATTATCCTTGTCGCTCCCCGACACTGCTCTCGTGAAATAGAATTACATGAGCCAATATAATTTACGCAAGTACTTTTGCATTCTTTAATAAAAGATTCATCTGAATAATTTATGCACCGACAAATAAGCTAAACAAGCAACAGAAAACTGCACAGAGAACGTAGAAGAACTGACACTACAAGACTTAAGGTGCGTTTACATCTGATAGTTATTGCAGAACATTTATGTCAAACAAAAATGGTGAATAATGTAAACTGTGGACAATTTAAGTCTGAGTTATATATTTCTATCACTAATAATACAAATAAAGTTGAGGATTATCTCTTCATTATTCTCAAATGACATTATTACTTCAATTCGGGGTCGCCCGTGGTCTAGTGGCTAGCGCGCTAGATTCATAAGCGGGAGATGGTGGGTTCGATCCCCACCGGCGCCAGATATTTTCTCATCTCAGGGCTCGCTGAGAAAATTCTTGGCTGCACCCTGGATGTCGGCGCTAATAGCCATGATTTGTTGATGCGCCGTAAAAAAAAAAAAAAAAAAAAAAAAAAAAAAAAAAAAAAAAAAAAAAAAAAAAAAAAAAATTACTTCAATTCAACGTCTCGGACAACTTGTCCATCTTCAGGAATGCGTGTCCCATCAAAAAATACAGTCAAATTTAACAGTTCTTAATTATTTTATTTTATTTTTTTATGGCGCTTCGACGTCTTGGCCATTAGCGCCGACATCCAGGGCGCAGGGAGGAATTTTCCCAACGAGCCGTCGGATGAGAAAATTCCTGCTGCCGGTGGGGATCGAACCCACCATCTCCCGCTGATGAATCTAAGGCGCTAGCCACTAGACGATGGGAGACCCCAAGGAAGTTTATAATATTTAAAATCAAACAACATATTCGACCCCCATATTCGTTCACTTTATGCGAGAACTGGCGACAGCGGTGGCCAATCCGTAGTTTCAACATTTTGTCCTGCGTGTACATGATTCTGGCTTTGTGTTTAGAGTCATTCCCATGTTAAATATGGAGGGAGGGAAGAAACGTGCTAAAACCTCATTAACATATTTACTCCATTTGTACACTCACTGTGGGATAAAATTTCGATGTGATCCTGTGCCGTTATCCATCCTTGCAACGAACTAAGCATTTCAACACAATTTTCAATTCTCCATTCACAAACAATTTTGCTTCCATTGCCGAATTTATACTTGTAAACCAACAGACCAAGCGTTACGTGAGATTAGTGTTCTGCTCCGTCCTCTGATTGTTTTCCTTTGAAGGCATCCATTATAAGCTTAGCCCTAACTCCGATTCTTAAACGACAACACTTGATGATCTTTTTTTGCGCGTCCGAGTTTCGAATTCGGGTCTTCCAGAACTTGAGTGGAGTGAGCCATTCTAGTGATTGTTGGCCATTTAGTGTGTAAGCTTCATTGTACGAACAAGATTTGTTTTCTAGTAGATACATCGGAATCGGGTACCAAAGTCAAATCCCCCTCAATCGTGTCCCTAGATATAAAAATCGCCGTTTCCGAAATCTGACCAAAGATAAAGCTAAGGCCTTCGATCTGCTAAAAATTTAGAAATTATTTTGAAACCTAACACTGTGATATACATTCTCTACTCTATAAGAATTTCTAAAGTAAATTCGCTAGACTTATACTGTTCATCTGACAACCGCATAATCCAATCACTGATTTTTTTTTTTTCCATTTCCCAGGTTCAGGAATAAATTGGAAATACGGTTTAAGTAAAAATGGTAAAAGGCTGGCAGGGATTTGGCAAAGTTCCAATAGCCCAAGGGGTTCGGTCATATTATCTCCTGCTGGATGAAATGGGCCATGTTATTGCTCTAAAATTTCCTCGGCTTTCCAAATACTACTTTCACGTCAAACACCAACTTCTAACACATGACAAACACATTTCTGTAGGAAAAAGGGCTTCATTTGTCTGATTATAATTGACAAATTGCAGTAAATAATAATGATAATATTTATACTGTCATTAGAATAATTTTCTTTTTATTTACCACTTTATTAGGAAGGGGTTTATTTGTATGTGGTGTCTTAGGTTTAGGGTGGTGCATACGTTTTTTTTTTTTTCACCTTCAATAATTAGCTTTTCAGGAATATCTGTCAGGATAATAGGTTTCCCTCTAGGCCGGCCCCTATTTGACATTTTCCTTGCCTCCGTTTTTCGATGAGGTCTTACAACTTCAAGTGGAACGATAAGAGGCGATAGGTTAGAAATGCTACACTGAGGATTAATAAAGTCAGTTTGAACTTATTTAATTTATTATTTTTCAAATTCTTTGATAAATTGAAGAAACCAATATTAATTTTTTTTTAATAAAAATTGTAGCAGAAGAACATAAAAGTTGAATTATGTAAAAATTACTCAGGTGTGTTGTACCTTTGACCTGGTCAAAGGTACAACAACTAGTCGTGGTCAGAGGTACAACACCCTGGTAGTGTAAACTAAAATGCATGCTAAAAATTTTAGGGTTAAGATAAATCCATTTCAGAAGCTACACCATGTTTCTTATTGTAATAGCTACTTTGTCAAATGATTTCCATCTAAAAAGACTTAATACAAAAAATATTATGAGGCAATGTTATATATATATGTTTTATATATATATATATATATATATATATATATATATATACATATATATATATATATCCATGTATGAAGCTTAGCAACCACGTAAATAGAACTACGTAATTGACGGTGCCACCATTAAAATTCGATATAAGGATATTTATAGGGTTGGCAAATAAGTCCTTTCGGTTTTTGTATTCATGTTTTGTTTACAATATGTCACATTTATCTGATGCAATTAATCCCAACAGAAGATTGTTTATCCTATTTGCGGAAGCTCGGCTACGTTTCTAGGCTGGATGTTTGGGTCCCCCACTCTCTGACCGAAGCCAACTTGGCAAAACGCATTTCCATTTGCGATTCCCTGCGAAAACGATCCATTTCTTAAAAGACTTGTGACAGGGGATGAAAAGTGGATTGTCTACGATAATGTGGTGCGAAAAAAATCTTGGAGACCTAGCAACGAACCACCTGGAACCACATCTAAAGCGGGATTGCACCCAAAGAAGATAATGCTTTCTGTATGGTGGGATTTCAAGGGTGTGATTTTTTATGACCTGCTGCCACAAGGTAAATCAATCGATTCCACTCTATACTGCTCACAATTAACAAAATTGAATGAATCAATTCGACGAAAACGCCCAGAACTGGCAAATCGAAAGGGTGTCGTCTTCCATCATGATAATGCCAGGCCCCACACTTCGTTAGTCACCCGCAACAAATTGTTAGCCCTTGGATGGGATCTTTTGCCCCACCCTCCCTATTCACCGGACCTTGGTCCTAGTGACTACCACTTATTCCGGTCTCTACAAAATTCCTTAGGTGGAAAACGGTTTGAAAACGAACAGGGTGTCAGGGAGCACCTTGATCATTTTTTCGCTAATAAACCACAGACATTCTATGAGCATGGGATTATTCAGCTGATGGAGAGATGGGGTAAAGTAATAGAACATTACATTGTAGATTAAATTAAAAATTATGTTCAAAATATACAATAGTTTTCTTTCAACTTAAAAAACCGAAAGGACTTATTTGCCAACCCTATATAAATGGAAAAAAGACACAGTTAGTGCGTTTCCTCCCTACCTCAATAGGGAAGTTTGAAAATTTCGATATATAGAAGTTCGATATACAGAAGTTCTACTGTGTATATAGCGACCGCGCGAAATGTTATTTTCAATTGCCTGCCGTTTGGCGCCTTTAGTTATCAGATCCATATAACCCAGCATTGGCGGGTTATTGTATACCAGTGGTGTTCTCAGTTAGAGACTACGGTTTTCCTCGGTAATCTCCTCCAAGATTCAAGCTGATGTGTATATCAGTGCCGTGAAGTGTTATCCGGTAATCCGACCCTTAGGCGTTGGAGTGTTTTTAACAGAATCAACAAACCCGTGAGTGTTTTTTTTTTTCCACCTCATTAAAAACTTATTTCCTACTTGCAACTTCTGGACTGTTGCATTCCTGCTTCTCATCCAAAGAGATTACAACTCTTACCCCAAGGAGACTATAAATTTATCAATCCTTGGTCATCATTTGTGGTGATCTTTTATATTTGAATTGACAATGAACAATTTAGTTTTTATACAAAATTCAATTTACCCACCTTGTATTCATATAACAGAAGAATATGATTTATACAGAAGAATAAATTTATTTATGAGAGCCTGCAAAGTGGGAAGTCCCCTCTGGGACCGTTCAGCCTGCTTTAGGACTCTTTTCGTTTGTTTAAATAAACAATTAGAGCAGCCAACGCCCATAGCCACAATGAATACACTGCTTCCCATAGATCATTTTGTTTTTTTGTTTTTTTTCTACAAAACTAGGTACGTATATAGCATTCTTGTAACGAACGATTGGACGAGTTTGTTAACCAGCAAAGTCAGTTCATCTGAAAGAGGGGAAGTGTTTACTCTAGGCACAAATTACTAATAAGCCCCAAACAGTTGAAATTTTTGTTCTGCATTCAATGTGTCCATCTGAGGAGGAAGAAATGGTGTTGTGATGGAGTTGACCGTGTTCACCGCTGCCACCAAATGTGATAGTGTTGACCGTGTTCACCGCTCCCACCAAATGTGATGGAGATTCGGGGGCTGAGAATGAAAGGCAGCTTGTAAGTAGTAGCGTGTATTGGTAGGACAACTGGCCTGGACGGGATGAGTGAGAAGAGTGGAGTGTGTCGAGCGTGAGGTCTGGTAGAGAGTATGAGAGTGTGTGGAGAGAGTGGAGACTGAGAGTGAGCTAGGATTTAGCCCAGCCTAAATAGGCAGGTAGGATTGGGGAATCGTGGGAATCATAGAGCAATGCAGGTCTCTAGCTGCTGATGGCCAATATTGCTGACTGGTGTCTGGGTTCCTTCTTTTCCCATGCTTTTCCTCACATATACCCCCCTTCTCTTTAAAGCGGAACGCGTTGAAAAGAGGATGAGGTATATGCATGTGAGCGTGTGTGCTTCTCGCTGAGGGGCTGCGAAGACTTGGAGAATCTGCGGGTTGGTAGGTGGAAAGCATGTGATGAGTGGTGTCTGTCCAAGTGTTGTCTAGATTTGGTGCAAGCAGTGTAGAGATGATTGTTGCAGAGACTGCCTGCTCAGCTCTTTTTAGGAATTGGATGGGTTGTTGGGTGGAAATGTGATGGATTTGTGCAAGGTCAGTTGTCCCCTGTAACTTTCAAATTCAAATTAATACAATTTTTGATGAATGCAGTGAGAAAATATACACATAGTGATTAAAGTGATTAGAATTATACAATGATTATGATTGGTGATGATATTGATGACTTAATTCTATTACAAAAATTTGCTTAATGTTACTTTTTATACATGTTGTGCTTAAAATTCTAAGCAATTAATTAAGAACAATATACAAGAATTGGTTTGAGTGACCCTTTCGTAAAATTTTAAACTAGAATTACTATAACTAAAACATTTAGGTGCTTAATATGTAGAATTATTACCTTTAATACGCATATGTTGAAAATATAAACACTCAATGTACATTATTATAATAGTAATAATTGGAATGCGCATGTTTGCAAATATAAATGATCTATTTGCTGTACTCTATATAAATGTTCTATATGTGCACTATACTTGTCCCTTTTTGATTTTGATACCTTGGTTAGTAATATTTACAAGTGTTAGTTAGTGATTTAAATGACTCATGCAAATTGTTAAATAAATCATGCTTGGATTGAATGAGTTATGTACAGGAAGAGGGTTTGGGAAGCCGGCTGTAGAATTGCAAGATAGCAGTAATGATATCTTGGGTACTCAGATTGGTCTTTGCACATCTTACAGGATGCGGCTGCTCTTCCCAGAAGTATCATGTTCTTGTTGCTCGTGGCTGGCTTAGTGGCCTATATTCATGGGATTTATCCAATGCCTGCAACTTGAATGCTAAGGTTCTATTTATTAAATAGGATATTAAAGAATCATTTTCTTGTTTATAAAATGTTAAATTAATTTGGTTGAAAAAAATTAAATACAATGTTACTAGCTATGTGGCTTGACCTATCTTTTTTTTTTTTTCATATTAACCTTATAACGTCAATCTTCGTTATAGTATTTTTCGAGATCAATGAGTCAGAGTGGTTTTGGTGCGTGTTTTGATTTATGTGTAGCATTTTCGAGTGATTCAAAAGAGTCCTCACATTCATGGTTCCATATGAATGAGTGATCTTTTTTTTTTGTGAGTAGTCTGACACAAAGTCAGTAGTGTGGCTTACTACTTTCGTTTAATTGACTGTATGAGTGATGTTTGTGATGACTTATTGGAATTTATGTCGTCAATCACTCGTAGTGGTATTGTGATGGTATTGTCTAGGTGCAACTCGTTTGTGTTGAAATCTATCAAAGATTTGTGTAAGCATAGTACGTCAATACCTAATACTATGTCCAAATTTGAATGTATATGTGTTGCTATTAGTGTTACGTCTATATATTTTTGTATAGTATATGCGAGTTTTCGTTTGTCCATATGTTTGTAGCGAATTTCCAGTTATGGATTTTAATTGTATGTTGCACGGCGTCACTTGTGATTCATTTTGAATGAAGGTATTGTTTATGAGTGATACTGACGCGCCGGTGTCAATTAAAATATTGACCTTTTTGTCGTGTACATACCCTTGTATTGTGAGGTCTTTGTGATATTCCTGTGAATATGACCATATTGTGCCGTGAAAGGGTATTTGTTGCTGTGAGTGACAATTGTTTTTCCATTTTAAAGTTTTGTTATGAGTCCGTTGAGGATGCAGTTGGTCTTTCCTAAGTATGCCCTTTAGTGTTGCCGTTTGTGTCAGTTTTCCACCTCGTGAGGAGGTGGGCTCAGTGAGTTTTTTTGAACCAATTAAGTAAGTCAATTGTGGGCAGTCAGGTGCAAGATGTTCACCTTTGCATAGTTGACACTGTGTTGATGTCTGAGTTTTGCATGTATGACCTATTTGTGTGAGAATGTCGTCGTAGAGGTGAAGGTGATTCTTGCCTTGATTTTCCAGGTGAGAATCGACGTGTTGGGCTATGTTTGCGTTTAAAGCATTCTGAATGCCAGTGGCCTTGACAAAATCTGCATGGATATGGTGGGGATTTTGTCCTGTGTGGTGATTTTGCTTTATTTTGTGGGTCAGTACCTGTTTTACGATACGTAGATGAGTTTGATTTAGTATGTGCTCGTCTCTCTATGTGTGATTTGATAATGGCATTCTGTTTTTGTGTTGTGTCTTGTTTTGTTGGTACGTAGCGAGTGTTAAATATTGGTTTTGTGCTCGGTGTGTCAATGTCGCTGTACGCTATAATGCCCTTCTCTACTCGTCCAGGTTTTTTGGTAACCGATATTTCATTTCTTTGTGTAGGTCAGGTGATATGTGACTTAGGTTTTCCATGTATTTGTCTGTAGTTATTTTGTCGAGTATCGTATTCATGGTATTGATGGGATCTCTAGCCATCATTGTGTGTAGCCTGTTTTTAAGTCCTTTGAGTCGATCACCTATTGTTCTGATTGATTCGCCAGGTTTGATCGTGTATTGTAGTATTAGTTGGAGTAGTACTGCGGGGTGTTGTGTAGTGAAAAATCGTTGTATTAAGTATTCTTTAGCGTCTTTGTAAGTCAGTTGTATGTCTGCTAAGTTTAATGAGTCCCAGTAAATTTTTGCTCCTCCCGCCAGTCTAATATTTAAGATTTTTAATTTGTCCTGGTCAGTCCAGCCTAAGATGTTGCCTAAATTGTCCAGTTTTTCAAAAAATTCTGTTATGACTAGTGAAGTTCCTGATCCTTGAAATACAGGAATTTCTGCTAGTGTCGGTAGAGTGGAGTGTGGGATGTATGGTGCAGTTTGTATTTCGTATTTTTTGTCTTGTAATTGAGCGGAAAGGTGTTTGATTTGCTCTTGTAAAGCAGCAATGGCTTCCTGTGTTGACATTTTTTGCCCTTGTTCGTTTATAAAAGACATTGTTAGTGAGTTTATGTGTTTGTAAATATGTCTTAATATGAAGAATGAGTTCAAAGATTGAATGAAAAAAAAAATTGTTAGTTAGCCACTTGTGTAAGCAAATATTAAAATGAAAATATGTACTCACCCCTGAAATGTGATGGTGTTGATCGTGCTTTACCGCTGCCACCAAATGTGATGGAGTTGACCGTGTTCACCCGCTGCCACCAAATGTGATGGAGATTCGGTGGCTGAGAATGAAAGGCAGCTTGTAAGTAGTAGCGTGTATTGGTAGGACAACTGGCCTGGACGGGATGAGTGAGAAGAGTGGAGTGTGTCGAGCCTGAGGTCTGGTAGAGAGTATGAGGAGACTGAGAGTGAGCTAGGATTTAGCCCATCCTAAATAGGCAGGTAGGATTGGGGAATCGTGGGAATCATAGAGCAATGCAGGTCTCTAGCTGCTGATGGCCAATATTGCTGACTGGTGTCTGGGTTCCTTCCTTTCCCATGCTTTTCCTCACAGTGTTTAGATAAATTAAAGCTTTTAAAACCATTATTACCTTAGTAGGTATGAGGAAAATATGAATTCATTCTACCTTATTTCTCATTAACCTGTCACTTCTGAGTGCATACAATAAGGCCATTCTACCACCATTATTCCTAAGAATACTTCCACTTTATCCATAAATATTGAGAATTTTACTTTTTAGCTGGTCCATTAACTTTGGGGTTAAGGTCGTATTAGTTCTTATAAAATTATATTGTTTCCACAAATAAGATTTTTTCAGTAAATTTTTTCCATGTATGTTTTTTAATGAAAAGTTTCAATTTTTAAATATGGATAGACAGAATTTCATTTTAACGGTTACCATTTTTTCCCTTTCAGAAATACGAAGTAGAATTTCTTCTTCAACAGCAATGGTTCGATCCACGACTTTCCTACAAGAACTCAACGCAATTCGAGTTCTTGAATGCGATTCACCACCACAATGACCTTTGGCTGCCAGATACTTACTTCATTATGCACGGGGACTTCAAAGATCCTCTCATTCCTGTACACTTTGCACTCAGAATATTCAGGAATGGAACAGTCAACTACCTCATGAGGTAACAAGTTTAAAATATATCAGTGTTTAATTAGTGAACTAAGTCGAATAATTTCAGTTTGAAGCTTTCAACTGTGGTATCACTTCAAACACACAGTCTGAACTATTAATTTTGTATCCATTCTAAAATTATAAATTATATAAAGAAAAAATAAAATAAAATATTTGACAAGTCGACTAATTAAAATTCTTATTTTTTTCATAGTAAAAATAAAAATGGAATAATTAGCTTACTAAGCTGATATTTGAACCCAGAATCTCCCGTTTTATGCCCAATTGTGTTGCCAATTATACCACAAAGCTTCATATTACAGCAGTGGAAGTTAATTCATGCAATTTTGCTAAAGCTTCGTACAGATGGCATAGAGTTGGATATTATGGCATTGTGCCATCTGCCTGAATATTTGGCTCCATTGGATGAATTAACTTTAAATGTTGTGATATGAAAACTTATTATAAAATTGGCAACACTCAAGCAAAATACTGATTCTCGGCTCAAATCCATGCCTGGCTAACTTTTCTTTTTTTTTTAAATAAAATTAATCCACTGATAGTGTATACCCTCATGTATACTAAATGTTGGTTTTAATAAAAATACAAAAAATAAAAAAAGACAAAATTAAAAATGTGTTTAAAATAAGTTGTTAAACTAAGCAATGAAGTAGTTCTTGCTCGATTACGCATTGAACATACTTGGCTAACCCAATAATTTCTTATGACAAGTGACGTCACAGACCAATATGCAATATATGTAACACAGAACTTACGATTGAACATTTACTGAAAGACTGCCAGAGAACAAGCAATTACAACCTCTCGAATAATATGCAAAAAATCCTCGGCAATGATAGCCAGTACATAAACACTATACTGACCTACCTCAAGAACACAGGTATATACAAGCTTATTTGATGAACGTCTGCAATGTTGGCTTATAAGATATTATATTCTCATCGATACTAAGCACTATTTATAGGTGAACCCTACATCTAAAAAATTACATAACTACACACACTTATGTATAACAACTATACCCATGCTGATTTCTTAGAATAGCTAAGTTAGAGATACTGTTTCTTCTGTAATCACCATTAAAGCGGGACACTCATACAATAATTTTTTTTTTTTTTGATTATATATATTTTATTTACAGAACATTACAATCTACAATTCAATTGTATATACAATAAATAACTAAATAAAGTAAGTTGGATATATTATAAGGCCCCCTCATAAAATTTTGTTGATTAATATTGTATACATTTTTCAGGCGGCATCTTATACTAAGCTGTCAAGGTGCACTCCATATTTTTCCTTTTGATGATCCGCAATGCTCCTTTGCAATGGAGAGCAGTAAGTAATACATTCATAATATTAAAAAATATATTATTTTTACTTACTTTTTGTTATACCAATATTTTGTATGAATTAGTGTTTCTTTCTTCTGGGAATGAGACAAATTGTGATTTATTCACTACAACAATTTTACAGTAATTTATCATCTCAAATACTCTATTGGTGTCTAAATAGTCTTTGTAAAATACAATAAATTAATCTGAATGTATTTTTAACTGTACGCCACCTCACAAAAAAAAAAAAAAAAAAAAAAAAATCACACAGAGAATAATGAAAAAGAGAGAGCTTAAGTAGTCACATTTATAATTAAGGATATTTATTGTCCTTAATTTATTGAATATAAAATTAAGTTTTCTTGTTAGTTTCTTATGAGAACTCATCAATCCGATACGTGTGGAAGAATGATGAGGACACTCTAAGGAAATCTCCATCGTTAACAACGCTGAATGCTTACCTCATACAAAATCAGACAATAGAATGTCCGAAGAAGTCTATTTGGAGAGGTACGTAAAATTGTAAACATTACAGTTTTTATCTATTTATATTCAATAAATATTACCAGTTTATTAAGGTAGCTATATTATTTGTATATTTTACAAATATTGGTAGAATTTTCAACTTTAACATAACAAAGAACATCATCCTCATTTAACTGTTTTAAAAGTTACCAAAACATTTCTTTGACAAACAAAATACTGACTATTTCAATATTTTTTTTGTAAAAGGTATACCTATAGAAATGGAGATATTAAAAATATATATAGATTAGTTTTTAATTTTTTTTTTTTTTTTTTTTTTTTTGTGATAGTTCTAAAAATTTTAATTATAATCTAAACATTGAAAAATGACTCATAAAATAAATTAAATAAGAACTTGCCTTTTTTTTTCATATGCTATAAGCTACAAGAAGTAAGAAAAAAACTGTTGTGAACTTTAATTTTTTTCTTCATGTGTAGGCATAAGGTCAAAAAAAAAAATAATAAATAAACACATTATTCAATTTATTAAAACTCTTAAAAATAAATAAAAGCTCATGGGACATGTAGGCAACCTATCCGTGACAAATATTATGGGTTGTTGGTTATTATTACCTGTAAATAAAAAGTTATATTCATTGTCCAATGAATTAAAATATACGTTAATAAAATATTTAAATAATATATTTTCTTAATTTATTGGTCAATGAATAAAAATATTTGTCAAAAAATAATAATATTAAAATTGTTGTTAAATCAATGAATAATCTTCCTCTGGACTCCAAGATTTTTTGTTAAGCCACAATCCCAAGATTTTGTAGTATAGGTCTGCAGAGGAATACCTCCATATATATTCTTCCAGTCAATTTTATTTACAGTAGACTCTCCCTAATCTGGCATCATCAGGACTAGGGTACAGTCGGATTAGAGAATTCAGTTAGAAGCTGTCAATTATGTATTTGAAAAACCTTATTATTTGAGGATATAATAATATGTACCATTCTTAGTATATTTATTTATTTGCATACTTAAGTAAAATTAAGGTACTGAATTATAAAATAAATTCAAAATATGTAAATCCTTGCTGGTGTATATCGGGTGTTCCAGCCGCAGGTTCCTGAGTAGAAACATTTATTTTCTCAGTAGGAACACAATTTCCTGCCTCTAAAACGAAACATATATGCCTTCTTTGACTTCCATTCAATGAAATACTCCGAAAAAAAAAAATGATTGGCTAGCTAGGAAGATTTTCTAGGTACTCATTCCTCTCGAAGGGTACTGGATTAGAAAGTGAGGCGAATAAGAGAACACCGGGTAAGCGAGAGTCTACTTTTTTTTTGCATGAATAATTGAGTTTAGTTTCTCTTCTATCATGTTTGTCTGGTTGAATAAATTTAAAATTATTTTTTTATTTATTTATTCATTTGTTCGTTTTGCCTCTATCCTTTAGGATCATTGGCAGTTGTAGATCAAAGGTAAAATAAGAAATATTCGATAAAAATTATAATGAACAGATTAAAATGAATGAAAATTAAATAAAATGATGCTAGAATAAGTAATAATATAAATTATAATAATATTAACAGAATTGATAATTTATAACAATAATTATGAGGATTAACTCTTATATAATAATAAAAAAAAAAAAAAAAAAAAAAAATCGGATAAGAAATAATAATTTAAATAATAAACAAGTAATAATAATTTTAATGAATTTTAGTTTGAAAACTAATAATAAAAATAAATGAAAGTTATCATTTTGAAAAAAGGTTGGTTCTTCTTAGGAATATGAAGAGTTTTTTTATGTTTTTTTCTTTGTCCGCTAGAATTTCTTCAATTGAAGATCCAATACCCAGGGATTTTCTTATGGTAGAGTAGTTCCTGCATGAGACTAACAGATGTTCTACCGTCAGAAGTTCTCCTACATCACAGCTGCATGAAGGTGGATATAGGTTGAGGAACAGGTATTCATGGCTAAGTAGGCAGTAGCCGATCCTTAGTCTGCACATAACTACTTCTTCTCTTCTTGAAGACCGTTCGCTTGTGTGCCACGTTTTCGGTATTGTCTTTATTTTTCTTAACCCTTTCTCGTCTTTATCAAGCCAAAGTTTGGTCCAGAGCCTGAGTAGTGATCCTTTTATTAAATTCTTCCAGTCGGAGTACATTATATGATCCTCTATTCCATCATTGGGAATTACTGATGATGCGAGCTTATCTACTTCCTCATTCTCTTGAATGCCGCTGTGCGATGAAACCCACATGAATGATATCACCTGTCTTGCCTTCTTTGCTTTCCATAGTAAGTCTTTGCAAGAGCGAATGAGACCTTCAGTGGGTTCCTTTTCTTGTAGTGCTGTTAGGACGCTTAATGAGTTTGCTATGATCACAGCTTTGGGTATTTGGCTTATCGAAACAAACTTTATCGCCTCATGGATAGCGACTGCTTCAGCACTGAACGAGCTGCATTCTTTTCGTAGAGCAATGACCTTTTTTGTTAATCTGGATATAAAAGCAGACCTTACTCCATTAGATGACTTTGATCCGTCAGTGTAGATTGGTTCATAGCCATTATAGTTTCTATGGTGCGCCAAAAACTCAGCAATTATGGTATTTGGTGGGTTCTCTTTTTTGTTTACCTGTAGCATTTTCTTGTCAATGATTATTTTGTCAATGTCCCATGGTGGTTGTTCTATTATTTTGGTTGGCCAAAAAATGGGAAGTTCTATTTGCAGGGAGTTTAAAACTTTTTTCATCCGAGTACAAAAACTATTTCGTGCCAATAGTAGTTCATTTTTTATTGTAACACAGAGACACCGATGATTTCCTCTTGATAGTTTGTTTGCCTAGGAAACAAAGTCCCAAGAAATTTCTCCTGTTGTATAGAGAAGGTTCAGCACATTCCACTTGAAGACTTTCGATCAGTGATGTTCGGAATGCTCCAGTACTTATCCTCATTGCTTCATTATGTACAACATCAAGCATCCGGAGAGCTTTTTGATTACCGGAGGAATAGATGAAAGACCCGTAATCGAGTACCGATCTGATGAGGACTCTGTATATACGTAAAAGTGTTGCTCGATCGGCACCCCAATTTGAATGAGTTAAACATCTTAGAAGAAAAAGCTTTCTCGTACATTTGTTTCTTAAGTCCTTGATGTGCTCAATCCAGTTCAACTTTTTGTCGAAGATCAATCCTAAGAACTTCATTTTCTCCACATAATCGATCGGCTGATCGAATATAGATATTGGTGGATTGTAGTGGTAAACTTTTCTACAGAAATGTAACGCTCTGGTCTTCGTCGTAGAGAATGAGAATCCTGTTTGTCGAGTCCATCTTTCAAATCGGTATATGGTTTCTTGCAGCCTCCATTTTATACATTCCACTGATGAGGACCTTACAAAAATAACAAGATCATCGGCGTACAATGTATATCCGACAGATCGACTTATTAATTCAGAAACAGAATTGATAGCTATTAGGAAAAGAGTTACACTTAGTGTTGACCCTTGAGGTATCCCATTTTCTTGAATGAATCTTGAAGAGAGCCGATTTTCTACTCGAACTTGGAAGGTTCGGTTTGACAGGAATTCTTTCAAGAAGGACCAGATTCTACCTTTAATACCCCATTTCAGAAGAGTTTGTAGCACCAGGAATCTCCAAACTCTGTCGTATGCCTTTTCGATGTCCATGAAAACGGCAATTAGGTGTTCATTTTTCGAAAATGCTAAGTTTATTTCATTTTCAAGGGTTACTAAATGATCCGAAGTTGAATGGCCTTTTCTGAAGCCCATGATTAGCACATAACAATCCTCTTTTTTCAAGGAGATAGTAAAGCCTCCTATTTATGATTTTTTCTAAAACTTTAGAGGAGCAATTTATGAGTGAAATAGGGCGAAAGTCTTCAGGAGTTGAGCAGGATACTATTTTTTGGAATAGGAATAACAATAGAATTTTTCCATGAGTCCGGAAAAGCCTTTTCTTCCCAAATTCTGTTATAGATTGATAAAAGGAATGTTTTCCCCACTTTGGGAAGTTTTTTTATCAAAATATAAGGAATTCGGTGAGCTTTTATCTCTGCAGAAGTGTAGGGCGAATTCCAACTCTTCTAAAGTAAGAGGTCTATTATAATCCTCTTGTTCTTCTGTCGGTTCGGTAAGTCCTTCCTCTTCTGTCTTCGATTTGAATTGTTGAAATAACGGATCGTAACCCGTAGTACTACTAACCTTCTGGAAGCATTCCACAAGGCATTCAGCTACTTCGTCCGGCTCTGTAATAACCTTAGATCCTATTTTTAAACCTGGTATTTTGGTTCTAGAATCAACCCCTCTTATGTTTTTAATTTTTCGCCAAATATCCCTGGAAGGAGTGGAAATATTAATGGAGCTGACATAATCTTTTCACGATTGCCTTTTAGCTGATTTAATGGTTCTGTTTGCTATAGCCCTGAGTTTCTTAAATTCAATAGCGTCTTCTAATTTTCTAGTTCTCCTCATCTTGTTGAGAGCTCTCTTTTTGGATGCTATCGCTATTTTGCAGCTTTCATTCCACCAGGGGACCTTTCGTTGGACTGTAGTATTATATTGGGGGATCGAGGTATATGTGGATTCGAGTACAGCATCAGTGAAATGTGAAACAAGTTCTTCCATTTGAAATTGTGGAGTTTCCTTTAGTCTTTCTGAAATGTTTTTTTCATATAATTCCCAATTTGCATGAATAAAATTCCATTTCGGTGGTGTCATTGAATTTCTTGTACCTTTTATTTTCAACTGGATTTGAATGGGGAAATGGTCGCTTCCATAAAGGCTATCGAAAACATTCCATTCAGCAACAGGCAGGAGACGTGAGTCACATAAGCTGAGGTCTACGGATGAAAATGTATTTGTCTGAGCACAAAAGTGTGTACCAGCTTCTGAGTTTAGCAGACTTATAAAGTTATTTTCTTTTATTAGTTTTATTATCTGTTTTCCCCTATGACCAACATCGCTTTTTTTTTTTATCCCCACAATTGATCGTGTCCATTGAAATCCCCAAGCAAAAGGAATGGTCTTTGGAAGTTGGATATCAAATCATGTATTTCGTTTGAAGTGAATGGTTCTGATGGAGGAATGTAAATGCTGCATATTGTAATTGGTTCAGGAATCCAAATGCGAACTGCCACAGCTTCTAGTTGTGAGGTTAAGTCTACATTTTCATAATAATAGTGGTTTTTGATAGCGCTAGCCACACCTCCCCAAGCACACACATCATCAGGCCTATCTTTTCTCACAACATTGTAACCTTTAATATTGAGTTGATGTCTTCGCTGAAGGTGGGTTTCTTGTAAGCATAAGCAGTCAGGATTAGTATTTGAGAGAAGTAAATTAAAATATTCCCTGTGCTTGTTTATACCATTGATATTCCACTGTATAATGTTCATGGGAAGTCAAGATTAGTCAGGGATTGTTAAAATATGTAAGCAATTATAGCTATAAATGATTTTTCATAAATGTTGTATATTCAGAGAGAATATTTTCTTTTACGACAAATTGGGAAGCAGGTATGATAATTAAATAGGGAAAGGTTTTTATAAATTTTATAGATATGTAGATAAGATTTTCGCTGTTATATTCTCGCATCAAAAAATCATTGGCTTTAGAGTGTTCCCATCATTAGACTTCACTCTGCTTTTTTCGTCTTTATTTGGAGTGCCATTATTTGGATATTGTACAATCTCCTTATGACTGCGTGTCTTTACTCTGGGTGTTCCGCAATTTTGTTTTTTATTATCGGATTTGTTAGCTATACTTTTACGGTGTGTCGGTACCTTTACAAGCGGACTTGTACTTTGTGTCACCAATCCTAAATCAGTCGCTAATCCTAGGTCAGTCTTAGAATCCACCGATTTTTCATGACAAGGAGTGAGTAGATTTCCAAGTAAATTTACTTTTGTTACTAAAGATTCTATGACTGACGACAGCTTGGAGATCTGTTCTAGAAGAGGGCCTTCTGAAGACGGATTTGTCAATATGTCTTTGTACGACGGAATAATATTTCTTTTAACTTGTTCAGTTCGTTGATAATTTTCAAGTATTCTCTCTGCCTGTTATTATGAACATTATAAACATAAAATTATTTTTATGTTTATAATGCCCAATGCCACTTTATCTTGTGAAGTAAAGTGGTATATCGATATTTTAAAAAGCACAATTACTAACAGCTGATTGATACTTTGTAGATGGACCTGGTAGTCGAAGGTTTGCCTTCATCCCGTGCCTTCGTACTGGTTTTTAGGGCTCTGAAAAGGCATTTACGCATGCAAAATATGTAGAGTTATTTTAATAAATTGACAAATGTGTTTAAGTTAATTTTTTGACCCTCTGCCTACACACTTGAAATTGTTGAGATTTTGAGACTCTATTTATATTGATACTTATTTATTTTTTCCCCATTCGGTGTCTCTGATGGAATCACTTGACGTTAAAAGTTGATTAAACCTGTATGAAAATAAAAATTCAATAAAATCTTATATTTTATCACTGAATCTTTTTCTATGAATGGAAATGTACACTAGGCTGCTTAGAAGAATTCTATAAACTTGCTGTTTTTTTTTTTGTTTTGTTTTTTTATATACATCATCAGACTATAGGCTTGTTTGGTATAGTTCTCCAAGTAATCTTATCCTGCACGAATTTCTTCATTTTTTTATAGTTTCTACAACGAACATTGAACTCTATCTGCTTTATGCAATAGTTTTGATCCTACTTCTGTCCCTTACACCCTTCCTGTAAAAACCATAGCCACAATCCCAAGATTTCGTTGTAGAGGTCTGCCGAGTAATATCTCCATATATATTCTTCCAGTCAATTTATTTTATTTTCGCATAAATAATTGAGTTTGGTTTCACTTCTATCATATTTGTCTGGCTGAGTAAATTTAAAATTAGTTTTATGTTTAAAATGTTCAATGCCACTTTATCTTCTGAACATTTTTCAGTGGTACAACACAAACTCTTAAGCATTTGATCGGCATATTGCTCCAAAAATCAATGAATCTCATACTCTGTTGATCATCAGTGAAAATAAGAGTTTTGAAAATAGGCACTTGAATATCTTTTTTAGACAATTAAGTAATTATTGAGCTCTTTAGGCATTGGGTTCGAACCAAGAATCTTCTTTCCTACACTTTCTGTCCATACTTTTTTCTTTAAAAGCTTCCTGAGAGAGCTGTATAATGATTACTCACTTTTTACCTAATTTTAATATTTTTTTTAAAATATCCAAATATTAATATTTAGCCATCAAGAATCAGTCTTGACCACCATATTATTCAAATTGCGCCAGAAGAAGTGGTATTTAGTCCACAAAACATGTAAGGAAAAAAATTGAAATAAACTATTGCAAATGAAAAATATATCACACTTGTATTTATAAAGTGACACAACTCAAAAATTGGTGTTTTTGAGTTATAACTATGAAAGGCATTGGTAAATATCTCTTTATCAAACATCAAAACTGTATGTAACTAGCTTCAGAGCTATGCCAGAGGGCACTTGTGTCACTCTTCCTGTCTTAATGCTATTCCCCCTACATAGGATTAGGATGAGGATTTAGTGGCGATTAACATTTTATCATGTTTTACTCCAGCACCTGCACCCCCCTACATAGGTAAGAGTGACTCACTTTCAGTTGTTTTGAGTTGTGTAACTTTAGAAATACAAGTGCAACATGTACTGCCTTTTTAATGACATAAACCATAACAATGAAAAAATCTGATGTTGAGATTATTTGTTCATGATAACATTTGAAATTTTTAAGGTGTGCCCTTTGTTAATACAATTCCCTGGCTGCCTGTCCTTATTAAAATAATTTTCGTTTCTCTCGAAAATATTTTTAATACAATGGAATAACCGAATTTCATGTTCTGACATATTGCATACTAATATTCTCCCATATTGTCCTTTTGTACAACGTAGGCAAAAGTACCACATTTCACAAATTGGAGACAATATTTTCCCTGATTGTTATTTTGACTTTATATTACAATGTGAACATTTTTTAATTACAATGATTTTGATAAACAAAGAATCAATCTTCATCATTCTAACAACTCAAGCATGACATTTGTCCCCCTAAAAAGAACTTCTTATGGTGCTGAGAGGATTTGTTATATATGCATCATATTTCCGAAGGTTAACAGATTAATATATATAACAAGCAGCCGAATTTGGTGGGTTTGCTCATTTGATGGAAAATATTGGATCTATATTAAATATCTATTTATATTGTGTAACTAGCTACATAAATATTTGGAATTGTTCTTTGATTATATTCCCCTTCTATTCATTAACTTCGACTAATAATATAAACACTGAGGGTTTTGATTTTTAATAGAAGCGATTGTCCAAACAGTATTCTTTTGATAAATATCTCATGCTTTTATTCTTTCGCTTTCCATCTGACTAACTAAAGGTCCTGAGCACAAAATTATCATAAAAAAGATTTTATCTTCCATTGGCATTGCTGAGTGATTGTGATTGGGATTTCTGATCATCCTTATGCCTACCTGCCTTTTTATAGAACAATCAAGCAGCCCAAGTATAGTACTGACCACCCTATGGAGATAGTGTGGTCAGAAATATGCTCCGGCAGCCTGATTTTCCCTTTTGCAAGTACCAATTAATAAATTAATTGAAGGCTCGGTTGGCCTAAGGACGTCCGAATCCAACCTATTAGCAAAGACACTAGAAGATAAAAATCTTTTGTATTTGCTCAGGATTTGAACTCAAGTCCTCCAGCATATTAGTCCAGTGCTCTACCACTGAGCTAACCTCCCTCCTACTATCCTCGTAGAGTGCTGTGAAATTTAATAATCACACCTGTATAAACTCTACCACTCTGAGTTCTCTTGGTCTGTCACTGATTTCATTTATTTTAACGGCAACTTTCTTAAATATATACATTCATATAAACTATTTTTTTAAGCCTACAACAAATTCATTTCTTGATATTGCTCTGTATCCCTTCGAGCAGTTTTCTTTCACACTGTCTCATTTTACATCTGCCTAGTTCTTGTCCCTTCTCCCATATTGTTTTTTTCTAAGATCTTTCCTTTCATTATTTTCTATCTTGCATCCATCAAGAACAAATTTCTCTTAAGTATTTTTTTTTTCTAAGTCCTGTCATCACTAAGATCTATTATTAGTACATGGTTCAAGAGCTTCAATCTGTTCTTATGTTGCTCCTCTGTAATTCATGAGGCCAATGCCTTACATTAACTATAGAAAGTTTCTCAAATATGTAACTTTGTAAACATTAGCTCGCCAGGCTGGGATATGAACTCAGTTTTCCTGTTCCCGCAAAGGTGGCTTAACCATAAACTCAACCGTGCTCCATGTTACAGCATTAGTTAAAGGTATCAGATTTTATTTATCTGAGGCCAGACCATGGCACTGTCATGTAAGGCAACAGAGAATGTACTCGTTTTAGGATTTTAATTTTTAAGACACTTTTCATCATACAGGGCAGTACATACTGACAGTGATTTAATAAAAATAAAAATATTTATTTGATTTACATAATTTATTTTTTGTAATATTAGTGAATCTCGAAAATTTGTCGCTAACTATACTTTATAATAATATCAAATTTTTGAACAGTTATTGGGGATTGAAAAAGACACTTCTGAACATTGAAAGAAATTAGAAGCAGAATAAATAGAAACTATTGTGGGAAGAAAAATATATGTACCTTCTAATATATACCGGTGCAACTAACACGTAAGTACCTACGTACGTATTAGTTGCACCAGTCTCGAGAACTGGCTCCCAATCAGTGATCCGGATCAGGCAATATGGCGACCTATTATTAAGACCAAGACCAAGTCTTAATATTATCAACGAGTTGGATTGACTAGAGTTTCGATTATCTTGAGCAAGCGTAGCGAGCGAAAACACGTAGCAATTCTGCCATTAACATAAGCCCTTTTAATTTACTAGATTCCTTAACATTAGATATTATTTTAATTTAATAATTGCTAATGTTATGTAATCTAATGGCCAAGAGTCGGCGCTAGTTTCCAATATTATGGCGCAAATGCGCCGTAAAAAAAATTGCTATGCGTTTCCGGTCGGTACGTTCGCTCAACGTTATCGAAACTGTAGTTAATCCAACTCGTTGGTAATATTGATCACTGGGTTTTCGGTGGAAAATGGGTCGATATGCAATTTAATATTGCTTCAAACGGGTCTCTATTTTCTTTTCTATTTCTTTGTCGCCATATAAATTCTACAATTCCACGTTTCCAGGTGGTGCCTCGCTGTGCCCCTATGTCTTTTGTTTCTCCATTTGGCACTCCCCCACATTCTTTCCACGGTTTGAGTATGAGCTCCTGTTTCTGGGTCAATGAAATTGTAACGGTGATTAACTCTAGCATGTGCAATTTCGATAGCATTTCTCTGATAGCCTTTCCAGCTATCAGAGTATATGATGCTACCATCCGCTATATTTTCGATGATTTTTTGCAGAGGCGTTGAGCCATTTCTATTTTCAACACTCACTACAAACGAGTCTTTGGTTTCCCTGCAAATGCCACCAAACACCCACTGTTGTAGTAATATACGGCCACAATTATTTTTGCGTTTAGTAAAAAGACTTTCGTCCACTTCTACAATGCAGCCTGGTCCACCTATCTTCTTGTTTTCTCTGCTCTCCATATCTAATGTACACAATTCTCTCATATAATTATTCCAGTCAATCACTGTTTTATCAGATATGTTCAGATGTTTTTTGCAGAATGTAACTGATGTCAGCTCCTCGCACCACCAGTATATAAACCTTATCGCTGTGACAAATTCTGCTTCCTTCCAGCCAGGTGTCCGTTCGAAGGCCGAATTGCTTAAAACAGTTTGCTACATTGCACTTCCAAAAGTCCCGAGTACCGAAATGCAGTTGCATAGAATGTGAATTGGGACATTTTCTTTCTTGGTGCAAAATATTGCGTTGCTGCAAAAATGCAATCGCATCTTTTTCGGTTGTGGGTAAATTCCAAAGACTCATTATAACCGTGGAAAGAACAGCACAAAGGACACAAATTGGCTCTAAAAACAAACAACACTCACAACTCACTAAAGCAATAAATTTTAAAGGAGACGAATTTAAGAACAAGGCACTCAAAACAATCAAGACTAGAGCGGAAAAGAGAACAACCAATGAAATTGCCCAAAAGACCAAATTGCTCAACCAATAGAAATGCTAGATGTTTTCATTTCCGCTCTTATAATGGAGATAACCTCATAATCTAATCTAATCATTAAATTAAAATAATTGTAATGTTAAGCAATCTAGGAAATTAAAAGGACTTATGTTAATGGCAGAATTGCTATGTGTTTCCGCTCGCTACGCTTGATCAAGGATAATCGAAACTCTAGTCAACCCAACTCGTTGATAATATTAAGACTTGGTCTTAATAATAGGTCGCCATATTGCCTGATCCGGATCACTGACTGGGAGCCAGTTCTCGAGACCGGTGCAACTAATACGTAAGTACCGCAAATTTAATGCTGGTTTAAAAAAAAAAGAAATGTAATATTGAATATATTGTGTAGTAGTAGAAAAATTGGGGTTTTCTAAAAAAAAAAAAAAAAAAAACACGATTTATTATAAGGATTCTTTAGAACGACATATGTATGGAACAAAAACAGACAGAAATGTGCTCATGGGAACATTTAAATACAATTTTGGTCTAGTTTCATCCCCTTGAGTAATGTCATCTACTTGCGATACACCCTGTACAATGTTCAGCAAAATCAAATTAAACCAAAGATTCTTATCATTGACTTGGCAAATAAGACAGCTGAGTTTTTTTGTATGGTATTCCCCAATGATGAGAATATCTACAAATTTTTTGCCGAGAAAAACATCAGGTCTTGGCCATACTTGGCTAAACAATGTATATAAGCTAGATTCCACTAGGAAAACAGCCCTTATTATCCTGATTAGAGTCTAATTTAAAAGATAGTGATTGCTGTAACTTCCCACTTAAAACTCCATGGAGGAACTGATTAAAAATTTCCAATAAAAGCTATTGATTGAAATGCCAGAATAATTTAGACATTTTTAAATAAATACCTGTCTTTAAAGGAAAGTAAATAAATAAAAACAAATCAATAATCCTTTTGATTGGCAATTTATACTGAAAGGCTTTAGAACAGGAAACTACAGAGAAACCCCTTCATAATAATAATGATAAAACTCATTGCTGTATTCTTTCCACAAACCAAAGTCTAATTTATTAAGTACTAGTACAGAGCTGTCTTTAAAAAAATCTACGATTCCGTAACTTATAATTTAAATTTTATAAAAGGCAGTTTTAGCTAAAATTTATTATTTCCACTCATTGGTAAAATAATAATTCCACTCATTGGTAAAATGTCAAAATGTTTACTGTTCTGCTCACTTCTATCTATCATAATTTCACACATAAATACGAACATTGCACCAAAAAAATAAATAAATAATATAAAATTAAGGATTGCTGTGAAGGTTCTTTTATTTAGAAGACAACAATATTTTTTGTTGGTCCAGAAAAAAAATCATTTTATGTAAAAAATATTATAGCACTTGGAGCCTTTTTAAATGTGCAAAAAATATTTTGTAAAAGACAATCTATAAATAATTGTCTCTAAGACATTATCCATTAATAAGATTGTAGAAAAAAATTTGCTATCTCCTCTTTTGGAGAGCACGAAACTAGAAGAGGAGCAGCAAATTTTTTTCTACTTACAATCTTATTAATGGATACAGTAATAGGGTGGGTTTACACTTGCTAGTTATTGCAGGATAAATTCTACCATGAGCAATTTATTGCAGACATACATTTTACATGGGGTTTCAATAGTGGCAATTTCTCTCTGATATAAATATCCTGCAATAACTAGCAAGTGTAAACCCACCCTTAGAGACAATTATTTATAGATTGTCTTTTACAAAATATTTTTTGTACATTTAAAAAGGATCCAAGTGCTATAATATTTTTTACATAAAATGATTTTTTTCTGGACCAACAAAAAATATTGTTGCCTTCTAAATAAAAGAACCTTCACAGCAATCCTTAATTTTATATTATTTATTTATTTTTTTTTTTTTGGTGCAATGTTGGTATTTATGTGTGAAATTATGATAGATACAAGTAAGCAGAACAGTAAACATTTTGACAAGAACTAAAATGGTTAAATTTACTCTTCACTCAGAAATTTTATTTTTATTTCTAAATAAGCTTAAGTTGAACCTAAAATAGGACTAAATTGACTATAAATTTTTTAGGTGTGTATTTTTTGTGCGTTCATACTTGAAACAGGGATTTATTTATTCAAATTAATCAATTTTGTTTGTTTTGTTATATAAGACTCATAGACGATTTCTTTACAGACCTTCAATCAAATATACTCTAGAGATGGCAATCAATATTACTAAAAAAAGTAATCATCATAAATAGAACGTAATGAAAACCATTTAGTTGTTACAATATTATTCAACATTTTGCTGGAATCTCTTCATATGGGTCTATCCTCATGGGTCATTAACATTATAACATTATTAAATCTCCTTATACAACCATTCAATAGTTATAAAACCATTTAAACACCACTTATCATAGAACTTAATATTTTTTCTATGTTTATATTAGAAAAACTTTCTATTTTATTTTAAATTACAAACAGGTCATGAGGAAATGGTTTCCAGTGGTAGGTGGTCATCTAATTTTTAGTCCCATTTAGATCTAAAAATCAAATTAAAAGGGCAGATACATGAACTTTTTTGCTTCATGTTTAGTAGACGTGTGCGAATCCTTAATGCTGCAATTTAAGCGCTAGCTTCTGCAAACTGCTCTTAGGAAATTATTTTGTCTTTAAAAGTGGCCTTTTGGTAAGATATTGGATGTTGCAGCAACGTAGTCAGGCTTCATCTAGGTGTTAACAAAATGTGCTGGCTAAAATAAAGTAAAATTAAACATTTAAAAATTATAATTTGTAACTTCAAGCATGTTAAGTTTATTAAAAACGAATTCTGGAAAATTAATTTTTTTCAATATTAATTGACCAAAATCTTTTCTCAATTTAAATTTTTTAAGAGAGATTTGAGGGTATTTTCAATGTCAAGATTAGTTCTTAGGCCTTTGACATTACTATTACAGAAATTGTTTTATCATATTAGCAGCCAACATTTGAACTGAATTGTTTTCTTAAGATTTGTATCACTTTTAAAACTAAGCAAAATAAAAATTCCTTTAATATGATCTATAAGAGATGGCAAGTACAAGTTCAGGAAGGTCAAAATGTTTCCCTCGTAACTGGCAATATAATTTGCCTCCAACAAGTTTTAATATAACTCTCTGAGTACTTTAAATATGGCATTTATTTTTTAGAGAAAAGAAAGAGCTGTTTGAGATATCTTCATAAAATTAATTTTCAGAGGTAGAATGTTTGTCTGGAGATTTCTCCAAGATAAAAGTTAAAAAACCAAGAACCATGCTATGGAGCCAAATTGGTTAGTCACAAAATAATTATTTACAACTGTGTCTGCAAAAAATATATCACATACAGATGGGCAAGCGCTTTAGACCTAAGTATGTCATTATCAAGCCACTTTTGAGGTAGTACTATGTCTGGTTTATCATATCAGGGTATTTATATTAAGGTGAAGTAATTTATGTTGGCGAGAGTCATCCATGTAATGTGTGTCTGTACTCTGTGCAGGGTTTGTTCAGGTAATGAATTTCAGCGGAAACATCATCAAAAAACAATAAAACACTAGCTCTGACACGATATTTAGACTACTTAAACAAACAATCAAACAGAAAAGGACAGACACAACATTACGCCCACATACAAAACAACAATATATGTAATATAGAGCTCAAACTAAGAAAGATAAAGTATAAAATTAACCCAAGTTCCAAACAATAACTAACAACGGACTACCTGCTCGACCCTAAAGCTAGGTTTTCATGGGGCAATAATGCAAAGTGTGCTCGCTTTTGTGGTTCTTGCCTCAACAAACTCCAAGAGGGCATGAAGTGTGAGATAGCATGTCCATCCAAACGGCCAAAAATCACCATTCTGTATTTGCTTGGAAATCATGGCTTTTACAAGAAAGTTGTGGAGTTGTCGGTACAGTTTATAGTAGTATTTTGGCCCATAAGTTAATGGAATGTCAAGTAAATGTTACAAAAGGGAAGAAAAAGCGCTGGTGGGTGGGAGGGTGAATCCAAAAATGGAGGAGTTTGGGGGCAACAAATTTATCAGATTTGGAGCTGCGATATGATTACCCTAAAGCTCCTGGTAATATGAACTTCGTGAATTCTTGAATTTTGCGTTGACTCGATTTGGTCCAAATCCTGGAATTTTCATCGCTTCTCAAATCCTTGGCTGCCAACCGCAAGTCCTGATATTTATTTTCTTTGCAAGATGGATTGTATGAAATCCTCTCATTTGCATATAATTCTAAAAAATTCAAAGTTTCATCATCTTGGAGTTTAATTACACGAGACGATGACTCCAAAATTTCTAAATTTTAATTTTAAAAAACAAACACTTGTTGCATGTAGATCCCAGATGACCAAGCTTCAAAATCAAACATATTTAATACCGTTCGTGAATTTGTCTGACACCCGATGACGTCTGAGGCAAGCTCACGCCACCTTGTTCACACGAGGCAATTCCATGAATTACATTGCCACGCTTTCGTATAATTACCCCGTGAAAACAGGGCTTAAGAAGGCAACAACCCACAGAGTGACAAACACTTCACCTAAACTAATCGTTGCACATATACATACCAAATTACATAGACGACCCTCAACAATGTAAAGAACTTACTTCACCCTAATATAAATATCCTGACATGACAAACCAGACTTGGTACTACCTCAACAGTGGCTTGATAATGACGTACTTACATTGAAAGCGCTTGCCCTCCTTATTCTCACTGATGCCAGTGACAATGGTCTTCACCAACAGATATGACAACAGTATATTTACTGGCAGACCTAACCCCTCAGCCTTATTACTGTTTATGTTGTATGTCAATGAATAAACTTCATTATTTGAATGAATGATACATTATTACTCTTCTCATTGCTTCACTAACTTTTTTTTTTTTTTCTTTTTTTTTCATAGAAGGTATTATAACTGAATATAATTAAATAGTTTTAGCTCATTATTTTCCATTGAGTGGATCTCTTAAATTTAAAGTCTGCATCATTTTGTATTTTTTCAATGTTTTAGTAATTTATAACTAATTCACATCTGTCGAAACATCTCAATTTTTTTTTTTTTTTTTATAATAGTTTTATCAAACATTTCGAAAAAAAAAAAAGATTTATTAATCTGAAAATTATTTTTAATCCTCTTTCTTCTTTGGCCACCAGCATATTCATCTGCTGTTTCTTCATTTATTAGCACAGAGAGCACAGCGGAAATTTAATTTATTTCATCATTCTCCATCTCATCATGACTCATGAGGAAATCATTTTTAATATTTTTCCAAGAGTTATCTGCCATCTAAAAATATTAGATAAATGACAATAGCTAAATTAAAACCTTTCTACTATGGCAGTGGGAAGGGCAAGCAATGCAGTTGAGGAACTAAACCTTAATTAAATCACATGTAAGAGTATTTTAAAAAATAGCATAGCATCACAAATCACAGTGAAACTGGTCATATTATTAAAAAAAAAAAGGAGTGCTTGTTTGTGAGAAAAATCCTCTGCTTCAAAATCATTAGTCTGTTAACAATAAAGCAGGGGTTGCCTGTCAGTTAGCACTAAATTAAGTCACCCTGCACTAACACTTCAGCACTAAAATTAAATAATTTTAAAGCTTCTGAGGGTGTCTAAGTTCCAACTACAGGCAAGATCATAACGAGACACCTAACAGCTTCAAGTGGCATACCCCATTCATCTCAGCCCGGAAATGTTGTGCCTAAGATTTTAAAGCCTTTGGCTTTTTCACATGTCTTGTATATTGGATGTATAATGCATAGTTTTTCCACTTTATTTCTCATTAATACTATTTATCCTTTAAAATTTTATTAATTTATTTTATTCTGCATTCGAAAAAAAAAGTTTCATCTTTGCACTTTAATTTTATACTGAAATGATATGGGTTGGCTTTTTTTTTTTTTTAATTTGAAATCTCACCTCAAACTCGTTAATTTTGGGATATTGGAGCGCATTGAAAGACATTATTATTATGGGTTCGAGCCCCTCCAGCAGCAGGAATTTTTCAGAGCCCTTTGAGCAGGTTCCTTGTCGCACCAGGGATGTCGGCACTAATGTACCAGTTGCTCCTGTGCCTTAAAAAAAAAAAAAAAAAAAAAAAAAAAAAAAAAATCTTCTTTAGTAGTAAGGAATCCCATACCAATCTTAACACCTGCAGGTAATCCTGATAACTACAAGATTTAGCTGACACCTGGAAATAATGTTCACGAGAAACTTGTTTTATAGCTTTCTCTTAAATCTACTGCTAAAGCTATTTATTGCAAGCGCCTCTGAAATTCTCTTTTATCTCTTATTTAATTATATTTGGACAGCAAACATTGTTTCTTTTTGTTTAATTACAGAATTTCTTCTTTGCTCTATTAAAGCTTCTTTATGCTTTCATATTTGAAGTTCTGAACCCGATGGTGCTTGGTCATATATATTTCTAGCCTATTAAACACTTTTTTTTTTTTTACTAGGTTCACTGTGAATTAATTAATGTCAAACCTAACTTCCATTATCTTTTCCATTAATGAAACATATTTTTCTCTACATATTTAGAAATTAACGATAAAATAATGCTCAGATTCAGAGAACTTTTCCGTTGTTTTTTATTCGGAATTTTATTATTGACTACTTATCAGAAGTCGAATAATATGTTTGTTCTTAAAATACAGATTTTAAAACGTTAGTCAATATTGCTCACACAATGAAAGCAGCAACCCTCCCACTTAATACCTTTTTTTTTAATTTGTCACTTTTTTTATTTAATTGTCATTTATTTCGGTTTTTTTTTTAAAAAAAGAGTAATTATAGAAATATCTTTGTACTAACTTTTATTCATTCATTGCCGTGACTAATTTTTCAAATTTATGTTTACTTGATGATCTTGTTATTTTAATACCTTTTACGAATTCTTTTGTAATTTAATTCTGGTGTTTCATTGATTTATATCCAGCATTTAGAGAATTTTATAATTGCAGAATTTTCCTCAAAAAAGGGCCAATGAACCTTGGCTAAGAGGTCATGTAACAGAATGGAACGCTCCCTTGATATTCCTCTTGTCTAATTTAAATTTTCAGAATATCCAACAATTTTATCAAACAAATCATTCATTAAACCCCTTTATAATGAAAAAAAAATTTCTAAGTTCTTCATAAATATTTATTTCTCATAAGTCTATCTTTTGAAACTAAGTATCGTCTATATTATACTTGCATGGATAATTAACCCATTGGATTGGTAAAAATAACAATTATTTAAATATACTGTTCATATTTTACATAGTCTGAATAATGGTCATTTTTAAGTGGTTACATTGATAAGCTTTCTTAGATTCTTCATAATAGTGAATTGGATAATTTGTATTAATTAACCCTTTAAAAGCTGAATAAATTTAGTGGTGTTCTACTTTGTTTGGCTGGCCAAGGTCCAGCTTCTTACCTCTCTCCCAACCAAAGTTCAGGGATATTAGGCACAATTTCCTTTTGCCATTTGCTCTGCTTACTATCTGACTTCTAACTTATTTGATTTCTAACTTTTTTGATTTCTGACAGACAACACAAACCCTTGTTTTCTCCTGTGTTGACGGAAAGCAACTATTTTTGCATGTTCCAGTCAATCCAATATTTTGTAGTTAATAATAAATGGACGTTAAAATTTAAATAAATAAATAGATCGGAAGTGTACATCAGAAGGGATGAATTGTTTAAGAAAAAAAATACAACCCTAACAATAAAATACTTTACTCTTAGAATTTCAAAATGACACATTGCCTAATATAGCGTACAATGGAAGAAATTATTGAATTAAATGTTTAATATTTTTTAGAATGTTGTTTGGCTGATGTTTGATAATTTTAATCAAAATAATTGTATTAAATACCTAAAACAATTTGCATTTAGTCATACTTCAATGTGACTAATTCGCTCATTACATTTAATTGCATAGATTTACAGATTCATAAATAGTCATCACTTTTCACTTACTTTTGTACTTGAGAAAATGATCATTCACTGAAAAAAAATAAAAGCTACTCAGTTATATTTTTTTAACATATATTGAAACTTAATTTCACTTGGATTTTCGAATTTCCTTGCTGAGTTAGTTCAAATTTATTGTTTTTTAGAGGGAGTTGCCAGCAGTGATGGTATTTTTTTGACAAATTTACCATTTTCCAAAGAACAACACAATACGTGAAACATTATCAAAACTGATTATGTCTCGTTTAAGCTTAGGGAAGGCTTTGAGAAGTCAGGCAAAGGAAATAGTGTCTAATATTTATCAATACTCAGCCAAAGCTAAGACTAAAAACATCTTAAACCTCCTAGTGATAAGGTTATAACAAAGAGAATTTTTACCGCCAATTTCTTGCACGAGAAATATAGGCTACACCCTTTTCCCTCAAACTAAACCATCTATTTGAACAGGCTATTGCTTAATTTGTTTTTAGGCTTAGCTTTGGGTGAGTAGTGATAAATATTAAACACTATCTCCCTTGCCTTACTGACTTCTCAAAGCCTTCCGTGGTTTTAAACGAGACATAATCAGTTTTCATTGAGTTTAAAGAAGTGTGTTGTTCATTTTAATGGAAATGAAAATGGCGGAACTGTCGGGAATATTTCCCTCAGAATTTCATGCATGCGGGATTAGAACTATTCCATCTGACTGAACGGGCTATAGCATCTACCCAACTTCAAATATAAGGGGCAAAAACTGTCATCAGCAGTTGACCATTGGAGCCTATGCAAACTCTTATCCTTTGTGACCAATAAAAAAATACTACCTTAGCTGAAGAAGAATAGCCCAAGAAACCCTATAAATTATAAAAATTCCCAACAATATATGGGCCTCTTCTACTAAGAAGGAACAGACAAAAATTTGACATACCAGAAACACAAGGAGTAAAAAGAAGAACCAATGACCCCAGGAAATCAGTTAGCATCCAGAAGATAATTCATTAATCAAGTACCATCATCACTGGCAAAAGAAGAGGAAAATAATTAAAGAGAGTAATTAGAGGAAGTGAAAAATAATTAAAAATGTACGCTACATATATTGTTGATACTTAAGGCCCAGTGTCCGCTGAAGAAACTGGTTTCGTGAAATGTGAAACTCAAGTTCTTTGCAACAGACAGCGAGGATTACAGAGGTTGGTGCACACAGTGTTTCATGAAACTTGTTAAATAGGTTTCCTGTTGCTTCAGTTTCACGTTCCATCAGTGTTATTTTAAATAAAGCATATACATTCAACTAGCAAGACAGAATTCATGTATTTTTGTTATTAGTAGGACTACTAGTCCTAATAAGTGGCTTTAACATCCTAAAAAAAACATTATATTTATCAGGATCTCTGCTTTGTTCGCGAGCTACAACAAAACAGCTGTGTTGCCAATCCCTAATCAACAAGTGACCCCAGTACTTGCGTTTTTCCAAATTTCTCCAGTGTGCACCACGCCTAAGTTTTCATGAAACACTGTGTGCACCAACCTATGTAATCCTCTCTATCTGTTGCAAGCAACTTGAGTTTCATGAAACCGGTTTCTTCAGTGGTCGCCGGTCCTAAATATTTATTTTTGGTGTATCTAGTCGAAAAAAGTTAATTTTATTTGCATAAGAATATTATAAATGAATAAATATCAGCTGATGGATATAATTTGTTGTACCTCTCTCATTTCTTTGTTTTGTTTTTTGTTTGTTAAAGAGTGTAACTTCCTTCAAGAAATTAAATATTTATAAAATTTGCTCGATTGCATTTGGCATGAGCACATCTCTACCTTAGCGTAAAGCTTTGTTTGCCTGCAAAGTATGAGTGAATGTTAAAGTAGGATACATCCAATGCATGATATTAGTAGTTCTGAAATTGACTGCACAGCCATACAGCCGAAAGCAAGATAATGCATTTACAGAAATTCTCAATAACCTCCATGAATAGAATGAGATATCTACTTTTTTTTCAGAGGAATTTCGAAATAGTAGTTCAAGTTTTATCTCCTTCATAAGGCTCTGTTCTTCTTTTTACCCCATAGCTTAGGCTTGGCTTTAGTATGGCTTTATTATGCGATGAAAGGAAACAAAAAAAAGTTTGTAACAATTCACTACAATTATTAAGAGCTCACCTTTAAATTGTAGATCTATTTCTTTGCACAAATTTAATTAATTCCACTTGCTTAACTCCACTCATAAGCCAATTCTAAGCATATGTAGTTTAAATATAAGGATATGTTTAGGAATTTTTCTAAAAAAAAAAAAGAGTATATTTTGATTTGGTTCTATGCCTATTATTATTTATGCATGCTCTATTAGGTTGTTTTTTATATGTCCTTCCTCTGCAGAAGATGAATTTCTTCTTTTAAACAGAGTCCAATGTATATTAAACCAGTAATATTAAGACACTAAATAATCTGGAAACAATTTACTAAATAGATAAGTTTAAGACTATAATATATATTTATGATGCAAATAAATAATTAAATATAATATTTATTTATAAAAAATTCTCAATTCTTCAAGTTTGAAACTCTAAATTAAAAAATATAATTAATGCTTTTCTCGTCATTTTGCTAAGGCTTCTGACTACAGGGTGGGAACAACACAAAAAATAATACATAAATTTGTTTAAACCAGAACTTATTTATAATTATTTTCCATCATTGAATACAATTTTCAAAGTGAAATAAACAAATTCAAGCATTATTAGATTATTACTTAAGTAACATTTATTTCAATAACTGTTATCTCATCTCTGCTCAAAATATATTGTTTAAAACTATGAATACCTTTTATTCCTTAGAAAATAAAATTGTTGAGATATATGAATCTATGCAGATTCATTATTGTAGAACTTGGTAATTCAGCGTTATAATATGTGAGCAATAAAATAATTCAAGTTATGTTTCTTTGAATTAAGGGAATTTTTAATGAAATAAACTGTTTTAATTTTGTTGCAAAATAATATTTGTTAAAATCTAAGTACTAAATTAATTAAATGTTGCTTATAAGCAAGTTGCTTTATTCTATTTTTTTTTTTTTTTTCTTGTTTGCTGCTTAAATTGAAAATTAAAATATTGAATTATCCAAGTTTTACTTTCCAAAATAAAAGTATTTTCCCACTCCGTTTGTTGAAATGGGTAGAGAGAGAGATGTTATGGTTTACTTCTCACATTCGCCGTGTGCTTTCTAAACTGCCTGAGAGGTGACAAAAGTTTGTTTTGGCAGATGACGTTGATGAGGAAGAGCCGAATAAATGCTCCCTTTGCCAGCGGAGGTTCGAACAGCAAGGTAAACAACAAGAACAACATCCATTAAGATGACTCAGTCCCGTACATAGCCACTTATGGAGGAGATAAATTTTGTTTTATTTTTGCATTTTTGGGAAGGTTTTTTATTTATTTAATTATTTGTTTAGTGTGAGTGAGTGAGTTCTGATGTGCGAGTGTTTGGGTAGATAGTATTAGAACTAATAGTAACATTTAGTTTTATTATTATTTAGAATTAGCTACTAAATTATTTTTAGCTTAGTTCCCATTGTTGCATTGTATTGATGCCATTCCTGCACACTAATAAAACAGTACTCTTTTTACCAATCAACCATTACAATGATTATATTCTTTCTTCAATGTATTACTTTCAATAATAGAAATAACTAGTAGCCACTTTGCTATGATTTTTTAATAGAGTAGCTAGTACAAACAAACGAAAAGAATCAAATAAGAGACACTGTACAAAACCAAAATTCCAGATTGAAAACAAATGCAATGTATCAATACAATCACTACTATCATTTACTTTACAACTATAACCAAATTATTAAATCACATATTCTTACATTTTATAATGCTATTCTTTCATTTTTTTTTTGTTTTTTTTCAGCAAAATACTATTATAATTATTATTTTGGTCAAACTTATGTAATTAAAATTTCACTGCTCAAGACGAAAGTTTATTCATTTATTCTCATCAAAATAAAGAAAAACAATTCAATCACTTTACTTTAAATTTAGAATTTTCAAAAGCTTGGACACGCTTAATTAATATCAAATAGCTTCCAAATGTTCACAATGCTTGAACACACCTACAATTAAAATAAATAATAATTTCACATCCTTTTCTATTGTCCCAAAACTTTGCTTAACAATGTGATGTTATCAAACTATTTTCTTAAAATTAATTGCATGCTTTATATAATTTACTACTTTTTCCTTGTTCGTCTTTTTTCTGTGTTCCTTTGAAAATATTTGACTACAATTTCCCCAACCAGAAGATTACAATCTTCTTCCATTATTACTTTGTGTAAAATTATTTCAAAACTTTTTGTATAAAATGTTTACTTCATTTTCCTGGCGTCTTATAAAATAAGTTCTAATTTTAATATTACCATTTCTTAAATATAATTGTGCATTTTGAACAGGGAACTACAGCTGTTTAAAAGTTGACCTCATCTTTACAAGAGATCGAGCATTTTATTTCACAACTGTATTCATCCCTGGCATTATTCTTGTGACTTCATCATTCATCACTTTCTGGCTTGAGTGGAATGCAGTACCTGCGAGGGTCATGATCGGTAATTTTTTTTTAAAGCAATTTAAGTATTAGTTATTAACTCTTACCCTGCTACCGTCTGATATAGCAGTCTGGTGGTTGCAGCGACCCGGGTGCTACAGACTGATATATCAGTCCAAAGGGAGCAGTGCCCCCTGCTCTGAGGGAGCAGACTGATATATCAGTTCGGCTTCTTTTGAGCTTCACTGCTACGAGCAATAGCTAATAATAATAATATCAGTCCTTCCACTATTGCCATCTGTAGCCTGTTTATAGAAGCTGCGGTCTCCTTCAAAACTGATAGGGGGCATAGGACTTCATTTTTGTCATTTTAGCTTCCAACTACTGAGCCTATCTCTACGTATACCTGCTCCCTCCCTTTTTTCCAAAGACCATTGTTTCTCTTTACCTAGAATTTACCCTGCATATTTCTCTAGTGTATTTTGAGCTTTTCAAGTGAACAATTGTTTGTGTAAATATTTCTAAGAAAATTTATTCTGAACAAGAATTGTTAGAACATTTCACGAGTGCAAGGGAAAGTGAAGCGGAGTTTTCATCGGATGATGGTGAGGGTTCTGATAATGTATCCCAAAATGTTTCTATTGCAGAAAAACCTGGAACTAGTGTAATGCAAAATACGGGAGAATTATCTTCCGATGAAACATTATTTCGGTGTAAATTGAAATAATTTATTACTCGATTTAAAAATTTAAACACATTTTGAAGTAATGGTCAAAGCAGACATGAAAATGTTCACTTCCTTTATAAAAATTGTTTTTATTATTAGTGCTAAACACTCTCAGTAGCCTCTGTTGCTTCCTTCAGAGCTATAATGAAGCTTTCCTTGAAGTTGCAGCTGAACTCATTAAAGTTTTTTTTTTTTCTTCTTCTTTTTCTTCTTCTTTTAAGGCGTGTCAACTCCTTGTGTCATTAATGCCTCGAATATAGATCTGGACAATGAACCTGCCACTGGCACATGTATTTAGAAAATGCTTTCAGAAGGAGCAAATATTTGTTTTTCTCTCAGAAGTAAATTATTCATGTTTGCACAATTGTTATATTTATTTAAGTTTCTAATAAAATATCTGGTTGTTCATTTAGTTTATTTTCAGTTTTATCTAATAACGGGATATGCAATAAAAATGAAAAATTTATATATTGGATATTAATTTTCTGGATTTCAAGAATTTTCTTAATTTATTTATATTTGTTGCGTCGTTGCCTAGTATTTAATCCATATGTACAGGCAGTTGGACTTCACCTCTTTACTTTTTGGAAGGTGTTAATCGTCGGGGTTTTGGTCTATTTTTTTATTCAATAAAACCATATTTTATAGTTAAAATTTATATATATATATATATATATATATATATATATATATATTTATTTATTTATTTATAAAATAAAATACATTTTAACTATAAAATATGGTTTTATTGAATACAAAAATAGACCAAAACCCCGACGATCAACACCTACACCTCAACGGTCGACCATATCTTCTCAATCTTTACTTTTCAAATTTTTGGCATTCAGTTAGAATGTGCTTAACGGTTTGAGGGACTCCACAACTCTCACATATGGCCTGTTCCTCTCTGCACATCAAGTGTCTGTGACTCATTCATGTATGCTCTATGCACATGTTTCTGAAGGAAATTAACCAGAATTCCCAATGGGTAAGATATTTTTTGACATTAACAAAACAAATACAATCAAAAAACGAAAAAACATTTTTTTAGATGATTTGGGGTTTACCGCTCCTGCAGTCGAAGTGTTAAAGCTTTAATTGTAACGAAAGGAGCTGCCGAATAAAAACATTTTCAAAAAAGTTGACAATTTTCATTTCTCCTGAATGTTCTCCTTCATGACCACAAACAATTGCTTATAATGGGGGAGAGAGTGTATAAAGAACTTCACTCCAGTGTAAGAAACTATTTTCAAATTTAAATAACAAATTTTTAATATTTTTAGGGGTGACCACAATGCTCAATTTCTTTACTACATCCAACGGTTTCCGCTCCACACTCCCTGTTGTCTCAAATTTGACAGCCATGAATGTGTGGGATGGAGTCTGCATGTGTTTCATTTACGCAAGTCTTCTAGAGTTCGTTTGTGTGAACTACGTAGGCCGGAAGAGGCCTTTGCACAATGTAGTTTATCGCCCAGGGGAGAATCCAGTGACACAGGTAAATGCTTAAAATATTACATTTTTTCTTTATTCATATTTTTATTCTAATTCATCGTAGAACAGAATTTTATGGTCATCACACTTTCAGTATATTACTAAATTTCACATCACAATCCTATGATCATTAAAAATTAAATAAAAATAGAAATACTGTACTTACAGATTTTCCTCTTATGAAAATAAATTCTCTTTAATAAATATGTGACTGTCATTACTGCAAGACTCCACTAAAAAATAATAAGTATTTATTATTTCAATACAAAAAATAGAGCCTGAAATTGTCGGATTTATTTTTTTAGCTTTTTTTACTTAAAATCTTGTTATATGTTTATTCTAGTTATCCAATATGACTATCCTTAATTTTGATTAATTGGCAAGAAGTAGTTTCTATTTTCAATATTTGTCATGATCATTTCGTTTTATGTATTGTACACTTTTTATTATTTTTCTTTTAGTAATATTACTAGTATTAGTTGCCTCAAATAAGAATAATTTTCAAAATATGAATTTTGTTTTAATTTCATTAGTCATTTGGAAAGTACTTAAGCTTATTTTTAAAATAGAACAAAATAAAATAGAAATACTATACTTTGTTATTACTCATTAATTTAAATTCACAAAATATCTTTATAGCTAGTATTTTAGAAAATCAGTGAATTACCTGCTAACATAATTTTATATTTACTTTTTTTTTAATTTAGAATTACTTTTTTTCTTTAAAAATGCATTGTAATGTTAGTTTATTTCCTCTCACAGTATTGTATAAGTTTAAATACTACCTTCGTTTCATCTTTTAATCCTTATATATATATATATATATATATATATATATATATATATATATATATATATATATATATATATATATATATTTATAAACTACATTGTATCAACATTAATAAAAACTTTAATCTCTTCTACACTTTTGCATTAACACAGTTATTTAAATATATGATGGCCAGTCTCCTAAAAGTATTTATAATTCAGGCGAAATAATGGCAATGTTCTATTAAACGCTTGCCATATGCCTACGATAGTAAATTTCATATTGACTAACTAAATTTGTTTGCAATAACATCGGGCGAATTGCCTTTGTTGCGGAAACTCACAAATAGATAAATAAAAAAATAATATAGGGTCTTTTCTGGTAGAGGGTCGTCACTCCAAAAATACTCTTGAAATGTCAGTTATTTTCATTAAGTTTATAATATTATTAATATATTGTGTATTATACTGAATGCTTTCGAAAACTCAGGTATCATCCCGTGGCGTTTCCCTTTGTAAGCTGATTGCCTCACAGGTCAGTGCAATCCAATAGTTTGTCATATTAAATAATAAAAATCTTGGTTTCTAATAGCTCAGAAAGTCAATAGCAAAAATATATATTACAATATTCAGCGTAGCAGATTGGAAGTTGCCCGAGAGTAAGGATTGGTGGTGATGTCATCTGTGTCAGTTCCTTAGTAGTTAAGGACTAAAGAAAAGCATGTGGCTGGAAAATTCCAAATTGCCATTAGATACATTTTTTTTTTTTTTTTTTTTTTTTTTTTGAGGGGAGGAAAATGCTACAATGAAGTTTCATTTTGTCAAAAGAACTTAACATTACATGCCAAACAATAACCGAATGGAAAGACTTTTTGTGTGAAATATGTGCAAATAGCTTGTTGGAATTCATTCATGAAACAAGTATGATAATCTGTTTGATGCAATCTGGAGGGGTACTAAATTATATTGGCCCCCGGAAGAATAGAATGTAATTATTAAAAAAAAATGAATTTGTAATTATAAAAAAATTAAGTAAATCTAGTTATTACAGTGAACCATGAGGATAAAATTTGCATATGATTAACCTAATCTTAACCTTAAGCTAAAAAATGTGTGGCAGCCCGCTTCTAGAAAAGACCCATATGTGGTATTGTAGCTTAGGAACATTTAATATTTAGGTAAATATAATTTTTATTTGAATGCCTTATGACTTAGCTCAAGATTTTTTGTTTTATTTGGTCAAATGTTTTTAAAAATTCAACAGATTTTATGAACTTCATTATGCAGATTATTTTTATTTTAATTTGAACACCCTTTTATTAATAACAACAATTTTTTGGGATGGGTTACCATTCTCATAGCCAGGCTAGAAGTGATGCCTTTTCTTTCTTCTAAAGAAAAGCCACGTTAGTGAAAATCAACCATAGGCACGGAGTGTTAATGTCTTAACACTTGTACGTTTTTGTAGATTACACTAACTCATTAAATTACCAAAACCACAAGTACCATTTCAAGTTTCATTCTCATGAATTTGGACAAAAACGGGAAATAATATTAATTATTTCACTTCTAAAAGAGATAATCTATTTGATGAACATGTTAATTTTGACGTTTGTATTTTAATGTTATTATTCTTTAATTTTATAGGCCTTTTATTTTATTCACTTTCTAGGAGTATATAAATTAGATTCTGGCTCTTAAAATTAATTAATAATAAATACGTGAAAGGTCATACTCCTTTCTGCAACCCAACAGAAGTAAGGATACAGCCTCCTCTGAAAACTTTCCTCCCATTCAAGATCAATACCTGCAAAAAACTATAAGCATAAATTATTCCTAATTCATTCTGAGTTTTATTTGAATTTTAGGACTTCTTCATTTTTTTTTCTTTGTAATTTTTTTTTTATTCTTTTAAAAAACATCCTTTGCAAGTCATAAAAATGAGCATTCCAATAGAAATTGCATGTAACCTAATATATTAAATATAAAGTTGGACTAATTGTTTACGGACATTTTAGCTTAGATTCCTTCTAATATCAAACAGAGTGAGTACAAAACAAGTACTCCTCTTTTCTTAGAAGAACCTCTGTTAAATTTCTTTTTGCAAGTTTAGGATATGTTGTATGAAGTTTAAATAAAAATTAAACTTCTAGAAATAAAATTTAGAAAACCTTTTAATGTACATTTCTTATCAATTAAAGAAAACATAAATATCCAGAAACATTATAGTCTTCTGTTATTGACCGTAGCATAAACTTCTTTTGCTAGTCATACTGCTAGCTTCCTCGGGGTCGAGCTGAGAGGATTTTCAGACTTAACCCTGAGGAAGCTGGCAGTATGACTAGTGAAACGTTGGTAAAGAAGTTTGTGGCAAAGTCAATACCAGAAGACTTTTATGTTTGTGATGACTTGGACCTTGGAAGCCTACGAGTTAAATATAAATATTACCTCTTTTAAATTTCCTGATTTTTTATTATAAAAATCCAGTTTAACTGTGAATTAAATGCTTCATTCTATATCCAATTTTCAATTTATACAAGACAAATCTAAATGACACTTTTGAACTATTCGATTTCACAAAATAGGAATTTTAAAAAAATTAGCTCTGGGGGAAATGACAAATATATAACTAGTTATCCTAATAATTAATTTAAAGACAGATAATTGTGTTAAATAATTAAATTTTGCAAATTATTACACATTTATGATTCATTTTGGACGTTCAAAAGGGAAAGTAAAATATTAATTCTCAATCACATCTAACATGTATTGTAGTTGTACGTTGACCACGCAAGAGCATTAATTTACCTGAAATACTTTTTTAAGGGACTGTGCATTGTCTGTGTGATAAGCATTTATCATGAAAAACATTATGAGTTGTTAATGATTTAAGAATGATGCATTCATCCATTGGAGGGTGTTCCACTGTACATACTGTTCCTTAATTTAATTTTCTTTTTTTTTTAAATAATATTTGATCTCAATAAATATATTTTTTATTTTTAATTGGAGCATTAGGAGTGGTCAGTATTAATTTATTTTAACGTTCTTACAAATAAAGCCTTCTTAATCATACAGAATATATTTTCACATAGTTAGACATGTTACATATGTATGTCAGCATGCAATGTTGTTAATAACAAACAGTTTCAAGGGTGATTAAAAATAATTGAATAAATCATTAAAATAATTAGGTTCAAGATCTTGCCAAATAAAATTACATAAATGGGAAATGATAATTCATTATACCTTGCAATTTTTAAAACAGTTAATTTATTTACTTTAATGCAATTAAATATATTTTATAAAATAAACTTTTATATATTCCTATAGGCTGAAGAATAGGTGACGAATACATATATGAAAAATATTAAATTATTATACTGTATAGCATGTTGTTCCACAATAAGAACTGTTTAATGGATTGACAAGTACAACAATATTTGTATCAAAAAAGAATTTAATCAACTTCCTGGGAGAAATATCATTAATAATAACAGAGGCACACAAAATAAAGAGTGGTATTTTCCAAAAACACCATATATATATATATATATATATATATATATATATATATATATATTCCTATGTATTTCGACACGCTGAATATGAATCCGGAGTCCGTTTCACCCCGGCATGTCAGGTTTAAGGGCATTTGAAGGTATGAAGTCATTTAAGAAGAAATAACTACAGCTCAGGTTTTGAGGGCCACTGAATTCGAATCCGAGGTCTGTTTCCCCCCTTCGGCGCAAAATAAAGATCATTTAAAAGACAAATATCAATTTCAAAGGTCATTTTGCAAAAAATGAATCTGCAGTCAAAAATTTATTTTTGCAAAATAAATATATTTGTCCTTGAAATTACTTTTATTTTGCGCTGATGGGGTGAAACAGACCTTGGATTCGAATTCAGCGAACCTCAAAACCAGGGAAGCTCTGGTTATTTCTTCTTTAATGACTTCATACAAAATTTGAGCTTCAAACGCTCTTAAACCTGACATGCTAGAGTCAAACGGACTCCAGATTCAGATTCAGCATGTCGAAATACATAAGAATATATGGATGGTGTCTTTGGAAAATACTATTTTCTTTAATTTTGTGTGCCTGTGTAATTCATCTTAATTATGTTATTTTCACAGACATTATCATTTTAAACTTTTAACACAAACCTACAAGACTTGTTGTTTTATGAAAACATATTTTAAAAAAATCCATGTAAAGCCATGAAGTTCTAGAGGGGCATACTTTACAGATAACTGATTCTTGAACACTTTGCACAGGTATATGCAGGGTGTCCCGATTTTAAATGGCAAAACTTCAGGAGCGTGTAGGGGAACAAAAAAACTAAGACAAAAAAGTCCTTTAGAGATCTGCTCGTTTTTGAGAAAATCACAAAACAAGAAATGAAACAAGTTTTCATTTTTGTACTTACTTATTTAAATTTTCAATGGGAAAAAATTGTCATTGTGAATTGTTTCAAGAAACCAGTTACTAAAATTCAATTTCTTGATGCTGATATAGTTTTTGTGCACAGTTTCTGCAATGGTAATGCTTAGGAAGCAGTGCGAGTGTTTGCGCGCCAATTCACAAATAGAAGAATGCTTAATCGACGAATCTTTTCGATAACTTTTAATAGACTACGAGAGACTGGGTCTCCAATGAACTCCATAATGAAGGCGTCCAATTTTAGGCAGCATTAATAGCAGATCGTCGGTGAAGAAATTGAGTCTAACGCCTGCATTATGAATATAGTAGCAGGCAAAATGACGAACTTTGAGAGGTGATAATCGCCACCCGTGCCATCTTCAAATATTACAGAATTAATTACTTCAAATTATGCAAAGATATTGAATTTTAGTAATTGGTTTCTTCGTATCGGGAACCTTAAAGAAGGAAGTTTATTCGGTGTCAATCAACTCAAGAGAGCAATTAAGAGACCGAATCATAGATGAAGTGTACTAAATATTATCAGAACAGTGTTTAGCTGCAATTTATGAAGTCAGTGCTAGATGTAATACTCGTGTTTCTGCAAGAGGGCAACATTTAATAACTAAACTAAATAGATAATAACATTAATTTTTTTTTTTTTTACATAAATACGTTAAAATGATTCAGTCTCTTGTAGTATATTAAAGGTTAACAAAAAGACTCGTCGATTAAGCACTCTTCCTCTGCGCGCAAGCACTCGCACCGCTTCTAAAGCATTACCATTGCAGAAACCGTAACAAAAACTATATCAGAATCAATAGATTGAATTTTGGTAATTGGTTTCTTGAAACAATTTGCAATGACAATTTTTTCCCATTTAAAATTTAAATAAGTATATACAATAATGAAAACTTGTCTCGTTTCTTGTTTTGCGATTTTCTCCAAAACGAAGCAAAAACGAGCAAATCTCTAAAGGACTTTAGTCTTAGTTTTTCGGCCCCCAACACGCTCCTGAAGTTTTGCCATTTAAAATCGGGACACCCTATAGAATGATCAGTCACCTGATTTCCTCCTTTAACAGATATCCATTAAAGACTGGGTGATCTCTGGGACACCAATTCTAATTCTAATTCCCGAGGGATGACACAAGAAGATAAACTCTTCAGCATGCGCCCAAGTTTCGACCCGAAGTCTTTCAGTACATGATTCAAGTGCTGAACCACTTGAAATACACTCGCCGCTGTTATTTTATTAATCACTTAAATTATTGTCCCTTGTTGTAAGACAGAAGGAAAAAGCAAAGGTTTTTTGTTTGTTCCTACAAAGGATCCTAGCTTTCAAAACTATCTGTTTTCTCAGAATTTCGGGGCAATTTCAGCAAGAAATTCACAGATCTCCTTTTTCTAAAGCATTCCATCCAAGGAACCAAGTTCGTGTATTCACAAAAAACATACAAAGATATTTTCATCACTTAAGATATTGTTTTATTCTAACTAGTACTTACAATGACATGCAGTCTTGATTGTAACGATATAATTTCTGCAAAATAAATAAAAAAAATCACCTTTGAAGCTGGATATGCACACACCTTGGCAAATAATTCAAAATTGTAGCGGTTGCTTAAATGGATTTTATTTTTATTAAATATTTTACTTCTAGAAGAATTCACGATCTATTGTTTCATGAATTTTATTAGTTTTACTTAAATTTCTTTTATTATGTTGGCAACTAGCTAATTTTATTATTCAGTCACAATCGAATTAAAATCTTCTTTAATCCCCAAAGCAATCTCTCTAATTAATAAATAAAAATGAAACATTACATGTAATGATGTAAAAATCGATTAATACAACACTGAACAAGCACTCCTCCCATGAACTACATGGCAATTTGCGAATATACAGTTTTTACTTTGAAACATTTTTTTTTTCTTTCTTTTTTTTTTTTTTTGCTTATTATGAAAGTTCGTTGAAACTCCAAAATAATTACTAGAATAAAATGAAATTTGTCTTCTTTATTTATTAATTCATACAAAAGCAATTAAAGCATATAACATTTCATACTATGCAGTAGGATATTGGGATGAGTGCATAAAAAGGTGTTCACATTCTTCTGTACACTACCTCCATAAATTTATTAAAGACATTCATCTTAAAGACATATATATGTATTAACAAATTTATGTATACTAAATTATTTATATTTGGCTAATATCAACTGCCCATTCCTCTTGCTTTTTATATTTTTGTATTGAGCACATTGTGCAAAAAAGAGTGAACAAATTGCCAGTTTTTTTTTTTTTGTTGGTTTTGTCATTGGTGTTGTGGGTGCACGTTGTCTATGTCTGTGTTGCAGCGGTTGCCAGCTGTCCTCAGCAGAATCGGTATAATTTTGGCTACTCCGCTGGTAAGAGATCATCAATATTAGCAAAATTGAAAAACTTCAAAAAATGAGTTTAAATAAATATTAATATAAAATAAGTCTATCGTTCACATCACATTTATCTTCTGACACACCCCTTTTATTCATTCATTATACATAATTAAATGTTTTAGTCACGATTTGCCTTGCTTATGAATGACCTGTTCTTAGATGAACTCTGCATTGGTTATGACATGAGCTATTATTAATGCTTCGGCTATTACTTCATACTCTTATTATTATTCTTTTAAAAAATATGCACATTACTTATGAAACAAAAAAAAATGGGGATAATGATTGATCATTTGTCTCAGTGTAATGATAACTGAATGGCTCAAATTAAACTAAAATTGACCAGTTTGTCACTTAACTTCAGCTTAGTTATGCGATCAGATAACCTCAGTAGCGTGAAAAGTTAAGGCAAGTTGAAATGGCTGATCACAATGCTTCATAATTACAAATGCAAAGCAGCTATCCCTAATGCTCTTAGTTATATTAAAACACCGGAAACAAATATCATAGTACCTGCAACACTACTAAACAATTGTGAATGCTAACTATAACATTATTAAATTTCTTTCCAATTGGAAATTCTGATATCACTTTTTAGATCATTATTACATCATGCTTTTCTTTTTCTTTTCCACAAATTCTAATATTTATTTATTTTCTTGATGTTAATAAAAATGACTGAAAAGTTTATTATTTTTTTAATGCTTCTAGACAACAACTAGGGTCTCCAAAATTTTACTGCAGGTGTGTTAAACATTTGTTTATGTTCCCAAGTCACCCAAAGTGCAAAACTCTGTAGGACTAGAAACCTTTTGATTTCTTCATCAGCTAATTTGAATCTTGGGTTATCTTTCTGAATCAATATTTCTAAGGCTATACATATTTATTCGAGGCTCTCATATAATAAAGTTTTATTATTATTAAAATTGCTTTCATGTTCATTCTCAAGATTCCTTCTCAAATGAACAAATTCAATAATTAAATTCCAATAGTTTTCTTCCAATAATTAACTTTTATTTGTTCTGTAGATTCACTTTAAACAACTGTTATTATTTAAGAGTATAAAATTGCCTATTAGAAACACATTTAAAAAATGCGCTTAATGCCAAGTCAGTAATTTTCTTGTGGAGTATTAGACAGAATATTTTTCGTGTTGAGCTATAACATATATATATATATATATATATATATATATATATATATATATATATATATATATATATACGTTAAAAAAAATAATAAAAAAAAATAAAAAAATATATAGGGGAAGGTGTACCTCTGACCATATTGTACCTTTGACCACCGAGGCTGTGGCGGCATGTAGCAACATTTCATAAATTTCGGTGTAATTAGTATTTAGCTCCTTCACTAGAGGGCTTGTGTAACCTACTTTGTTACATTATTCAAGTCAAAGAGGATTCTTGCAAAAAATACTTATTCATTTCTATCATAAAAATGTAAGTTATTTATTGATAACGTTTTGCCTCATAATATTTTTTGTATTATGTCTTTATAGATGGAAATCATTTGATAAAGTAGCTATTACAATAAGAAACATGGTGTAACTTCCGAAATTGATTTATCTTAACCCTAAAATTTTTAGCATGCTTTTTAATTTGCACTACCAGGGTGTTGTACCTCTGACCACGACAAGGTGTTGTTCCTTTGACCAGGTCAAAGGTACAACACCTGAGTAATTTTTTTTCATAATTCAATTTTTATGTTCTTCTGCTACATATTTAAAAAAAATACTTAATATTGGTTGCTTCAATTATTCAAAGAATTTAAAAAAAAATAAATTAATAAGTTCAAACAGACTTTATCAATCCTCTGTGTAGCAGTTCAAACCTATCGCCCCTTATCATTCCGCTTGAAGTTGTATGGCCTCATCGAAAAGCTCATATAAGGAAAATGTCAAATAGCGAACGGCCTCATATCCTGACAGATATTCGTGAAAAGCTTATTCTTGAAGGTGAAAAAAAAAAAAAAAAAAAAAAAAAAAAAAAAAAAAAAAAAAAAACAACGAAAGCACCACCCTAAATGTAAGACACTACATACAAATAAACCCCTTCCAAAAAAAAAAGTGGTAAATAAAAAGAAAATTATTCTAATGACAGTTCAGATTCTGATACTGACACCGAAATTTCTTCAGGAGAAAGTGACGTTGATTCGTCTGATAAATGCTGTGAGATATGTCGATGACCAGTAACAATTTGAAAAATATGATTTGGAAAATGTTTTTTTTTTTCCTTTTTAAAAATAAAAGTAAAAAGACTATTACATATTTAGTCAGATATCTGTGGTATTAAATGTCCAATTTTTACGATCCAATATTTGAAAAAACAAACTTTAAGTGACAAGTTTACGAGAGAAGATGAAAATTTGTATGATATGGATGTCGAAGACATTCTGGCTAAACTTCCATACCCTACTATTGCTAGTGGATCTGCTTGACAGTTAAATCGTTTATCGATTGGACTGGATTTTTCAGCATATTAAGCATAACATAATATCAATAATACGTTTTTTATTATTCTTGCATCCTTGTCCTGTATTTATTGAACTTAAAATTAATTACAATATTACTGAATACAATTTTTTTCTCCACTGCTGTGTTGTTTTTAGGTGGTCAGAGGTACAACACCCCATGGTCATTATTACACCCGTGGTCAACACCCACTGAACGATTATTTTTTAAAAAATTAATAAAAAATACTAAATGTAAACCTAGAACCTTGAACAAATTTTATATGATAAGCAATGAAATACTAATTACAATGAAATAAAAAAAATGAATTTATCTTTAATATTCAAGCCGAAAAAAAGTCAATTTTGCAAAGTGGTCAAAGGTACAACACCTTCCCCTATATATATTTTTATTTTTTTATTTTATTATTTTTTTTTTTTTTTCACACTGGGCTAACAAGGAGAATAGCTCCGAAATAATAGCTCCGAAATAATAGCTCCTGCACATATCAAATGTAACTACTTGTTGTAGCTATTTTATCATTAAATTTAAAAAAAAAAAATCCTTAAATAACATTGAATAAGGAAGTAAAACTGCATTCCTTATGCGGTTGTTTTTAATAGGGAGGAGCACCTTGGGGCAGACAGACCAATAACACAATCTGTGTTCTCAGATAACTGCCAATTCTCTATTCAACAATTTTATTATGAAAACTTAAGTTATTACACTGAGAAGAGGACAATAACAGGTTGAAGTCGTAGCAATTTTAAATATTTGTAAAATAACAGAAAATCAGACACTAAGTGAGAAAATACACGAATGTTCTTAAGTAAATTTAGATTCACTTTCTCATACTTATTCATTTTTTCTTCAGTTGTAGTTCCCATAGGAGGCTTTAATTATTAATTTTATAACAGTCAAGTTAATGAATCAAATTTTATGGTAGTTGCTCAAATAAATGTAATCATTCAGCACTCTTTAATTGCAAAATGCATGTGTAATTTATTTCCTAGCTGAAATTCAATAGCAAAAATTATATTTGTTTTTTTAAAGGTTCAAATGGAGAAAAGTGGTACCTTCCCGAGAGTATGTAATCTGAAGTTTATATCTCAAACCCTAGAATCAAAGAGACTCCCTCAAACTTCCCATTAATTATGTTTTCCTATCAAAAATCAAATTTGAAAAAAAGAAGAGGAACATACCACTTTGAGGATGAAACAAAATTCCTTCAATTACACAGGTCAACATTTGATCTAAAAAAAATCACTCGTAGCAGTGTCCTTATGGGGTTTTGGAGGTCGCTGATTACAATGAGCAGTTTGGTTTACCTTCATCAAATCAGATTCAAGGTCTTTTGTTGTACCTTATGCCTTTTCCTAGAGGTAATTTGAAGGTCAAATAGAGAAAAATACGTAGAAAAAATTCATTCTAAAATTCATTTTCTGGGAGGCAATGAGAGTCAAACTACTGACTAAAGTACAAAACATCATTAATCATCATTGGTCATCATTTTTGGTTTGTTCATTGCCTTACAGAAAAATCATATGTTCTTTATTTCGATGTGCCCTGGCCACTCTTCACTGATATCTTTAGTTACATTGGATTCAAAATTTATAGTTAAAAAAGCATCTTCTTAAACTTATATTGCAATTTCTGTAAAAAACTGGTATTTAGAAACTAAATAGTTTTTCCCATCGCTGACCTTTTCAAGAAGAGTGGTTCTCTTCTAAATGTATGAGTACTCTTACTTTTGCTCATCATAACTGAGTTCCGCTCCTTGAACGTTACGTCCATATATAGTCAGAGTAAACAATAATATACAGTGGAGCCTCACTTATACGAATGTAAGGGGGAATGGAAAATGTTTCGTATAAGTGAATATTTCGTACAACTGAGTAGTGCTCAGTATGTACCGAGTACCCAGTATGTTTCGTGGCTATTTTAATATAAAATAAATTGTTTGTACATACTTTGTTGTTAGATAACATTGTACATTATTATATTTTCAAGTTTCATATCACAAAATTCTCCTCAATTTCTTTTCTCTTACCGAAGAGTCACAAGGCTATTATTGACAAAAGGTAATTTCAACCGTTTAGCTCTGTCTATTTTTGTTTCTTTGGGGTTGTCATAAACTTCTTTTAGTCTTTTTATTTTGTCTTCAAGCGAAAGTTTTGTTCTTGTTTTTTTTTTATTCATTTTAAAAGATGAAAGTACAATAGAGCATGGCTACAACAACGACTACTGTTTAGAGAACTGGAAAACGAGAGACTGGAGGGGGGATGAATCACTTTCACGTCCCGTATTATTAGATCGGAAACGAAGGAAATCACACAAGATAGAGTGCATAGAACTTGGCTGGACAAGTAGAATAACAAGGAAGAACTGAGATGAGTGAGAGAGACGGGGGGGGGGGGGGGGGGGGGGGGGGTAAGTCACTGGTAAGTCTGTAAACATTTCGTGGAAAAGCTGTTGTCTCTTCTTATAACTGAATAGTATTTACACCAGAGGAAGAAATTAGCTTTCGTGTAAGTGAATATTGTGCATAACGGAATATCACATAAGTGAATAATTCATTACACAGGATTAAATGGAATTTAGCTGGGGAACGAAAAATTCGTCGTATAAGTGAGACTCCACTGTACTTGTACAATACATTACAACAATATATCTTACTTTACACAAGTTGTCTCAAGAGTGGTATGTTATGGATTATTTATTTAAATTTTAACGTCTATTTATAATTGACAAAGAATTTTAGGACAGGTTTTCTATAGGTTACCACCCTTTTCTAGTTATCAGCCAGGATAGGGCTGATGGCTTTTCTTTCTTTGAAAGAAAAGCCACCACCCCTAGTGGGAATCGAACCCATGGCCTTAGGCACAGAGTGCATACGCCTTAGCACTCACGGCCACCGGGCCTCCATTATATATTATTAATGTAAATTTAGTTGTCATCAATTCATGGATAAAATAATTAAGAAGAGGATTTTTAAAAATAGATTTATAAAACATTTTAAAAGAATTCATACTTCTACTAACAGAAATTTCTGCATTTTTCTCAGTTGAACCCAATGCATACAAATATCCACCACCCATGACATAAATATTCTTGCAAACGCCCAACTAATGCCAGATCATTATATGGTGGGTTACATTCCTTTTTGAAGTGAAGAATACTTGGTATTTAATAGATTACAAAGACAAGTTTAGACAGGTTTCAGCTAAGAAACTTCAATTATTTGAAAATATTTACTTTCCCATTGGCAGCCTTCTTCAGGACTGAAGCCAGTTTGCTTAGTGAAACATCGAAACTTTACTTATGATCAGCTTGGGTGATTCTCCAACCCCACCCTCTTCTCATTATTGCTGAAGAATACTCCTAATGAGTTAGCCAAAATTTCCAATAAAGATTTTAAAGTAATTTTAGTTGTATTCTTAGCTAAAATCCAACTACACTTGTTTTTACATCTTCTTCAAACATAATGCAGCATAATTGTGATTCTTTAACCATTAGGTTTGTGTTTTTGTTTCTTGTACACCAGAAACAAACAAGAAGTAAATATTAATACTAAGCTGACCCTTAAATTAAATCTTTGAATTTTCAGCATGGGCCAAAATATAAAAACTTCATAAATAGGGTCAATAACTTTTTTTCCTAACTACATGTTTTCACCAATTCAATTTACATGTTTAGATGTATAGTACCAAAATTTCTCTCAATTTGATTTTAAAAGATATTCAATCTTAATAATGAGAAGAAAGAAAATTTTCACCTTAGTTTTAGTGTCAAGAAGATAAATTTTGGATTTATTTTCAAAAATTTTTAATCTTAGTTATAAATATATGTTTAAATTAATTGATGCAAGAAATCAAATGTAAATTTTAAAAAATTACATCAGAATGTAAAGAGTTTTAGCACTTTATTTAGAACACGTTTTCAGTTCAAACCAGTACTTTCAAACCAGATAACAGAGAAAAATATTGTAGGATCACAATGAAGAGGGGCAGGGATGCATCATTTAACCATTAAAATCATATCTGTGATTTATATCTAGTCCTCCACTGTAAAATTAAAGTTGTGTTTGTTTCTATTAGTAATTAAAATTAAAAAAAAATTATAAATGTGTACCACTTATATTATCAAAAAATGTCTCCAATCAAAAAATAGGATTTTTCTGACCCAGTTAGAAATATAACAGATAAAAATAAAACCAAATTAATATCAAGTATTTTTGGGGCAGAATATGAAATGAAATCAAAATCTGTTGTTTGTACTTTATACCTGTGGCTTATATTTCTGCAAGTTAGATCAATAATTAAAATATTAACAAAACAACAATAAAGTCAACAAAGATCATTCCTTCTGCCATGAGCATTAATGGATATGTTTTTTAGCATGGATCAGCCTGCACTAAAAAATATTTTTGGGCATTGTCGGGTAATTTTAGGGTACACTGTGGAATAAAATTTTATAAGCACATGTGCAACTACCCAAACACTGAAGGGCTCTCTTATTACTAAAATAATCCTAATTTGGATCCTTCCTTACTGCTTAGAGTGCAGCCTATTCTTGACTATATCTTATTTTTAACTTTATTTAATTATAACACTTTTAAAAAATAACTAGGTTATTGAAACTTATGTAATAATTTGGTTTCTTAAAATGTTTATTTACATTAGATTATTTTTCTAGTAATAGTCCTAGATTTTCACTTGTATATTTTACTTAATTACTTGAGATATTTTTTGATCTACACTTGTGGTTTTCATTAATTTCTACTTTTAAAAACCTATATTGCATGTAAAACAATTTCATTATCTTACAACTTCTTTGAGACATTTTAGAAGTTGCACATGTGCAATAATTCCCTCTTTAATGAATACTTCAATATCTGCCCACTTGCCGAATTATTCAGATTCATTTCTTTGCTGTTTATTGTTTTATTATTAATTTTTCTCTTTTTATTTGTTCTTGTACATGTGTAAAAACCAAAACATAGCCAAACTTGCTCTTTTTTAATAAACGATTATACTTTTTATTACATATTCATAACCTGTTGAGTTTTTATTAATGGTGAGTCTCCTAAAGAAGCTCATAAGATTAATAGTATTGAATATATTTTTCATATTTTTATTTTTTTTATTTCTGCATGGTTACGTGAACATATTTATGTACACTTTTCATTTTTAGACAGATTTTTATTCTTTATTATTAATATTCTCAAGTATTTTGTAATGGAGACATGAAAGATCTTAGTGCATGCCTTATGAATGTTCATGCCCAGTATCACCCTCAACATAAGGGGATCCAAAAAAAAATCTTGAATATGAAATAAAAAGTAGAATTCGTCATAATTAATAATAAAAAAAAATCTTTTCAAAGCATAATATAAAACAAAACAGTGCATATAAACAAAAAGGAAAACATTTAAGGTGATGCTGATTCATGTTAAAAACTTGCCTGGGCAACCCTTTTTAACATACATATATATGCAGTACACTCTTCGTTATCCAGTGTTCTCTTATCCTTCACTCTCTCTAATCCCTTGATCCCTTTCTAGCTAGCCAAACATTTGTTTCTTGGTATTTCATTGAATGGAAGTCAAAGAAGGCATATATGTTTCGTTTTAGAGGCAGGAACTTGTGTTTCTACTTAGGCACCTGCGGATGGAACGCCTGATTTTCAATATAACTAGTTTCGATATAGTAATAATATATGCATACATAGGTGATTTAGTTAGTAATTAAATATTTTTTATTTAGTTTAACTGTCTAAATATTTTTATACCTTGTAATTTTTACTTCCATATGCACTTGTAAATAATTCACCTGCAAGGATTTATATATTTTGATTTTATTTTATAATTTGGTGTCTAAATTTTACTTAAATAAGGAATATTAAAAATTGTACATATTATTATATCCACAAATAATAAGGTTTTTCAAATACATAACTGGCCGCTTCTAAATGAATTCTCTAATCCATTGTTTTCTCTAATCCAACTGTACCCCAGTCCCAACGACGCCGGATTAGGGAGAGTCTACTGTATTATATAAATAACTCATTATATAAATAATATTAATTCATTAGAAAAACAATGAAATTAAAATGTCATTAAAATAATTGATTATTTATAAATAGAACTATACAGAGAGATCAATATTTCTTGAAATTAACCAATTAGCAAAATAGTTTCTGTTATAAGCTATCTACAACGTTTGTACTTCATTAATGTAGGCTGAAGAAAAAAACATGTATTCCTATTCTTCAATACTACAGCTTTATTCTTTCCCAAGACTTATGAAATATCCTCAGGTTTGTCTGCCCCCTTGTTTATATTAATTTTCAATGTTAGACAAAAAGGCCACATAATTAGTTTCTTGCATCTATATAGTATTTTCCTGACAAGGAATTGCCTACTTAATCAGTTAAAAGTAAAGAATCATTGGCTTATATTTTCACACATACTTTTTTATAATTTTCAAAACATGATCATCATTACTGTTTTAAAATCTGTAATCCTTTCTTGACACTGAACATGTAAAAGCAATAGAAAAATATATAGAGCTTAAAATTGGATATTAATGCATTACAAGTATTATATGTATAGCAGCAGTAGTCACTGAAAATTTCAGACATGAAATGCTTTTCTTTTGCTTAAACATAGGAGAACATTCTGACATTCACAAAGTTGATGCTGATACAATGCCTGTTCAATTCTTCGGATTTTAAATAATTTTATTTGGCTATGCTTTTGGTGACTTCAGTAACATAGCAGTAGTTTTTAACTTCTTAAGTTTTGTCTCTATGATATCAATCCCTTGATTACTTGTTCCGCTGACCTCTGTGAGTACAGTATTTAATGTGTAATAAATGCCTTCCTGCTTGCATGGCAAACTAGACGAATGGAAGTAGTTAATTGTGTTGTAGAAAAATCAGTTTGTATAATAAACATTTTATCTCCCCTTTATATTTGTGTTTCATTCTGGAACATCTTTTAGACTGGTCTTGACACTGTTTTTACACTTAAACTTTTTAGAAGTTCACCTCAGCTCACCTATCCGTTATCTGCATTTGTCTGTTAAGAAATAAGTATATACTATAGCACTTTTGTTTGTATTTTTACATTAGTTTTTAAAATATTAATATGTTTTAATTACTATGGCTCATAACACTTTTTTTTATCACAGTTGAAAGCATTATCAATCTGATTGTGTTTTCACTGGTCTGGTAACAGTTATCACTCTCAAGTAATATATATCTCAAGTTGCCATTATTAACTGGCTAGTTTAAAATTAAATGAAAATATCAAGCTAGCTTGGAGCACATGCATTTGTCTGTAAGATTTAAATTACTGGCATTAGGCAAAATAAGTATTGGTCATAAAAATTAGAAAATTTAGAGATATTTTGTCTTTTATGTAACAAAATATTACTTTTTACAACTTATAAAAGCTATTGAATAAACTAGTTAATCACATTGCTCTCTCCTCCAACTGTTCAGTATTTTTTTGTTTTGTTTTTTTAATATGAATCCCAAAATTTTAAGCACTCACAATTGACTGAAGAGGTAATTATTTTGTTTTTAAGAAATATCTTCAAGTCACTGACTCCATGTATTTTGAATAATGTTGACAATTCTGATTGCATTGGTTCTAGATATATTAATTTTTTAGCCAACGGCCATAGCCACGTTGAATGAATCGGTTCCCATTGATCACTAAAGTTAAACAATGTTGGGAGTACCTGAATGGGTGACCGACCATCTGCTGTTGGCATTATAAAAGGATGGCAACCTTTATAAAAGGATGGGCGTTAATAGCCCAATTGTTGATACTCCGTTAACAAAAAAAAAAAAAAAAAAAAAAAATGTAAGCTTCAAATCCGGATAGTCTTCTGCATATATTTGTCCTATACATGTATTCCTTTTTAATTCATATTTCTATGTGTTTTCTTTACAAACATTTAAATTTTTATTTTCAATTATAAGCAATTGAATGAACAAAAAAATTCCTAATGAAAAATAAAATGAATAACAAAAATAAATCTAAAACAAATAAATAATCATCCATTAGAAAAAGAGGAAGTAATACAATAGTGTTCTGTGACCATATAAGCATTAATTATCCAAACAGAGGTTATTTCATTTACTTTTTTGAAGGCATTGTCTTGAAATAATTACACAAATTCATAACATGATTTCTCAACTGTATTTGTGATATTTAAAGAAATGAACTAAAAGCCCAAAATTGTTCGTGTAAGTTAAAAAAAAAATTGTTTTAGTACTTCCAGTTTTGCAAAAGAAACCCAAATTAAATCTTAATGAATCTTAGTTCAGATGAATTTGAATCTGACTTTTAACACAGTCTGCCAGTTTTAGAACACGAGCATTCTCATACAAACACTGATTGAAAAAAATGTAACAAATGGTAGTTTAGTGACGCATGAGTCTCAAATCTAGGCACACGGTAGTGCACCAGGCCTAGTTCCGGCCTACGCACACTGTGTGCACAAGGTATTAGAGCCGACTTTGACCCTCTCATAACTTTAAACCAATTAAAGATAAACTTATGAAATTTTACACGGATTTTTTTTTTTTTTTTAGTTTGTTTGTTTATGGGAACTTTGACTGCTAGGGTCATTAGCACCAACACAGATATTATACTAATAGATGTGAGTAAAATTGGAAAGTTTCATAATTCTGCATTGAATAGTTGAATAGGCGATGGAAAATCGGAACTTATACAACTCACTCTCTCATCCAAATTATTAGGCACTTCCCGTAAAACTAGAGACTTAAAATTTTGCAGGATGATGGACATTAAAGTCTTATTAAAAGAAAAATCCTGAAAAGTTGTTTTTGACTCTGCTCCCAGAGGGGGGTGCCCGTTTTGTACCTGTTATTCCTTCGGGAACCCATCATTCCTTCCGAAACCCATCATGTTGGGTATCAAATGAATCGTCTTGAAAAGGAGAATGTACATTTCATGTTTAAACATTTAGACACATCTTAACATTTGTATGTAAATGCCTATTATTTAATAAGTTTCAGATAAGGACAAAAGGGCATTTCCAAATAATTATCAGGCTAGAAAGCATTTAAAGGTATAAAAAATAAAATACTGACACGACAAAAAGTAGATAGAATAATAAAACATAGTTCACGTTCCCGCTTCCTCTTCAAGCCAAACATTGATGGTGCCAACTCAAAATTCACTTACTGATATCCCCCTAAAAAACTAACATTAAAAAAAAAAGGCCAAATGCCAAGCACCTCCAAAAAATAGTTTTCCTATGAAAGTTATGGCATCGTAGTACTGGTCCAAGTTTTAGTCCCTTTATACCTTGTCAAGAATCTAACAATATCCTCTCACTTATTTGTAAAATTCCAACTTGGGCATAGAGTTCATACAAACCCAATAGTTTTAAGTCATCAAAGAGTTTTTAATAATCCTGAATTGTTACCTAATGTGCCTGAATCTTTAAATGCCAGACATTTCATAATAAATCCGATTGTTATAGTGGTAATCATTAAACGAAAACTGGCCAATTTAGAACTGAGAGGGTATTATTTCGTTCTTGACAAGGTATTAAGAGCCTAAAACTTGGCCCAATACTATGACATCAACTTTCATAGGAAAACTGTTTTTGTGAGGGGCCTGAAACTTGGCCTCTTATTTTCAACGTTAGTTTTTGGAGGGATATCAATACTTTTTTAAGTGAATTTTTAGTAGCTGGAGGTGGGAATAACCTCAGCTACATATTTTCATAGGACAATATGGACATTTGAAACAAATAAAACAGAATTTCTTATTTTTTTTTCTTTTAATTTATTATTGAATTTTATTTAGTTATAAATGTATTAAGAATTGATCACAGTAGGAGGAGGGAGAAAAAACATCAAAACGTACTACATGTAATACATCCCTGCGTTTAATATATTATTCTATTCACTTTTTAACTTATTTAATTAATTTATTGCCCTTTTCCATTAAATGTCTGTAATTGTTAAGGTAAGTACAAAGGACAGATTTAGCTGAACTGATTATTATATATTTTTTAAAAGTAAATATATGTTTAAATTTCATAGGTAATTTCCCCCTGCATTTATCATTTGCTGAACATTGTTACATGAAAGTAAATGGCATCCACTACTCTGCTGTGTTAATAATCTATTACTACAATTGAACCAACGCAAACAAGAATTAATTCAGAAAATATACTTTTAATTCTTTAAAGAATTTCAAAATCTAGTACGTACAAATTACTTGGAATATTTCACAGTTACTGTTAGCAGACTTTTCAGAAACTTCATCTGTGAATTTGTTATATTTTACTTCCAAAATATGTCTATATTTCCTTTAATAACAAATACTTAATAAATAAATAACTATATCAAAATAGTGTTCCATTATCTAACCTCAAACTCTTTTTTACCCATTCTAGTACATGAAAAACAAATCTCTCCAAATCATTTCAAACCTTACTTCTTTTTCCAGAGATATTTTGTAAAATGTCATATTATTTTATTACACTTTTTAAATTTGAAATTATTATTTATACAATTAATGAATAAATTTATGTCCCCTAATATAATGTGCAATTTAAAAATTCACTATTTAAGCATTTTCTGAAGGCTGCAGCCATGAAATATTTTTTGAAAAACTTCTTCATCGATCTTACCTTCTACATACTGAAAATTACCCCCGTCTAATGGCCCAGATTTGTCGATGCGTCATTAAAAAAAATATAAAAAATTAAAAAAAATAATAAATTTTCTTTAAAACGTGAATGCTCCATCTATACAACTGTGTTGCTTGCAATTAAAAAGCATTAAATATCTTAATTCCGAATGGTACAAATCTTTATGTATTTTCTAATTTCCTTCCAACGTTATTGTCAATATCTAAGCTGGTTTCCACATGTCCATTCATAGTTTACTTTTGTACCATGCTAGATAATTTTTTGAAAAATAATTTACGTGGATACCAAGTCATTGCGGAATAACGGGTGACGTAATTGTAGTTATTCATGCAAAATTGGCTATTAAAGAAGGTTCGGCCATAAATTATGAACATAGAAAGGATTTAATTTGCTCTTTGAAGAAGAAAATTCGCTCTACTTGGGATGAGGAATGGCAGCAAATTAGAGAAAACAAACTAAGAGAAATCAAAACATCTACGTCTACCTGGGACACTTAAATATGTACGGCTAGAAGGGAAGAGGTAGTTCTTAAATGCCTCATTTGCCATATGAGGTTTACACATTCACACTTAATGACGAAAGACCCACCAACTTTGTGCAAATCCTATGGAACTGAGTTAAGTATTAGGCATATATTGACAGAGTGTTGAAATTGTTAACTTCAAAGGGGAACTCATCGTATTTCAGGACCATTGGATAAAGTATTAGAAGATACTGAAACAGGAATAAGATATTTAATAAATTTCATGAAAGAAACTGGTTTATACAATGAAATATATCTAACTTCATAAATTAATTGGCGACTATGGCTCCTGACAGGAGTAGCAATAGCTCAATATAATGAGCTATCTTAATGTAAAAAAAAAAAAAAAAAAAAAAAAAAAAAAAAAAAAAAAAAAAAAAAAAAAAAAAAAAAAAAGGGGGGGGGGGGGGAGAGGTAGAAAGAGGAAAAAAAAGGAAAAATAAATATAATATATATAATATATAATATATATATATATATATATATATATATATATATATATAAAATACATAAAAAAAAAATCAATACATACAACAAAAAAGTCCGACTCGCAGGAACTGCGTCATCTTAGCGCGGTTCCATTCATATCCCTAGTGTTATTTTGTAGACTTAGAATAGAAACAGTTATTACTTTGTTTGGATCATTCCTAATGTAAACAAATATGAAAAAAAAAACAACAAGATTTTCGGCTAGGGATGAAACTATCCTAAGCAGAAATTACTCTTTCTGCCGTCCCAAGTTTCGGTCTACGAAGACTCTTCTACGAATATATTTCTAATTTACTTAACTTGCAGTGCTAACATATCCATTTTACTTTTAAATGCAATTAAACAAAATAAAATTGTACATGAAAATGAGAAAGTAGTGTTATTTTTTATTGAACTAAGGCCACATTCAACCACAAAATATAATTATATTTCTAGTATAGCATTTGGCTGCATGACTTCCTACAGGTAAAGGTAATTGTCAGCTGTCCTAGAATGCTTGATGAGAACAATGAATCTTGATTTATGAAGTGCAATAAAAGCCTACCTGAACCGGCAGACTACCTCGACCCGGACTGACCCTACACGGCGAATATTTACGTTTTCAGTTCTGTTACAGGTTCAAAGAATTTGCATTTATTCCCCTGTTTTATTGAGAAATACATCCTCCTCCTAGAAGCAATAACGAAATAACAAGAAATAAAAACAGACAAAAAGAACCGTATAAATAAACGAAATCAATTATCGTTTATCGAACTTCTAAGTTATATGTACTTATTTCTCCGTTTGACATCGCCTAATCAAAACTTTCTTCAGAACCTGTTTTCTAGAGCATTTAGTAAGCTTTCGAATGGTAACCATCCGTTTACCAAGATTCTCAACCGTTTTCGAGATATTAAGGAAAGTATATGACGTTTCCAAAGCTTTTCATCTCTATTAATAAATTATTTTAATTTAACCCTTCCTTAACTCAAAACGTAAGTAAATTTTCAGCATACTAGTTTTGATGAAATTAGAACATGCAGAAAATGTTTCAACTGAATCCCATAATTCGAAGTACCAAAATCAAAGACAAAAAAAACGTTCGAATAAACAAAATCAATTACTTCAAAGTTTAAGCACTTATTTATCCGATTGACATCGCTTATTCAAAACTTTCTTTAGAACCTTTTTTGTAGACCATTTAGTAAGCTTTCGAATGGTAACATTTCGCTTCCCAAGATTGTCAACGGTTTTCGAGATACTAACGAAAGTATAAAAGGTTACCAAAACTTTTCTTGTCTGTTAATAAAATATTTTATTCTAACCCTTCCTTTACTCCAAACGTAACCAAAATTTCAACATATTAGTGTTGATAAAATTCGAACTTGCAGAAAATGTTTCAACTGAATCCCATAATTCTAAGTACCAAAATCAAAGACAAAAAGAACAGTTCGAATAAGCGAAATCAATTACTTAAAAGTTTTAAGCACTTATTTCTCCGATTGACATCGCTTATTCAAAACTTTCTTTAGAACCTTTCTTGTAGACCATTTAGTAAGCTTTCGAATGGTAACCTTTCGCTTCCCAAGATTTTCAACCGTTTTCGAGATATTAAGAAATTATACGAAGTTCCCAAAACTTTTTATTATTTCTGACAACAGAAAATTGGTCTCATTTTATCTATCCTGTTTTACACACACATACATTTTCCTTACAAATACAACATAAGAAATTACAAAAATAAAAAGCAATAAAAAACCAAGGGAAAGAGACAAAAATTACAAAAAGAACGACAAAAACCCGTTCATAAGAACAAAACAGACGTATTTGAAGTTTTAAGCACTTATTTCTCCGATTGACATAACCTAATCAAAAATAGTTTTAGAATCATTTTTGTAGAGAATTTAGTAAGCTTTCAAATAGTTTCAATCCACTTACCACGATTTCCCAACCGTGTTCGAGATATTAATGAAAGTATACGAAGTTTCCAAAACTTTTCATGTCTGTTCATAAAATATTTTATTCTAACCCTTCCTTAACTCCAAACGCAACATAACTTTCAACATATTAGTTTTAATGAATGTAGAACATGCAGATAATGTTTCAACTGAATCCCGTTATTCTAAGTACCCAAACCAAAAACGGTATTCAAAAACTATTTTTCCAATTTTCTCGACAACGGTTAAAGCTATCGCCTTGAAAATGGTTTCATTCGTTTTTCTAGCCCAAGAAGCCTATAAAACGAGTACTTACAAGCTTATGAACTCAAAAACGTAAGCGTTACGATTTTTTCTGCGCGAATTTCGCCCCAAACGCCATCTTCCAGTGGGCGGATTTTGCTGGTTAACGAACTTGACCTTTCAAATTGGACGACAGATTTTTGTACCAAATTTCATCAAAATCGGACCATTCGTCTTCTATTTAGAGAGCGAACAGACAAATATATATATATATATATATATATATATATATATATATATATATATATATATATATATATATAAATATATACATATATATATATACAAATTTGAACCACCGTTATTTTCGGTTTCTAGGGGTTCTGAAACGCAAAATTTTCTAGTCGGCACTTCCGGATTGTTTCATTGTATCAACCTTATAAGCGGGGTTCCTCCCTATGGGGGAGGGAGGAACCGCGCTAAAAAAAGGTAGCTCTCTGTTAATCCTCCCCACTAATATTATTATTATTATTGTACAGGTCTTCCCTTAAAAATGTCCTTTTTAATTACCTCTACAGAAACTAACCTAATAATGTAATATATTATTATTGCTTAAGTTGGATCACCAACATGATGTTAAACTATAATAAATAAAATATAAAAATAATCTGTATGAAATAATACCACCTAAGAGAATGGATATGCTAGTCGTATAAAACAATGTAGGTGCTGGCGTAAAAACATTATAAAATGTTAATCGCCACTAAACCCTTATCCTAATCCTAATCCTGTCCATAAAATAAAATATTGCCATAAAGCATGCATGTAGCCTTGTGAAGCTGGGGGCAACCCATATATATATATATATATATATATATATATATATATATACACATACATACGAAATAAGTAATTAATTTACTCAATACAAAGCTTTTCACGTACAATGGGATGAAGCCAATAGCATATTTACTACAGAAGCCTTTGTTATTAGTTAATAACTTCACTAGGCAGGTAGGGAAATACAGTCCCCATGAATCCAATAACATTTTTGTTGTGGAAGCCAAAGAAATTAACTGAATACTAAGAAAAATTGAAATTTTTCATACAACAGGCTCGATTCATTCATTAAAATCTATTGAACATAGAAACTCAAAGAATCAGATAGCTCATTAAATAGAGGAAACCTGTAATCACATGCCAAATAATACCATTGCTCTGATCTGGGTTCCTTCTCACCGCAATATTAATTTGAACCAGAAGGCGCACAAGCAGGCAAACTCAGCTCGAGAACATTTTGAAAAGATCATGTTTATTGATAAATCAACGCTGAGGTAAAATGCTATGATAAGAAAAAAATACTATCCCTTTGGACTGATAATTGGCTGAAATTGAAGTGGTACTAACAAGACAGTGTAGTGGCCAAATCAAATTGACCTAACAGCACTTTTAACAAAGCTTACAAACCCCAACACGTGACAAATGCCTTAACATTGTGTAGGTTATAGTGTTAAACCTACTCCGCTGTCTTATCTTTAAAAAGGAAAGAGCAGCAAGCAGAACTCCAAAGAGTTTTACAGAAGAACTGAAAGACAATTTTAAAATTACTCTCATCATAATCGACTTTTGTAAGAATACATAAATGCTAGTGTAAAAAAAAAAAATTCACCAACCTGTGAATGCCTTTTAGCACTTTCCTCCGAAGGAAAGTAGGTATTTTTGAGTAGAGGCAAAAAATAAAATAAATAAATTTACTATTGCAATATTAAGTATATATATATACATATATATATATATATATATATATATATATATATATATATATATATATATATATATATATAAACACACTCACATTTAGATGTCTGTATGTAATACTGTTCAGCAAGGATATTTTTAGGTTCAAATCTCCTATAAAAAGTTTTATTTATTTTTTAATAATTAAAATAGAACTGTCCTGAGTACAGTTAAGCATAAATCTAGATGTATTTCCATTACGATCTTAAAAGAATTAAAGATTACATGTTAATTTAAATTTTCCTTGTGCATTTTCACTCCTAATGTTTTGTTTCATGTTTAATAGGGTGATAAGAAATCTGAAGGTAATGCAACTAATGATATAGTTACCTGCACTATGTGCGGTCCGAATCCCTGCACCCACTCGGCTAATAACGGTTGTGCTACTGAGGTGAGTAAACTTTTTCTTTTTTTTTTTTTTTTATAGCATTGAATCCTTGTTCATGTAACATTTGAAGTGGCAAGATTAATTTATTATTTATATTTTTAAAGCATATTTAGTAGTATGGTACAGATATTTGCTCCTGTTATTCGATATTTGTTGTGCAAAAACTCATTATTTTTTTCCTTTTCATTTATTTATGGCTCCTGTTCAATGAATTTTATTATTAATTATGAATACTATTTTTTTCATGATGTGACTAATTATATTATTTACACACTATGGCAAAATAAAGGCAACTTTCTATGGAAAAAAAAGATTAACTTTCTTTGATCACTTATATGTCGTCGATACAAATTCAATGTATCGAATGTGAAAAGTGCTTTGGTACCTTGTAGATATAAATTTTATCTTATGATATGTTTTAATTAGACTTAATACACATTCGTTTGTTTGATTTTGTGTAATTGATAACCATTTCTCTTTAATTTTTGAGAGTTTGCCACAACATACATCAGCCCAACATCAATCAGTATAGATTGAAAATGAAAAATGCCTTATCACATTCAATAATTTGCATTTGTATCGACGATGTGTACCCACAAATACTTTTGTTATACTAACACATGAATAACAAGGTATATATCAATTAGTTCTAGCTACCATGAAATATATTTATGTGTACACAAACATAATTTATTATGTATTTATACATTATTTGTAATGTTTCATTTATTTTATTGTGTATACCTAAATATAATTTTTATATCAGTTCCTTGAATAGGGTATATTACCTTTTCTATTAATTTATTTATCTATTTTTTTTGCAACCTCTTTTTTTTTTTGTGTCATGTATAAGGTTTTTAGAATACTATATTTTCATGTGTATATGTTTAATTTTACGAATATTTTTTTGATTATTTTGGTTTTACTATAAAATAACATTTATTCTTAAAAGAAGCTAATGCTATTGCAAATCACATTCTCAACTTAATCAAATAGTCGTAATTTAAACTTTACATTAATATTAAATAAAATCTCATTTTAATTTAAATATTAAATTGGCTTAATATTAATGAATTGTATTTTAGCAACCCTTTATAGAAAGTGATTTACTTTATCTATTTACTTGTTAACAATATGATTACAGTTCATGTGTTCTGTTCCTATCTGCTTCCTTTGACTTTATTTGAGAACATTAGACAAAAGTGCCAATAATTACTTTCTCATGATTCTTTTAAATTTATTTGAGTTTGTTTTCCTCAAGGTGTGGTGACTGTATTCCATCCAAAAAGTATATGGTCTTCCTCTTCTATGTTATTCAATATATTTGTCACCTCAGTCTTTATATTTTTGTTATATTGCAACAATAATCAGTGAATATTTAGAAAGGAAGATGCGTTGTAAAAATAATCTAAATCGGTACCTTAGGAGGTAAACCAGAACCAAATTATTAATTTACAACAGAACTCAGTAGACAAGATACCACATCAATGAGAAACATGTGTTTTAAAAGAAAACAAAATTGTTTTACAAACTTGGGTTTTACTCTGTATTATGTTCAAATTGAATTAAGTCGCCAAGGTGTTAGTTGTTGTGGACTCAACCAGAAGTACAGTATGCTGTGCCATTCTGCATTGTTATGGTTGTTCTATCGGTAAATTCGTAGAATTTTATTATTCATTAAGATCAATTAACAAAAATTTGAAGTTGTTATCAAGCACTTTAATTCACAACACTTGGGAAGAAAATCAATAATAAAAATAATAATTGAATCAGCTCTTCATTACAAATATTAAATGTCAAAACTATTCATGTTAATTTTATATTTAAACAAATTAGTCAGGAATGCTGGGTACACTTCCTCCTTCTGTTAATAGGCCCGCAACTGTCAAACTTTTGTTATATTAAAACAGAACTCGATATACACAGTGTCCAAAAAATGAAATGACGTGTTGTAAAAATAAGTGAAATTGCACCATTAGGAGTGGGAGTTTACTCTGAAAAAAATTAATAAAAAAATGAATAATTTTATTTGCTGTTCATTACAAATATAAAAGGGCAAAATTATTTATGTTACTTTTTTTGGGGTAGTAAACTATAGATAACCCGTCCTCAAATTCTGCGCTTTAGGCTGTTTAGACAGACAGAAAAGTTCAATTCCACATGCACGAAATTTTGAGGGAAATATTCCGGACGGTTAAACCATTTGCAAACTCCCATTTCATGGAACAACACAATACGCGAAACATTATAAAAACTGATTATGTCTCATTTAAGACTAGGTAAGGCTTTGAGGTGACTATTGAGTTTAAAGTAGTGTGTTGTTTGTTGTAATGGAAATGCAAATGGCGAACATGTCGGGAATATTTCCCTCAGAATGTCACGCATGCAGGAATAAAACTATTCCATCTAACTGAACAGGCTATAATTATAAATGGATATTAAAATTTAATTAAATAAATTATATTAATTTTAATTTATATATGTTTATTTAAGCACATTGTTCACCAATACAGTATAAACTAACCACCTTGCTCAGGAATGTGCTTAGTTATGCAGCTCCTGCATGACAGGCTGTATTGGTAAAATAATGGAAAGGAATGTTTAAAATTTCTTTATATATTCTAGGGTATTAACATAATAATATATTTCATAGAAAATAAAAAATGCAAGTATAAATATTTGAAGTTTGAAAACAATTGGGAATAACAATTTTGAATTACAGAATTGCGTGACAGTGACTTCAGGGCCATTTGCATCCCTAGAGGTGAGTCCTCTATATGAAATCACAACGTTTAAATCTGTCTCATGGAATGGCCTGCTTAATGTTAGAATTACGGTCCTAATGCTCTATGTCAATTTAGTCATTTAAAAATACATTCTATCAATTCCTTTACCTCAAATCTTCTTTATTCTTCTGGACGCACAGAATGGTTGTAAAAAGTCTTGATGTGTCTGTGATTTGCATGGCTTCACAATTTCCACTCATCTGTTTGACTAGTCATTTTCTGAACTTGGCCATTATTTGTCACATTATATATTGTTGTTAATATATTTATTTATTTTTTCTTTTATTTAGGTGCGGAAGAAGGAACCTCCACATCCAATTCGAGTAGCCAAGACAATAGATGTCATAGCTCGTATAACATTTCCGACAGCATATGCCATCTTTTTGATATTTTTCTTCATCCATTACAAAGGTTTTTCATAATTTATGGTGTTTAGAATACAAATTAACCTTAATTAAATTGTGGAAATTGTGTCGTTATTCTTTGAACTAACAGGCTTGAAGGTTGGCTTGATTTACATTCGTAGGTTACCCAACAACTAAAAATTTGCTATGTCTTGATTTCGTATTAGTGATATCGTTGGGATGATGGTAAGAGATGAAAATTGCGGCTTAATAGATCAACGAATTTAAAGCTAGTTAGTAACACTATGTATACATATTGACGCCCATTTGTTCAACATTTCTAATGTCATGGGTATATAGTTAGAATGTTTTTTTCTTTATTTATATCATTATTGTTTATACCTATTGGATACAGCAAAGCTACAGACAAGATAAGAATTTATCGTTCGCAAAATGGAATAATTAATATTTTTTTGATCCATCATATTTTATGAATAAAAACCTCTTTAAAGTTATGATTCACTGAATGATGAATAAATGTGTGTGTTTTCTTTTAAGGTGTGGTAGTAGTTCCCTTGAAATCAAAGGGATATCAGTTGGTATATTTTCTTTGAATTTGTATTAGGAAGAGTCCACTTTCAAACTACAAAGCGTATTTCACACTTTTTAGAATTGCATATGCATTTAAGGAATTTTGTACTATAAACACTACTAATACTCAACAATATTACACGTCAATTACTATGCCACATGATAGAACAATTATTTTATCAAGCCATCATTTTACTGGCTTCTTATGAAATTAATACATACTGTGTACAATAATAATGCAATAAGTATTATTGCAAACTATAGCCCTGAACATTTGCCCACTTGTGATCATATTCTCACATTTCATTTATGTACAGTAAATTCTAAACAAAAGGTTATATTTGTACATTAGGATTATTAACTATTTTTTAATTACTCCATATTTACCTGCAGTCTTGACACAAAAGGACCCAGAGTAGAACAGATCTATATCGATTGCTGTTAGAAGTTATGGGAATTCCTCTCTTCAATGTTCTGTCTGAGTGTTTCAAGTAATTTTAGTGAGCTAAAGGGCTAATTTAAACGCATCTTGCAGCAATGAAACTATTTTTACTGGAGCTCATAAGATTTTGTTGCATCATAATTTATTTTTATATAGAATATCTTTGTAAAGCCCACACTTTATTTTGTAGCCGTTTATATATTTAATTTCTATTTACTACAACAATTTTCATTATCTAGGCACACTTTTTAGCATTATATCGTCCCTCAAATTTCACATCCGCGTGAGTCAATTTCCCCAACTTTTCAGGAGAGCATAAAAACTGAATTAAAACAAATCTAAGATGATCTCTAGCTTGCCACTTTTAAGGATTTCTGGCTTTAGACTTATTTTCAGTAACATTTAAATGAAAAAACTTGCCTAAATGACCTAGAAAAGATGATAGCGATATGTGGTTGCACTCGAGCATTTGACATCAGTTTGTTTTACGCGGAAGTAATAGTTAATTTTAGAGTGCTCTATTGATTTTTTTTAAAAATTTCTTTGCCATTGTGTCCAGGAGAGAGCAAGGATTCTAGAGATAACCAATAACTCAATTTCGCTAAAACTCGACTTACACGGTTGTGAAATTTGAACGATGATATATGATAAAACTTTTCCATGTAAATAACATTTTACTTCTCTATTTCTGTGTAATATTTTATTTTATCTTTCCTATATTGGCTATATCTTCACTCAACCAATAATTTAGATTGTACAGTTTTTGCCTTTAATTTCTATTCCATTGGGCAGTGTGAAAATATTGTCCTGATAAGAAAAACAAAAAGAAGATGTTAGGAACAAAAGTAGCTTCATTGACTAAATAATGGATTAAAATACGGAACCGGGCCAAATTATGTTTCTTCGAATTATAGCATTTTTATGGGACGGAAAGAAATGAAAAGTGTCAAGTAAGTTAGTGACATCGCTAGAGGGTACTTTTCCCCCCTAAAAGATACTTAAGAAGAAAGAGAAAATTTAAAAAAATCGACTTGTATTGTGAAGATGAGGCAAAGAAATTGTGCAAGAAGGTGTAAATTAAATAAACAGGGGAGTGGTATTGTTGCATTTGGAGACGGGATCTACATAATACGGAAAGTGGAGATATTGAGTGTCCTGATCAGTACTAGAGGGCAACCCACCACATTTTGTTCAACCACACATGCAGAATGTTCTCGGAGAATCCCCATTCAGACAAGATCTAAATATCACGTACAAACCTTCTGTAACATAAACATTAATGAACAATTTTAATTTAATTTATAATATAAATGTCATATTTTTCTTTTTAGTTTTAGTAATTTCTATATGAATTTCCACAAAGATACAGTAATAAAGTCGAGAATAGATATTTTAAAATTTCAGGACAGTATTAATGAAGGTAAATAATTGAATTCCAATTACATAACTCTAGAGCAAAGTAATAAATTTCAAAAAATAAACATGTTTCTATCTGGAACTGAGTTGCAAAGCATAAGCATAAAAGTTTAAGTGGATTGTCTCAAATTTTAACTATTATCTATTGTAATATAGTTTTCAATATTTTTTTTCACTTGTATAGTTCCCAGCTACTTTTATGATAAACAAATACCTAATGATTTATAGTAAAGAAATAATTAAGAAGGTGAAAATGTGTCATCGTTCAGTGGATCATAAAAATAGTAGACAAATAAAACAAAGTAAATAGTAGTCTGAAAATGTTTTGCTTATTATTCCATTAAGTTTTAGTCCAAGAATTTATTTGAAATTCATACAAAAAAAAAAAAAAAAAAAAAAAAAAAATTCAATCATAAAAATAAACAAATTGTGTTTATAAATTTTATTTATGTATAAACGAGCCGCACTTGAAAGACAATCAGAGTTAAGATTTGATTGCTAAGAGAAAAAATATGTTTATAAATCATGAATCTATATCAATTTTTACTTTTGTTAACGAATGTTCAATGGGAGCAATAACATTTGGTTCAATGCATTTACATATTGTTTTAACAAAATCCTGGTTCTTAATTTAATTATGTTTACTGTTGCAGAATAAGAAAAAGTTGTTAAATTTATAGATCACTAATTGAATTTATTCAGTTTTTTCCCCCTAGCTTTTTAATATTAATGGAATTTAAGTGAATTGAGAGTATTTTATTTTTCTTTTAGCACTGACAGGCAAAATAATAAAAATTAAGTAAGGCTAACCGACATTAAACAATGATTGATCACTCTAATTACAACAATGATTTGTTAACTTGCTTTATTAAAAAATAAGCCAATAATTTACTTCATTTGAAAAGTTACAAAAAATAAATTGAAAGAAAATATTTGTTTTTAACTGAAAATTATCAAAATAAGAGATACAATTGTTGAACCGTTTCCTACTAAAGTTTTTAAGCAGCTCATTTTGGGGTAATAAGGTGTTGCATTAATCCTGAGAAATTTTCTTTAACCTTGGTGTTCCTAGATTTTTGGGAGTATTATCTTGATGCAAGTCAACAAAAAATGTTAATAACGATTCAATTTAACAAAACATATATTACATTTTGAATAGGATTTAGTATCTGGCAGTCAAGTCATTCTGAAAATTAGATTGAAAAGTGTTTTCCAGAAAACTATAAATAATTCTTGCTGAACTTAACAGTGCTTCGTAATGAAGCTCTTCTCCATTATATGGCAAAAACAAGACAACAGCTACGGCTACACCTAGCTGAAGATTTACAGCTATTCGGACCCAGGCATTGCAAGATAGCTGATACCTTAGATTCCTCATCAAACCATTAGCTTTATGAAAAAATTTTAGCTGCTCAACAACCTACAAAGTTTTACTCCTAAACAATTTTTCCAGCTGTGCTCATTAGGAGAATCATCATCAAAACTGTTTTCTTCTTAAATTCAAGTGAACTATTGTATTTTTTTTTTTTTTTTTTACCTTCTTGTGCCAAAAACAAATCGTTTTTAACTTTAGCAACTTGTCACCTAACTCTTTGCATGATTTCGTTTATTTATATCACCTTAGAATTGATAAAAAAAATTGTTATTGTCTTTACTAGTCTGTACAATACAGTTGACAAATAAATGTTACAAATTCTCGCCATGCTAATGATTTGTTTTGGCATTAATTTTCAAAATGTTATTTCATCTTGGATGACTATTATTTTACCTCTAAAGTTGGTGACAATAGGAAAAAAAAACAAAATTATTCATACTATTAAACATTGTTTCATGTGGGATGTTCAAATTTTTGCCTTTCCATTTATTTACTACTTGTACAATATCACAATGTGGTAACCTAGTTAATAATTAAAAAGTTTAGAGGCTGAGATTATTTCGGTTTGTTTAGGTTAAACCACAAATGTGCTATTAAATGCAATATTTTTTAAAAAAGACACAAATTTAATCAGGAAATGTTGCTTGAAAGTAGAAGGGGGGAATTGGAAACAAAAAAAAAAAAAAAAAAAAAAAAAAAGCTGTTGGCATGTGATATTAATGCCATAATCTATTGCACTATGCGAGTTTTATGGCTGTTCATTTCTAGTCTAAACATCTAGTAGATGTTATTTAAAGTTAGTCTTAAAATTAATTTTAATAATGATACATTCCAATTACAACGTGTTCTATTCATATCCTTTGCAAGAGTTTATTTTTCCCTTCCGAAAATAATTATCTCAAGAGAAATATGTAATCTCTTACTCTCAGAAATTAACAGACATTCACACTTGTAATCCTACTTAGATTTTGTCATTTTTATAAGCATAATGCTATTAGTTATCTTGTTAAAGGTTGTCATAGTAATCAAATATTTTGATCATATTCAGCCGTAAAATTTATTATTAATTAAAACTTTTCAACGAACAATTTTGTTTCACAAAAAAACCATTATAACACCTATTAGCATTTGTGATAGACGGAGAGAGTTATTTGTACATTCAAACTTCTTCTATCCCCCCCCCCATAACCCAGGGCTATACTACCAGTTACCCATCACACACCATTTTTCTCTCTTCCATCAGTTTTATATGCCTGAAAAAATAAAACTATTGGATATGGAGTAAAGTTTGATTATGTAGAAAAACTGCCTTTTGCCCCCTACAATTATTTATAATGACTATAGATATTACTGTTTACTATTAACAAGACATGACTGGTTCACTTTCAGTACCTTTAGAACCAATCAGCTGTTGTTCCAGAATCAAGGCACTGAAAATAGAATGAAATTTTTCTCAAAATATACCTTTTTCACAACCAATTATTGTGATGGACAATGACATATTTGATCAACAAACCTAACTAGAAAGAAGATTATTGATATCAAAGCGTGGATTTTCAATTGTCAATAAATTATAAATTACTCAGCAATTATTAGACCATTAGCTGTCAGGATGTTCCCTGGAAATATCAAAAATTTAAGTAATGGCTTGAATTTTTTTATTTGTTACTTTTTGTTTACTACATTTTTTTTGGGGGGGGGGAAGGGGTGGAGGTGAGATTAAAAATATAAATCATATTTATAGAAATACACCTTGTTTAAGTTATTTTAATTTATAGATTAATAGAAATTTTATTCTTTTTGAATGAATATTTGGGATTCAGCTAAAGAAAACTACCGGATTCTTGAAAAATCTATTTGAAAATTTAGGCTTCATATTGTTTAGCAATAAATTCCAGGAGGCAGAAGGAGACTTTTTATCTGACCATGGGTTTTCGGTCTCTCTCCACTTCCTAACATTTATTGCTGGAGAAGGCTGCCAAATTACAAGTCAAAACGGTCAAATTGATTCTTGCAGAAATCTATTGTTTTCTTCTGCCAATTCTCTTAGCTTTGTTGCACTCCGAACGCTAACAATTTGGACCTTAATAATAATTGCTTCTATTTTTTTATTATATGAAATAAAGCATTGCATTTCATTATTATTTCATTTTTTGTTCAATAAAAGCTGGGTGTTGTGGACGTCCTCATATTATTCCCTAAGTGCACAAACAATGTCACAATGTATCAAAAGCAATTAGAAACCTAAAGTTCAACCCTAATTTTGAATGTTTCTATTTTATGAAATGTTATCTGGCCTTGCTTCAATAAAAAATAAAAATTGTCCAGCTGAACAGAACATTTTTATCTTATATATATATATATATATATATATATATATATATATATATATATATATATATATATATATATATGTATGTATGTATGTATGTATATGTACATATATATATATATATATAGATATAGGCATACTAAGTCAAAACTTATGTGATCACTTGTAAAACACAATGCTTGTGTGCATGATATTTTCTTTAATCATTTCATTAAATCTGATATTTTATTAACAAGTTTGAGTGTGTTTGTGAAATTGTTAGTTTAATATCAGACTAATATTTAAATGGGACCTAGAAAATTATAATTTTATTCATTTATCATGCTGAAGTTCAACAAATAAAAATATGTGAATTAACACAAATAATTTATTGATTCCTGTTCAACATGTTTCGCACCTTTAGTGCCTCATCAGTAGCCAAAATTTAGAATTGTTGCAGCCACAGTGGGCAAGAGAACCTTTCACTATCCGGGCCACGACATAGTGGAAGGTTCTCTTACCCACTGTGGCAGTAACTATTCTAAATATTAGCTCCTGATGAGGTACTAAAGGTGGGAAACATGTTGGGCATAAATTAATAAATTGTTTTTATTGATTCACATATTTTTGTTTGTTGAACTTCCGCCTGATAAATAAAGAAGAGGATTTAATAGGGTCACTTTTCAGTAATTATAATTATTATATACAATGAAATTTGATTATTTTATTAAAGTCCTAAGGAGAAAGACTAAGGAGTACATATTTCTAGGCAAATAAAGGATATGTATAAAATCTCATTCGACACCTTATTTCAAAACAATAGATCTGATGCATTCCTTGGAGCTAGGTAGAAAACTACCTGCTGAAGAAATCGTGTCAGCTATAAGTGAAGCTCTCTATATTTTTTCGTTCTGTTATAGATTTCAGTTACACACACACACACACACACAAACACATACAAATTTATGTACCTTTCATTCATAGATGCCAATGACTTATTGGTCTTTTACTTGATGCTTGCATTAAAATTTCACTTGTGAAGAAATTTCGTTTTAGTGAAATAAATTGATATTAAAATTTACCAAAAACAATTAGGGAATATTAATATTTCGATAGTCCAGAAAACTTTATCTTTTTTCATGGGCAATTATATCCATTCTTCCTAGTAATTACTTTTTTATTTTCTTGTACCTTTGGTGATAAATAAATAATTCCTATGAAGACAGAGCTGGAAGAATGTAATGATAGTACACATCTTTCAGCTGCTCTCTCTCACACACACTCTCCCATCTCACTATCTCTCTCTCTCTCTCTCTCTCTCTCTCTCTCTCTCTCTCTCTCTCTCTCTCTCTCTCTCTCCCTCTCTCTCTCTCTCTCTCTCTCTCTCTCTCACTCACTCTCTTTCTCTCACACACACACACAAAATGCAGGGCACTGAAAATTTTACCTTTACTAATAAAGTTAACAAAATTAGCTATTTTAAGAACAATTTTTCCAGTAGAAATCACTGATACAGTTTCAAATTAAATCTTTGACAATCTTGAATGAAAATTGTATAAACATTATATTCTAGTTCTGAATTAATAAAATTTAATTTCACAGCAGTTCATTAAAAAAAAACTGCAATTGAACATTTTAAAGTGTAATAAAGAAAGTATTAAAACTACAGAATAAACTACAATTTCAATTGCCTTTATAAATTAAGCACTTGAGTGAAAACAGATGTACCCAAACAAATTACCATAATGTGATTTGTTCCAAAATTTTATTAACTATCGCACTATTAGTAATATGTAGACCTTAATAGTAAACAAAGTATCTCTTTTCAGTTATAACTATGTTAAAAGTTTTGAAAGTGCACATTTATATGACTTGGTCAGTTATTGACTATATCAAAATAAGGGTTTCATTTGGTTTTACATGCAACTTGTAAAATTCACTTTTTCATTAAATTTACGTTTAAATGTTAAAGCTGTGACTAATACAATATATTTAATCCTATAGAGCATAAACATATTAGGGCAAGGTTATGCTCAAGATAAATTATCTATACTTCTGAATATGATCATTAATCTCTCCCTTTTCAGAGACAGAGGAAACTATCTTTCTTGAATAAGCTGACCTGTTCAAAATTTCAACAGAATTCACTTAAAATATTCACTTCAAGAAATATTTTTAGAATAAGTAAACTAGAGCTCGTCAATATTGCTTCATAATATTCTATTGTGTTAGGGACAAAAATAAAGTGCTTATGCATTCCACCAATATTATAAATCAATGTTTAAATTGAAATGTTTTTGGAAAGAGATCTAAATTCTGGATTGCTATGACCACCTTTGGATGTCTATTGTAAGAATAAAAAAAAATAAATTATAGAACTCGTTAACTGCTTAGGAGTTTAGAATTTGCATTATTGTGTATCCAATTAAGGAGTGTTAGTATCATTTTATACTCACCCATTTTTTAAATTTAAATGTTAAGTATTAATTAAGAGATTTATTTTAGCCTTTAGGTTAATAAAAAAAAATTGCTTTATCAAAAGTAAAGCATTTGTGGCTTGTAAGTATTTTAACATCTGTGTTGACATCCCTTTTAGTTACCTATTTCTGTGATCTTTGATTGTTATTGTTTTAAAGATATTAGTATAATTTTATTTTATAGAAAACGGTTATGTAGTTTTAAAAATTTGAGAGCATGTGAACGGGAAAAGAATTTGATAGGCCTATTGTATATTATATTGTGAGTTTGCAATATATATATGTGTGAATTAAATTCAAGATTTATTTCTGTATTCAAAAAAAATTGTTTTGGATTTTAGGCCTAGCAAAGAAATTACAAATATTTTTAATTTTTTTTTTTTTTGAAATTTTGATGCTTTTCAATGGAGTGATAATTTTTTTTTTTTTTTAATTATAAACCTAGGGAATGAATGCCCAAACAGAAAGTTTTGATCACATGCTCTAATTTTATTTCTATCTATGTGACTTTTCCCTAGTCATATTGTTATTTTTAAAAATTATTTAAATTATACCTTTGAATTTTAGAGTTTTATATATTCATAAATTATTATAAAATATCCTTGAACATTGTGTGCCATTATAATATGTCCGTTAAATTTGCTAAAAAAAGTGATTAACTAACACTTTAAAAAAAATGTACTGAATTGATGTTACCACTATTGGATCATTTCCTGTGATATTGAAATGAGTGTGTTATAAAAATTCTATATGTTCTACATATTTTCTGTATATTTATACAAACATTGTTGTCGTTGCTATTGCTGTGAGCAATGTTAAATTAAATTTATATATCAAGTATTTGAAAAAAAATTGCTTAGATTTGTTGAAACATTTACACAATTTTAGAAAGACTAATCTACAGTTTTTTTTTTTTTTTTTTTTTTTTTTAATCTTTATAAATTAAACAATATCCCATTATATTAGCAGAGTATTAAGGCTATTCCAATGAGCCGGTATTGATCAACTCATTAAATATTAAAAAGCTAGGGTTATTGAAATAGGAAACTTCTCCATAAAGGTCCACAAAGTGCATAAACATACTATTACGCAATTGTAATGAAACAATAGTACAGTCATTTGTTCTTAATAGGAAGAAGTGTGCTGTTGAATAGAACCAAGCATAAGAGTGAATAACAATTTGATAATTTTATTTTAAGCAAAAACATTAATTTAAAAACTCATGGCAAATAAAAATTAATAAGTAAGTTAACCAGTGAGATTAAGAATAACAAAAAATGATCACTATACATTGCATTGTTAAAGAGGGGAAAAAACTTGATCAATAATAGCCCCTTTAAGAATTTCATTTCAAAATCAGTAATTCAGTTTCTTCCAAATATTTCAGTAATGCCAAAAAATAATAGAAAATGTAAAATATATAGATGTAAAATATGTTTTTATCCAAAAAAATAGCTACTATCATTTTAATAGTTACGCTTTGTCTTTTAATTGGCCCAGTGTTTGAAAAATAGGAATTTATTAAAATTTGGTGCGATTAATTCTTTGTAAATGCACATTGATAAATAACTTAAGAAGTTCCAATCTAAATTGACAAAATATTTATTGGAGAATTAAAATAAAAAAAAAAGTTTTAAGTCAATAATTTATTATAAATTAATTTCTTGGATAATTTTTATTGTTAAAATGAGTAGACTTATCCTTAACTTTTGCAATATATCACTATAAGTAAGCTTCTAAATATGGGTGCCTTTTTCTTTGTCTGTTTAGATATAGCTTTTCATAATATATATTACAAATCATGAGAAATAATGGGAACACTTATTTATAAAATTAATTTTTCTATTATATCAATAAAGTAATATTTATTACTGTCGTAGATAAACATTCGTGAATTTTTATATTCATGGATTATTAAAAAAATAAAATTATATGTTTTTGTTTTTTTGGTTTAGTTTAACAATATCTGCTTTCATTTAAAAAAAAAAAAAAAAAGAAAGAAGAAAGAATTTTCGGAATTCTTTCTGAACATTTTCAACATTCATTTTTCAAATAAGTTTCCTTTGCCCAAATATAGTTTAACTCAAAAATGATTAAGTGTATTTATATGTTATAAGTTATACAAATAATACCTTTGATGCTTTGGATTTGCTTTAAATAAATCTAATATTCAATTGTACAGGCCTTCTTTAAGGTAGACTTTATAATACTAAAAAACTTATTAAATTATAAAATTACAATTTATTTAATTTTTTAACATTAATTTATAAATAGTATTAATGTTTTCCATAATTCAAAATCATAATTATGGAATTCAGATTAGCATTTTGCAATAATATGTAAACACCATCTTTAAAATTGTAAAATAAACATAATTTTACTATATTGTACATAAATGTATTAATAAAAAAGACTATTAATTAGCAAGGGCTATGAATTCTCAATATTTTTATCCTACTGTAAATAAATATATTTCTTTTCTGCACGATGTTATTCTTGTTTTTGTTATTATTTCATAGACTGCTTCAGAATAATTGAGCTTTCGAATGAGCTTGTATAAAAATATTATAAAATTAATTAGACATAGAAACCATTTCCTATTTTATAAATATAATCTTTATTAATTTTTAATTTCTTAAAATCTCCCTTTTGTTTCAAAGTTAAAAATTATAAAAGCAATGTAAACATCGAACTAAAAAAAAACACAAACTACATAATTAAAAACGTTATATATTAAATGACAAAAAATGTGAATACATTAGCTACAAAAATAATTCATTTATTAAGTTTTATAAATAAAACAAGTTGAATGCTGATACATTTTTTAAAAAGTCATTTCATTTAAAGCTCACATAATAGATTTTACTCCTTGATAAAAATTTGACATATAAAAATGAAGCCCACTTATCAATGAAAGAACATGTTTTAAAAATAAATTATGAATATTAATAGTTGCATCAAACAAAATCATTGTTCAGCATTCTATTGTTTATCAGAAGAATAGAAATTTATGGGAGAATATACACCCATTTTTGTCCCTTTCAAGAGAATATTGGTGATTATTTTAACTCAATAAATTGTTTTTAAAAGTATTCAAAGTTAATATATATCTTCTGTTTCTATTATTTTTTTAAACACATTTTCAGAAAATAAATATTTTCTTAGAAAAGAAGCTTTTGCACAACTGTTGTGAAATTCTTGCACTCTAACTATCCCACTTAAACTAGCTTTCACTTATAAAATTTAAATAAAAAAATATATTTTAAAAAACCTGAAATCTAGCTTTAAAAATGAAAACAAATATATTTTCACTTGAATTGCTTTAAAGTGAAAAACATAGGGTAAACATGTTGTAAAAATAATTCTGAACATTTTAAAATAATAAATTTTTTCTATCACTCAAACACACATGCTTATCCATTAAAAAATATATAGTTAAGTTTATTAAATAAAGAAAAAAAAAACTATGTATTATGGTGACTCTGTATTTTATACGAATATGCTTCACTGGTAACATAGACTAATGAATGTAAAATCTAAAGTAAAATATTTATATACTTGGAGAAATAGAATTAATATATGAAATTTTTAACAAGAACAACGTATTTCTTATGATTTTTTTCTTGAATTGTATATATTTGAAGAAACTGTAAATATTTCCTCTTGTATATTTTGTGAAATCGTTTTTGATGAAATTATACACTCTTCACAAATTCAGTATTTGTTTTTTTGTTGCACTACTTCTTACCCTGACCTAGCTCATATCTCTTATATTCCAGTAAATAGGTATTATTATTTATTTATCATCACACCGACAACTGGGCCATTAGCGCTGACATCCATGGTGCGGCAAGGAAACTTCTCAACGGGCCCTGAGAGGGACTCCAACCCCTGTCTCCCGCATGAGAATGTAAGGTGTTATCCATTAGACGTTAGATGAATCAATTTTCAATATAACCATATTGTGGATCTGGGCTTGTGAATTAAAACACTATATAATAAACAAGAAGAGCATATTCTGTCAGTAAGTTAATTTTTCAAATCTTTATTTTTTATAAATATTAATTTGTCAGGCTAGGATTTAAATACAGACTCTCCCATTTTATGCTTATGTTCATTGCTAATGTGCTTCATATCGTTCTTGGCAACTTAATTCATCATAGGAGCCAAAGCTTCAGATAGTTATCTGAAGAAAGGATCATATTTATGAGAGGAAGTTATTGTCATATAACTCTCAAAGTAGGTATCTGTTCTAATATTTAAATGTATTAAACCACTGTATAATATAAAAAAACGATACAAAATGTCAGTGTTCTTTTTCTAAGAAAAATTAACATCAAAAGCTGTAATTTGAACCCAGAGTCTCCAATTTGACACTTTGGTGAATTGCCAATTACGCTATTGGGCTTCATATCACACCATCACAAGCTATTTCATAAAAAGAAGTCAAAGCTATGCAGGAGGGGGTCTTGTCTGTAGACATTTGATGCAAAATAGGGATTGCATTAACTTTTATCCGTAAATCAATTACTTTCCTATCGAGAACGTTTTTACTTTCGATGTCTGAAGATCTTCTTCTAGTTCTTCAAAGAATATTTCATAAAAGTCAACATTATTTTAATAAGCGTCTGCATGACGGCATACTGCAGTATTGAAGAGGAATGCAATAGTTCTTCAGCAAATAACAGATTGATTCTAAAAGGATTTGGAGATGTCTGGTCCATATGAGCACATAAACCAAAACAATTCCTCAGCTAGGTGATCGCATTTCTTGTTACTGTATTATATTTTGCAATTCAGCGACTAACCACTGAATGACTGAATTTATATTAATAATTATGCCAAAAATGCTCAATTTTTATATACACCATTTTTATTACCTACATAAAAAATAAATAAATAAAAAAAATACACAATCTAGCCAAAAGTACTACAAAACTCTAGTTTTGTTGATAATTATTAATAAGAGCTAATGTAAAAATATTTCAGGGTGACCGCATTAAATATCCAGAAAATGTTCAGTGTCTTAGTTATCACATAGGAAAATCAAAACGTAACTATACCCGAAATATCTCAGGCGAAGTCATTATGCGTAAGTAACTTCCTAAGGTGAAAAAAAATAACAATTTTTTTAAGAAAAAGAAACAATATATTTATTATGTAAGTTGAAGGTAAGGGGACAAATGAAAACTAATTTTTGAAATATGGATTTTTTTTTAATTTTGGATTTTTGTACAATTTGACATACCTCCGTCTTGCAATTCAAAAGCCTACAATCTGTACACAGTAATCTATGATAAAAAATGTGCACCAGATGGGAAGACTTAATTGATTTATTTAACTTTTAACATCCACTTATACATAAAACAGATGTTTGGAGTGGGTTTTCTAGAGGCTACCAGTCAGAAAAGACTTAATTTTTTTTAAATAAAAACTTAAAGGCTATTTGAAATAGTAATATGCTTTGAATATTTTAAACATTTTTATTGTTTGTACTCAAACAAACAACATTTTAATGTAGCTACAATAGTGTAAACAAAATAACATTATAATACAATTAATATATATTATTGTAGTATTCACTTAAGCGATTGAACTTATTTTACAATAAATACTTACACATTTTTTTTTTACAATTTACAAAACATGTTACTTACATCTGTTTGTTTATTTACATATCTACACATAATTTTATATGTACTTACATGAATACATCTAGTTCTCCCTCTCCCTCTCCCTCTCTCTCTCTCTCTCTATATATATATATATATATATATATATATATATATATATATATACACATGCTTATGAAATTATATATATTTTATTCCAGTTTCATCAAAATTTAATAAATATATTCTCTCTGCATAAATGTGTGTGGACGTTTCTCAAGTTTGTATGCTATCTTTGACCCATGAAAGGTAGTGAGAAAGCCGTGTATAAACATCTGGATATCCGGGTTTAGCACAACCAGATCCAAATGACGTGATCCCTACCAAAAACCATCGTCCATCTTGCCTTCTGCATTGAAGTGGTCCACCAGAGTCTCCCTAAATAAAAAAAAAAACAAACCAAAAAAACAATTAAAATTTATTATTGCAGTTTTAAACTTAAAATGTGATATAACGTTCCTTATTATTAATACCCCAAATGACTTTTTAACAAATATTTATGTCAAACATTAAGGGCTTCGTGTTTTGACTGTGTCATCATATTCTTCACCAACGTTTTGCCATTCATGCTGCCAGCTTTCTCAGGGTTATGAACTGTTCTCGTTAAATATTTACTTGTTTCCATTAAATACATTTATAGGTTAAACAATATTTTTAAGGCCCAAGATAACACAGTAAACTGCTGCTTTACTCTAATATTTGAATGGCTTAGAACTTTTAAAAGAAACACAATTTTAGATATTATTTGATTAGTACCTACATATTGGCACTGTGTTATTTAATTTAAATTTGTCACCATATCCTTGTTTTTATATGAAAATCCAAAAAATATTTCATATAGATAAAGTTAATTTCTGTATGTACAAAAACACATTTCTACCTTAAATAAATGTTTGTTTTATTGTGTGTGTTTTATTTTTAACATTCTATCTGAAAAAGATTTTCTCAGTTTAGCACATAACGTAGTCGCATAGGGTTGCTCGTTTTACTTTTTCTATGACACGGTTGGCACACAGAGGTTCTAAAGGCTACAATAGCTGTCGTCCTCGTGCTTCCAAAGCTTAGCATTCCCTCCACCTACCCCAAGTGATCCCACTCCGTCCAATAGGAGTGGCAGGCAAAATTCATCGCATTATTTATGAAATGCACCCTGTAGTCTATAACGTGTTAAAAATATAGACATTTATAGTTCTATTTCAATTAAATTTTAAGAAGCCCATAGCGAAGAGGAAAGTGAAAGATTTCACCACGAATGTCTGTGGTATCAAAAGACGATACAAAGGAAGACAGGATGCTAACATCCTTGACTGAATACTTTAGGTGCAAAATTGTCTCTATTTTAGGAAAAAATTGATTTTTGGCATCGGTATGATTTTTTTAAAGTTTACTCTCCATTTTGTCCAAAAAGCTTTATGAGATAGAGGATAATGGATGAGAATGCTCTTAGCGCCCAAAATAATTTTTTTATTTTATTTATTTATTTTTTTTTTTTACGGCGCTTCAACAACTAGGCCATTAGCGCCTACATCCAGGGTGCAGCGTGGAATTTTCCCAACGAGCCGGGATGAGAAAATTCCTGCCGCCGTCTTCCGCTTATGAGTCTACTGTAAGGCGCTAGCCACTAGACCACGGGAGACCCCCTAAAATTTGTTGTGAAGGAATTGACTACTTTCAGTTCTAGTGAATATCATCGTTTTCTGCCAAATACTTTGAAAATGGAGATTGGTTTTGAAATCAGCTCCTTAAAATAAATAAAATTTACCAATAATATTCCATGCAGCTGAAAAAAAAATGTATGCAGAACAGTGTTATTTTCTGAGTTCAAATCCACTTACAATGCACGCTCCAGTAGAACCATCTAACTTTCCAGCACATAGATGGCCATCCTCTATTTGAAGTGCAGGGCCGTACTTATCCTGACAAAGTGAGTTATGGTGCAGTGGTACTCTGACTTGTCGTAACCTCGCAGAAAGAGGACCTGCTGGTACGGAGCGGCCCCAACCTGTTGCAGTGCATACACGCTCTTCAGTATCTTCATCAGAATCCAGACACACCCATGGTACACCCAGAGCTTCACGGGAAAGACGCATAAGTGCTAAAACATTATTTATTTAATGTTGAAAACTGTATACTATTGTTATTCGTAAATGATTACAAGCTGGTTTGTGCTAATATTATTTTAAAAAATACAAGATTAGCAGAAATAAATGACTGACCATGTTAATATAATTGAATGATTTTGCCATATTAGAGTCTATGTATACAGAATGTATCACAAGTAGATGACAATGTTCAAGGGGGTAAAAGTAGATGAATAATTTAGTTCAGTGCTGCGAACCACATGTTTCTATGTGTTTTTGTTCAAGATACATGCTGTTCTAAAGGTTATTTAGAAAAAAAAAAGTTCATTTAGAAGTTTTTTTGTATAAAAACCCCAATTTTCTTTAATGTCACACATTATTTTTCAACCTTACATTATTTTTTTTTTTTAATCAGCATTATATTTACTTTAAGGCTAACCTTCTTTTAATGTTCAAAAGTGTTTTTTTTTTCCCCAAACCATAGTATCTGTTCAAAACATTGATATTAATAAAAAAATAAAGTCCAGTTAGTGACAAACTGGGAATCACTACTCTTCCAAAAAAAATTCTGAAAGGTGCCGAATCTCACAAAAGTTGTAAAATTTAATTGTCTTGCCAACGGTATGCTCAGAACTGTGAAGAGTCCTGCTCGCCCTCCCATAAGGGTGACCATAGCTCCAGTCGGGACCTGTCCATAAAATAAACAAATCTTCATAAAGAATGTGAGTAGCCTTGTGAAGCTGGGTGTTGCCTTGCCTTTGGTTCCATCATGGAGGTGTTGGACTTAAGCCACTTATAAAACCGTAATTTTCATTTCCTCCAAATACACCTAATACTTTCCTTAATAAATGCATACTCATGCAGTTCAGATATATTCAAAGGATTCAGATCTTCAACCTTTATTAAGTTATTTAAATCCTCAATTTCATTTATAATTAAAATTCTTTACAATTAATTACACACAAACCTGTTTCAATTTACTCTACTAAAAGCCTTTCGCACTAATATACAATAAATTTCAACGGTTAGCATGACCTATAAGGTTGATTTCACCAAATAATAAATAATTACAACATTGTCTTATGGACAAGAAACAGTAGACAAAGGGCTGCAGAACATCTACAAAATTTACAACTAAAATAACATACAAAAACACCAAAAAATTCCACAATTCTTTCTTGAAAGTAGGGATATTTTATGTGTTACTGTTTCTAGCTTCAGTTCTCTACTCATGGTGATTTTATTTATTATTAAAGAAAGAGTAGCATCAAAAAGTCTTAAATAGCAGATGTAAAATATTTCATCTTATGTATATTACTAAAATTAATGGAGTAAAAAGAACAAATCGTATCTTAGTTTTCATACCTATATCATTACGATAGTTCTTAAAACTTTCATGTATAAGTATCTCATCAATGGGTATCCTGGTCTCCGTCTCCTCCTCTACATCCCGGTCCCAGTCTCCGAGCACAGCTGTCCAGAGGGCAGGCAGGGGCAGGTTGAAGATATCGCTGGGACACGCAGGCATTTAGTTACACCAACCCTCTTCCTCTCTATATAGGGGCGCTAGGTAAGAAGTATACCAAAAAGTGCAAAATCTCCAAATAATCTAATATATTATTTCAGTGCTTAAAGTTTGGTTATTCTATTATATCCATATACTTTTGGCATTTTTGCAGCTGCCGTTAAAATTAAAAGTGACACATTTAAGAATTTAATTGGAAGCTACTACTAATTTTGTTTAACTCAGGTTTAGAAATTATTTTTAAAAATAAAAGAAAACAAGGAAGAGAGGTTCAACACAATAAAAAATATCTTAAATTAATCCACTAAAATACTATATGTTGTAATTAAAGCTGTTAGAATTTAAACAATATTAATAAAATGAAATAATGATACAAAAAGCAATACAGTCAAATGACTTTCTCCACCCTAAATAAATGACAGATATTTGCCGTCAAACTTTTCTTCTGAAATGCTGTGTTTTTCCATGACTAAATAAAAGAAGTAATCTGAATTTCTTAAAGCTGTCAACTTAGGCCTCGGGCATGATGCGAGCAGTAAGCGATAAGCTTTAGAGCAACACCCCTCACCCCAGACATTAAATTTTGCTCGCCACTCTCACATGTCTTCAAGCTTTTGACTAGTGATCATGGCGGAAAAGAGGATTGGATGATGAGGTCGGAAACCTCTTCCCATAGTTATTATTTTATTATTAACTAAACATTTAAAATGTCAATTTTTTAAATTAATATTTTAATTTTAAAAAAGTATATTGGACAACACGATAACGGAACACGATAAAGGATAAAGGAACAGCCCAGCCGCTCTGTATCGTAGTCAGTGCAGCTCTGCCCCTCTCCACTCTGTTGTTCTATCAGTTGCCGCTCGCCACTCGTATCTTACCCAAGGCCTCATACTTATTAGCCACAATAAAGAAAATTCAGACATATTATATTATCCAAATAGATGACATTAATATTCTAGATACCATTAACATTAATCAATAAAATGTTAATATTTCACGTATTATGCATTAAAATAAAACCTTGGAAAGGTATTACTCAGAGAGTAAATTTATTTTTAAATAAAACTTCTTTGTAATTTTTAATCTTTCTATAATGTAATTTTTCCTCTAATTTTATTATTACAGCTTATTTTATTGGTATTATCACAGTGAAGGCCATCGTCATCACAATTCCCATCCTTAGTACTTTAAAATGTTCACTACTATTTGCATTTAAAATAAATTAAAACTATTTCCTTAACATACATGTTTACAAAATAGATAAGCTTACTTACTTATGGACACAATGCGCTGCTGTTACAAGCCAGGAAGGGTTGACCAATACACCTCCACACCAGTGGCCGATAAGACCAAATTTTGGATGCAGAACTTCGAGTGAAACCTCAAGCAAAAGAGGTGTTTTTCAAAATAAGGAATTATTTTCTTTACATCTTAGATATTTTAAGAGACTTTTTTTGATTGAAAAGGAAATCAATTATATCTATATCCCTTTATCATTTTTCATATACAAAATTAACCACCCATCCACTCCTCTTGGAGGACCAACCATAATAAATCTGAATAGGGTAGTTTTAAAGAAAGCAAATTTTATGAATATTAAATATATTCAAATGCAGAATAGATAAATACATTTTATAATCATATTCTATTTTATCCTTAATTATTGTAACTATTACTTTCGTACTGTCACTAACTGCATACGTCAGTTCATATTATCACTATCATTTATACTAACTAAGACTCAAAAGGAAAATTAAGTGTTTCAAAACATTTCTAATGAAAAAATAATAAATTAAAAATTCCGTGAACTTCAATTATTCAGAATTAAAAAAAATAAAATAAAAATAAAGAAAAGAAAAAAAAAATCCATAGGAAATAACAGCCTTAAAACCGGGATCACTTGAACCATCAGTACCTTTCAGCTATGCGGGTTTACTCTACTTGAAACCTTAAGGATGATGACGAGAATATCAATGTTCCATGTTTTTGTTTGTTTGTTTTTTCTGAGCCGTTCTGCTTTAGCGCCGGATTATATATAGGTTGCGATCCTACCTTAGATTATCTATATTATTATTATTTCTTAAGAGCTTATTTTTATTTTTTGGTTCACCATCACTTCCTTAAGACTTCATAAATTTTCATAAATGAGGTATCATTTTAAAGATTTTCTTAACCACTACGCCGGAAACATATACAAATTACTCACATTTTAGTTGTTTTTCGAAAAATCACAATTGAAAAAAAAACGGTTTTTTGAAATTCCGGCCTCGACCTATCGATCCTCTATCGAGAATATCGAGATATATCGAAATGAAGCCGTTTTCATTCATCTATTTTCTCATTCCGCATTTAATTTCGACTTAAAATATTGAGTTGAGGTATTCGATCTGCTGATTTATTTATAAGATGAATGTAATTATTCAAAACATGAATTTATATTTACTTCCCCAAACCTCTTGCAGTCATTTGTTTTGACTTAGTCCATGATGACCAACTTACTTCGTCTCTACCATTGAGTTAGTAGATAGTAGATTAGTAGATCTCCCTTCTAACTCAATGGTCTCTACTCTCTACGATAAACAAACCCGGCGATCAAACCAGATTATTCCCTTTGAAGAAATTATACACATGAAACTACACTATTTCATTGCTGCTCTCAACTCCCCACTACTATGATATGAAGTACTGTTTATATTCTGGCACGGTTATACCAATGAAAACAAATTATATTGCTTAAATCATAATAATTTCCAGTTCAATTTTATTAAAAGCTGTTTCCGAAATGCTGATTTTTTACCACTTTTATAGATGGTAGAGCAGGAAAAGATTATTATTAATATTTAAATTTTCACGTTCATTTATTTATAACAAATAATTTTAAAACGGGGTATCTATAGGTTACCACCTTTTCTAGCCAGGATGATACCTTTACTATTTCCGAAAGAAAAGCCATCACCTCTAGTGTGAATCGAACACATAACCTTAGGGTCGGAGTGCACACGCCTTAGCACTCACGGCCACCGGGCCTATAGGAAAAGATTATAAATAGTGCCTTTACTAAATCTACTGTTTTTACTAAAACATTACATATTTTTTTCTTCTTTACTATTGAATTTATTGAGATATTCTACTATTGTAAAATAGCCCTTACCTGCCAAGGCCATGCTCCCTTGAGGCTTGGTTTGCCGTTCACTATCCGTCCTTGAGTGTAGTTCTCTCTTGGCTGTCTGTAGCTCACCACAACTTTGCTTTGGCCACAATCCTCTGAAAAGAAAACATTATTTATTGATACGACATTTTACACCAAAACCAAATATTTTAGAACATAAATTCTCCCCCTCCCCAACATTTTTGAAAATACAAATGTAGCTGATCAAGAACATTTAAACAAAAATAATGATTTTTGCATGATTATATTAGATGGGCGCGAGAAATAAAAAAAAAAAAAAAAAAAAAAAAAAAAAAAAAAAAAAAAAAAAAAAAAAAAAAAAAAAAAAAAACCCTCGCAGGTATTCAAATATAAAAGCACTTAAGGGAAAATAGATAATATGGTTTTGGATTAAACTCCTTCTCCCTAATAGACTCATTTTGTTTTTACGCACTTCTGTTTTTCTCGATAAATTAGAGTTTTCTCATCAGAAAAAAAAAAGTGCGTTATTAGTCGTCCAGAAAGTATCTTCTATCAATGGGTTTAGTAAATTGAAGGAAATTTTGTATATTTTATGATGGCATAATTATAATTTAATTATGTTGAAAAATTGTTGAGCAATCCTTTCTTATTCAATAAATAAAAATGTCTACGTCAAAAAAGAAAAAAAAAAAAAAAAAAAAAAAAACAGAAAATTGGACATCATTTATTTTAATGAACTTTTTTGTTGAAAATTATTATCACCTTGCATATATATATATATATATATATATATATATATATATATATATATATATATCGAGACCGGTTGAAAAATGCTAGTAAATGTAAAGCATCTATTCGAATACTTATTAAATTACATACCTACAAATACGGTTCTTATGCATTTCAGATTGGGTATTCAGAAACGATTGATTCAGCTGAAATTTGTTCCAGACGTTTGACATTCATATAATCTAAGATATTTTAATTTTGGTTGCGTTTTGAGTTAAGAAGTATCAGAAAAAATCATATATCCGAATACTTATTAAATTTCCTGCAAATACGGTTCTTATGTCATTTCGGACAGAGTGATATCAATTCGGAGAAAGCTGTGCTTAAATGTTGTAATTTCCGCTTAGGATACTGACAGTTTCCTGTTGCGGCGCTCTACACCATGCCTAGCTTTGGGATTTAATTTTTGCATTTTTACGCGTGCTTACATTTTTCAAGAAAGATTAGGACAAAGCAAAAACTGTTTCCATACTAAGCGTCCCAAATGACACTAGGTATAAGGAGGAAAACGCGCCAAGATGACGCAGTTCCTGCAAGTCGGACTTTTGTCATATTCATAAATACACCAGAATACATCAATCTATATTTTTCGAAAATTTTTTCACGTGCGCTTCAATATAAGAAGGTGTTTGTAAAGTCGTCGGTAAAAGTAAAAGTGTCCCCAGCGTGCGATGTTCCGTAACCTCCTTGGAGCCCAACTCCATCTTTCCTTGTTTTTTCCTAGCCAAAGGAAAGGGAGGGAATTGAAGGGGATTAGTCATGTGGTTACAAGGCTTTTCTTTTCCTAACCTTACTTTCTGCATTTCACTTTTCAGATCGGCCTTTTTTCAGGGCTACCTTCTCTGTCCGTCATAGTGAAATTATCCATATGAACAATTTTTTTCCTTGTAGCGACCTTCGTCGAGAGAAAGCGTCCACGCACGATGCTGTCCAGTTCACGGATTAATAATATATTCCTGCAGTGTTAAAAAGACCAAATATTTGAAGTCCAGGGTGCATCTGCAGAAACGTAGCGGTACTTGGTAGTTGAGTGGACGCAAGCCAAATTCTGCGGGTATATCGTCAGAACAACTCGTATACCAATAATTTATCGAATAAAAAAATTCCCAAACAAAAACAACATGTATTTTGTTTTTGAAATTTAAAAAAAAAAAAATACTTTTTTTTTGTACGGCCGAGAATTGATAGTCATCGGATCGGATGAGGTCGGGTCGGGACCAATGAAAGCACCTTCATTGAGATGCTTGTGTTTGTTTTTCTTCCGACAGTCAGTGGCTTTCGGATAAGGCATAATGTAGGTGCACCATAAGACTGCGCTTATAATGGACCGCATTTCTCCTGATCCGATCCGATATCTTTTGACCGACATCGGCCTACGTGAGTGTCTACATTGGTTCCTTGCGGAACGCCTGAGGATATAGATCAAGAGGTTGACAAGGTATTACCAGACCTTACTTGAAAAGAATGATTTGAGAGATAGGATTGAAGGATGAGGTAATATGTGTGAGGTAAAATACGCTTTACTTTGTATAACAACCCCGGGTGCCAAACCCGATCGAACGCTGGGTGAGGTCGAGAAAGGAACTTGTGCAGTAGTTTTTACATTCAAGCGCGTAGGATATTGAGTCAATAACGCTCAATCATTATTGAATAGTGGAGTCAGAACAAAATTACGTAAAAAAAAAATTCCAACACGCAGGAACTGCGTCATCTCGTCATCATCGTCATCATCTCTCTCATCACGCAGGAGCGCGTTTCCGTTATTATCCCTAGCGTCATTTGGAAAACTTAGAATAGAAACAGTTAAGGTAAAAATGAAGTTTCACGCCCTTAAAACCGCCTTCTTTCAAATGTTGTACAATAACGCATTTTGATGCACTAAACACGAATACGTTTAAAAAAAAAACCTTCGCATTTAACTAGGAAAGAAGTTATTAAGCACTAAAGTTCACTGTTATGCGGGTTATGAGAGCTAATGTAAACAACTAAATTTGTGACGACTTAAAGGCATAAATGACGACTTTAAGGCATACATGCTATGCGTTTCCGCTCGCTACGCTCGCTCAAGAAGATAACAAAACCCCAGTCAACCCAACTAGCTAAAATTAATAGAATTCTATTAATTATTCTATTAACTTTAGTCCTTAATAACTTCTTTCCTAGTTAAATGCGGTTTTTTTTTTTTTTTTTTTTTTAACGTATTCTTGTTTAGTGCATCAAAATACGTTATTGTACAAAATTTGTTAGAAATCGGTTTTGAGGGCGTGAAACTTCATTTTTACCACAGTTAATATTTCTCCTTAAACACTCCTGAAAAATTAAAACACTTCTATAAATTTAAAATAGAATCTCAAAGCGAATAAAAACCTTGTGAGCCACAAAAGGAAACTGACAGTATCCTAATCGTGAATTACTCTATTTAAGCTCCGATTATTCCGAATGAGAACGCTATCAAAAACCACATAAAATCCATAGTTCTAGAACTTTAATAAGCTTTCGAAATATATCATTTATACTTACTTTGATTACGATATATATGTATACCTATATGTATGTAGGTACCGAAAATAAGTGGTTCAAATTTCTATATTCGCTCTCTCACAGGCTCAAAAATGGGTCGACTTTCATGATATTTAGTACACTAATACTATGTATAATTTAAAAGGTCAAGTTCGTTAACCAGAAGGTTAACTCGCCTGACTATAGGTTTTATAACGTAGTAAAACCATTTTCAAGGCGATATTTCTAACAGTTTTCGAGAAAAGTAGATAAAAATAGTTGTTCCAAGTAATTTTCGGTTTGGATACTTCGAATCATTTGAAATATGTTCTTCGTGTTTTAAATTCATCCAAACTAAGATGTTTAAATTTTGGTGACATCTGGAGTTATTAAAGTATTACTCGAAAAATCGTTGTAAGTGGATGGTCGATGACTATTCGGAAGCTTACTAAATTTTCTGTAAAAAAGATTCGATGGCGCATTGTCGGAGAAATGAGTGCTTAAAACTTTGAAGTTTTTGATTTCGTATATTTTAACAATTCTTTTCGTATCTTCCCATTAGTTTTTGTTTGTAATAGAGCTTTCCGAAGAGGCCGAGTGAGTCATTTCCGCTACTGGAGGTTTTATGTGCATATAAAAAAAAACAGTCCGGTATCACGCCATGAGGGGCCTGAGGGGCAGATACTATAGGTATCTGATTCTTGACCATACGGCACACTAGGGAGATAGTGTGGTCAGTATTATTTTCCGGCCGCCTGATTTTCCCCTTGGCTGCTTTGACTGCTAGGATCATTAGCACCGAGGTACCCATTTATAGATTAATTAAAGGCTGGGTTGGCCTAGGGACGGTCAGGGAGGCCGAATTCAACCCATGAACGAAGACACTAGAAGATAAAAAATTTTAGTGTTTGCTCGGGATTTGAACTCAGGTCCTCCTGCACATGCGTCCAGTGCTCTACCACTGAGCTAACCTCGCCACCATGTTTTATGTGCATAGTGGGACCTTAAAGCAAGCTCTTCTTTCAGAATTCATTGGAGTAGGTGTTTAATTTGTTCCCAAAATATTTACTATATATATTCAAAGCATCCCAAATGACACTAGGGATAAGAACTGATACGCGCTCTGATGACGCAGTTCCGTCTAATCGGAACTATTAAGACAGAAGCCCGACTATCTCCACACTATTTAACCTCCAGGATCAACGTTCTCTTCTAAATACAAATATTAGGGATAAGTAGATAATATGTAATTTCAAGGGCCCTAAAGGTCTTTAAGATTGCCATTGAATGAGATAATAGGATATATAAGAATTTTGACAATGGCATGAACTTTCTCAGGACGATAAGGCATCCTGTAATCTATTACATCCACCTTCCCTTTCTACAAAGCGTCGAGTGAAAAGCTGCTTCTTATCCCGTAGTTGAGACCTGCCATTATGCAAACTACTTAATCATCGAAGCCTTTATCTCTACCTTTTACTAGCCAAACCTCTTTTCTTTTAGGAGGAAGTCCATTGTAATGTCTGGTGGATGACAGAAAGTCGTGGCTGCTGATGTGACAAGGGAATACGCGCAAAAAACCTAAAGATTGAGTAACATCGCGTTTCCTTCCTGAATGCAAATGAAACCCGCTTATAAAATCAATCCGGAGACTAGATCCACAGTTTCGACTAGAAATCACTTATATCAAGAAAATAGTTGTCATTCAAATTTCAATATGAGTAGACCGAGCACGTCCCTAAATATATAAATTAAATATAAACATGAATAGTTTTGGCCTTTCGTTATGAACAGCTGACTTTTCATTTTTCGAATGAAAACCCTAACTTGTGATGAATCCATGTTGATTTAGCGCGGTTCCTTCCTCCCTTCATAGGGAGGAACCTTCACTTATAAGGTTGACCTCATGACGCAATCCGGAAGTGCCGACTACGAGATTTGACGTTTTTTAACCCCTAGAGAACGAAAATACGGTGGTTCAAATGTGTGTATGTATATATATATATATATATATATATATATATATATATATATATATATGCTCGCGCCGTAGCTCACTGAAAAATGGTCCAATTTTGATGAAATTTAGTACAAAAATCTTTTTCATTTGTCTAATTTAAAAAGTCAAGTTCATTATCCAGCTAAATCTGTCCACCGGAAAATGGTTTTTGGAGCGAAATTTACACGCTTACATCATATGCTTGCAAGTACTCGTTTTATAGGTTTCTCGGCCTACTAAAACGAATGAAACCAAGGCGATATCTTTAACCGTTTTCGAGAAAAGTGGAGAAATAGTTGTTGAATAAAGTTTTTGGTTTGGGTACTTAGAATCATGGTATTCAGTTAAAATATTTTCTGCATGTTTGAAATTCATATAAACAAAGATGTTTAAATTTTGGCTACGCTTGGAGTTAAGGAAGTAGTAAAATAAAATATTTTATTAATATACATGAACAATTTTGGGAACTTCGTATATTTTCCTTAATATCTCGAAAACGGTTAGGAAATCGTGGTAAGTGGAAGGAACCATTCGAAAGCTCACTAAATTTTATACAAAAACTGTTTTGAGGGACTTTTCGATTAGGCGATGTCAATCTGAGAAATAAGTGCTTAAACCTTTAAAAGTGTTTGTTTTGTTCTTTTGAACGGCTTTTTGTAGTTGTTTAGCTTTAATTTTAAATTGCATTTATTTTTAGAATAATTATTATAGTAGAAGAAGACAAGAAAATGAGAAACATTTTGATATTTTTCAATGCATTGAACTGTGAAATAAGTATTTCTTTTGGATTATGGTGGATGGCGAGGGCTGGCCGATCCTGCCAGGTAAGAAGGGTACGTTGGCCCTTTGTATCATAAGCCATAAAAGCATTTAACGAAAGATAGGACCAAAATAATGACTGTTTCTATATCAATCATTCCAAATGACACTAGGGATAAGAACAGGACCGCGCTAAGATGACGCAGTTCCTGTGAGTTGGACATTTCTAGGTTAAGAAACCTAAGAACGAGTACCTGCAAGCATATAAACTCAAAAACGTAAAACGTTACGTTTTTTCGCGCGAATTTCGCACCAGAAACCATCTTCCGGTCGACGGATTCTGCTGGTTAACGATCTTGATCTCTCAAATTAGGACCATTTTTCAGGCAGCTACAGACAAATAAAACCATAAACTAATGTAACTTATTTGCCAACTATCTGGGCAAGGCAATGATAGTGAGTCATCCGAACCTACGATGGACATCATAAAATTGTTCAGGAAGAGCATCTAACGGTACACAGGAACCTTCGATAGAAAGAATCTCGAGTGGAAGGAGTGAAAGTGACGCCTGTCGACCTTCTCTCACGACTTCATCAAGGAACATTTAAGTTTAAGGCATCAAACCTCATCAAGGCTTTCCAAATATACTGAGGTATAACTTGATGTTGTATATATTGCGAATGTTAATTCTCTATACTCAGTATAAATCTTTACACACAAACACCGGGCTCCGGACCAGTGTCAAGAAACAGATAACCCGTTATTTATAGGTTATCTGTAACAGGAGTTTAACTAGTTCAGGTTAAAATTCGTTGTCAATAATAAATGGACGTTAAAATTTAAAAATTTATGTTTCCAAGATGTTATTTGGAAACACCCGTTATATTTGCGAGCATTGCGAAGAAGTGTTCTGACTGACGATACTGATGGGTGAGGAGGCTGTGAAAGAGTTCGGGATATTATAACCGCGGATGGACCTTCACCAGGTATAGCGTAAACACTACGAGGGGCAAAATCACCGTTTATTTCTAGTAATTCAAGGTCTGCCATCATAGTTGAAATGAAAATAATATTATGAAATAGATACAGTACGGTAACGGCTGACATGTTGTCGTCCTAGCAACGTATGCTGCCTAGGCGTGCATGCTCTCTTTAAAAATAACTAAAGATTCAACCCCCTCTAAAAATACTTAAATATTTAGGAAGAAGTGCTGTGACTGGGGATGCTGACGGGTGAGGAGGCTGTGCAAGGGTTCGAGATATTATTACCTCGGATGGACCATCACCAGGTATAGTGTAAACTCTATCAGGGAAAAAATCACAGTTAATTTCTAGTAATTCAAAGTCAGCAATCATAGTTGAAATGAACCGCAAATAAAAATAATGTTATGATTTGATTTCAGAGCCCGCAACAGGGCGATTTGCTCATATTATGAAATAGATATAGTATGGTAAAAGCTGACCTGTTGTCGCCCTAGCAACGCATGATGCCAAGGCCTGCGTGCTCTCTTTAAAACCAACTAAAAATTCAAACCCCGCTAAAAATTTGAATACCAAAAAACCTTTCTTAGCGAGTATTTACATCCCAATGGGAGCGTCCATGGAAAATTTCAAATTTTTCTGTCGAGTGGTTTGGGCTGGGCGATGATAGGTCAATTGGTAGACTAGCTGTTACCCGGCGTGCTATGATACACCTACTTTCTGCATCTAGAAAAGCAAAATAAATTAGAAAAAAATAAGTAATATTAAAATCTAATAACGCAAATCTGTTTGGGTTCACAGTTTCGAACCCGCGACCTCCGAACTGTAAGTCCTAGACGATATTAACTTAGCCTACGGCACTTCCCGGATCATAATCTACCTGTGTCTCAAGTTTGGTCAAAATCTGTCGAACGGTGTGGATTTGTATAAGGAACAAACAGACAAAGAGACAGACACGTGATTTTTAAGTACATATATAGATTTACTGACCCTTTACTCAAATTAAGGAACTCTTTCACTATATTTATTTCATATTTTTCCTACAAGTTTCTCAACCGTTTGGTGCCTCTACGAGAGGCTTTGTTAAAAATACAAAAACTTATAGCCCTATCTTGCGGAATAGAAACTTCCATAAGTAGGGTCACTTTATTCTTGTGATTATTGTGGTTAAATAACTGTTGCTTTCGAAGTTATCAAACACTTGTCTCATATATATGCACCCGCCTCCAATAAAGTTGTATACACTTAAGTGTAAATGGTCAGTGGTGTATTGTATTTTAGCTCATTTACCCACCCTCCCCCCGTTGGGAGGAAACCCGCATGTGGCAACGTCCCGTTGGCGCATTCCGGAAGTCCCGACTAAAAAATTTAATGTTTCACAAGTCATATATAATAAAATAACGGTGGCTCAAATTTGTATTATTTTTACTAAGAAATTCTTTAAAGAATCATTTAATATATACGGGACGGACGAAATAAGCCTGGGACGGGATTCGCATCGGACAAGGAAACATGTACGGGCTTAGGGTTAACCCGTAACGTACCAATCGATAGTTTAGTCTATGTTCTCATCGCAGTCAACATGATTCTATATCTATGTCGGTTAAATTTATTTGAAGAGTTTAAAATGACAATATTAAAACTTTCACTCTGACTTCTGGCATGTCACACAAAAATGTATACAACAATTCTAAGGATTTGTTTTGTCCAGAAATAATTCTAATGACTAAGCATTACATGACAACACACTAAAATGACACAGTTTCTGTGAGTCCGTATTTTTAACGGATGAAACAGTTTTCCTCTATCCGCTTTAGTAGTATTAAGCGGAATTTCGGGTTATTAGGGATTGAATGTTATTTAATGATGGTTTAGGCAGTAGAAAGGGAAAAATTCGAATGCCGTTTCCGGCAAATCAGATTCCCTTTCACCCCTTGAGTTTTATCGACCAGAACAGAAATGTTCGTTCCGTTTTCACTCCGCATGCGCATTGTCCCTCATGTCTATCCGAAATAAGCTCCAAGGTAACACTTAAATAATTTCTTCAACGGACCTGCTTTAACCCTCCATTTCCATCAGCTTTCTATGAACACATTCAACAGTTATACCAATAAATCTCTTACTATAAAACACTTTATTTGTGGAGAAAAACTTTATTTAAAAGGAAATAAAATGGAATGCCCAATTACATTGGGTCGCTTGATACAAAGCATGCTTATCATCCATTCGGAAATAGGGTTCATTTGTGGCTAAAGATGTCAGGAGTTCGAAATGAGGTATAGAGAATAAAGAAGATGAAGGCGGAAGAAGGCTATAGTGATGGAAGAAAAGTAATTGATAGAATTGAAATTAAAATCTAAAGTATATAAGGAAACAGTGTGAAAGTCCAAATCCCAATCTTGGGTTTGCTTTTATTACAATCCGCTTGATAATTCCGCCAATAGGAAGGGACCTTACCATGACTGGTAGCAAAAAACACCATCACTTTTTAGCGCGGTTCCTCCCTCCCCCATAGGGAGGAACCCCGCTTATAAGGTTGATACAATGAAACAATCCGGAAGTGCCGACAAGAAAATTTCGCGTTTCAGAACCCCTAGAGACCGAAAATAACGGTGGTTCAAATTTTTGTATATATATATATATATATATATATATATATATATATATATATATATATATATATATATATATATATATGTATATATTTATATATATATATTTGTCTTTTCGCTCTCTAGCTCGAAGACGAATGGTCCGATTTTGATGAAATTTGGTACAAAAATCAGTCGTCCAATATGAAAGGTCAAGTTCGTTAACCAGCAAAATCCGCCCACTGGAAGATGGAGTTTAGGGCGAAATTCGCGCAGAAAAAATCGTAACGCTTACGTTTTTGAGTTCATAAGCTTGTAAGTACTCTTTTCATAGGCTTCTTGGGCTAGGAAAACGAATGAAACCATTTTCAAGGCGATAGCTTTAACCGTTTTCGAGAAAATTGGAAAAATAGTTTTTGAATACCGTTTTTGGTTTGGGTACTTAGAATCATGGGATTCAGTTGAAACATTTTCTGCATGTTCTACTTTCATTAAAACTAATATGTTGAAATTTTGGTTACGTTTGGAGTTAAGGAAGGGTTAGAATAAAATATTTTATTAACAGACTTAAAAAGTTTTGGTAACTTTGTATATTTTCCTTAATATCTCGAAAAAGGTTGAGAATCTTGGTAAACGAAAGAATACCATTAGAAAGCCTACTAAATGCTCTACAAAAAAAGTTCTGATGAAAGTTTTGATTAGGCGATGTCAATCGGAGAAATAAGTGCTTAAAACATTAAAGTAATTGATTTTGCTTATTCGAACAGTTCTTTTTGTCTGTTTCTATTCCTTGTTATTTTTTAAATACTTATAGTTGGGTAATGTATTTGACAATAAAACAGATTAGGTAAAATATGAAAAACAATTCATTGTTAGAAATATAGCTTGCCAAGAGAAAGAGATTCGATGACGTCTTTTGAATATTTTCAATTGCCTTCATGCTGTTGGTTTTTTTTTATTTTATTTTTCAATTGATTTTATTTGTAGAATTATTACTATAGTAAAAGAACACAGGCATATAAGAAAGATTTTGATATTTTCCAATTCCTTGAAACGTTTGAAATGAAGTATCGGTAGAAGAGGATTCTAGGGTTCTGGCGGACCACGAGCAGGTAAAGCCATAAAACCCTTTGAACAAAGGCCGAGGAAAATATTATCCACAATGGTTACTTAACTGTCAACCTTGGTCTTCCTCTGCCTCCCGGCATTTCCATTGGTATGTTGTATCTTATTTCTTTGTAAAATTAATTAATTTTACTATTAGCTACTATAGTTTTCATTGGTATGTAGTTTCTTATTTCTTTGTAAAATCAATTAATGTTACTATAAGCACCTTTACGTATATAAACTTCAGTAAAATAGCCTTTTATTTTTTCTTTTTCTGTTATGTTTCTATTGATTTTCATTCTACTCATTCTAAGAATTTAAGACGAAATTCTTCTTTTATAATAAGTTAATTGTATTTATAGTTCTGTTACTTATCTCAATTATAAACTTTGTTTTTTTGTTTTTTTTTTTTGTTTCTGTATTAATTTCTGTTTTTCTTGTCATTTTAGCTGACGAAGGTTAAAACAAAGCGACGAAGCTTTTTAACAAAAATTTTATTGAGGTTTCTTTAGCCGAATCCCCACCGTTCCATCTTTACTTATTATCCATCTTCATGGGAAAAATATTATCTGTTTCTATTCTAAGCTTTTCAAACGACAATAGGGATATGAACAGGAACCGCGCTAAGATGATGCAGTTCCTGCGAGTCGGACTTTTTTTTACTCCTGGATAATTAATTTCAGAAGTAATTTTTTTTTTTTTTTTTTTTTTTTTTTTTTACGGCGCATCAACTATTTGGCTATTAGTGCCGGGCTATCTACAGGTCGCCACCCTTTTATAATGCCAACAGCACATAGTCAGTCACCCATTCAGGTACTGACCACGCCCGACGTTTAAGTAGGTAATTATTACAAAAAAGGGAATTTACATTATTTTATTGATTTAAGAATACTTAACAGCAAAATCCCAGAGTTTTTCTTTTAAAATCTAATAGTTTATACTTTTAAGAATGTATCCATGAAAAAATAACTTGATTTTAAGGAGCGCCTTTTAATTTTATCGATTTTTGAAATTTTTATGTTTTTAATTTATTTTAAATTAAAATTTTATTTTTAAATAAATATACTTAGCAACCAGAAGCATAACAGATAGTAAATATATTTTTCCCATATTCAAAATATTATTGTGACCATTTTGGTGAAAATCCCATTGAGATATCATTAACATTAACAGAGTAATGATTTTTTTAGTAAATGAAAGTCGCTTTGACTTAAATCGTCGGTAACAGCAAAAACAAGTTTTATAGACAATTTTAAAAATTCATAACTTAAAAAGTGTTCAAGATATCCAACTGAAGTTTGGTATGAATCATTAGAATGACCAGTTCAACAAATAAAAAAAGTTTCAGGCAATTCTGAGGACATGGGTTTATTTCACTATTTAGCTGGATGTTTTGAAATGGACTGACCCAAGACAGAGACTGCACAGTTTGGCCTCTAGGTTTGGCTTTTACGGATCTAGCAAACACACGATAGTTAATAAACCTCAAGGCCGGAACTGCTCAGTCCAGTTATAGTAGACCCACTGAATGTGAAGCAAATATCTTCAGTCCCATGAGGCCTGGCCTGCACAGTCCCGGCCTCATGGGACTGAACGGTTAATTTATTATTTTCAATCTACTTACATGGACTGTGCAGTTCAACTCTGGCCTCAAGGCTGTCTCATACAAGTTGAGGAAAATCTCAAGAATTGGACTGCGCAGTCCAAATATTGAGATATTCCTCACCGTGTATGGGGACACTTAAATATGTGCTTAGTTATGCAACTTCTGTGTAACGGCCTTTTTTCGTAGAATCAACCCATGGGGTCAACCTCATAAGCGGGTTTCCTCCTTACGGTGGTGAAAGGAACCAAACTAAAATACTTTGTTTTAATTCATTCAAGTTAAGAAGTTAAAAGACTTAAAACCTTATTTTCAAAAGCCCTACCAACATTTTGGAAAACCAAATACATTGTACATTTCAGACTTGTAAGGGTTTTTTTTTTTTTTTTTTTTTTTTTTCGATTCTAAGTTTTCAGGAATTTACGCTCTCTTTTTCTGGTTGCTATACCGTGAATTCTTTTTGGCTACTTATTCTGTGCCCTAATTAACTGTTCTTCTCACGTTTCTTTTCTGGCAATGGTTTTTTTTAAGTAAGCTCAGACCTTTTACTTAATGAATAATGGAAACAGAAACTGCGTACTGCATATTTAAGGTTCTATTCATATAATTAAAGTCTTCTCGCCTTCAAGTAACATTGAAGTTTCTAGCTTCATTGTGTCTTTAATATGGGAACCTTCTCCATACAATGCTGGCAAAACGTTAGACGAGTGACTTTTGTGAGTGAATGTTGCACTCTAAAAGAAGTCATATGTTTTCAGCACTGTTTTAAAAGATGCAACAAAACATTTAATTTCAGGTTAAAAAAATATGTTTAAAAAAGACACATGTTTACACTGAATAATATGAATTTTACAAACGCTAATTATTCAAATATTCTCCGGTGAGTTAGTGTCACTAGGACGCAGGGTTTCCGCGATGTAAGCGAAACCCCGAAAACGGGACCTTCTAACCTTCGCCCCCCCCCCGGCTCAAAGGCTACGGGCGAGGACTTTTGATATGTTGAGTTCCTAACTAGCCGAAACAAATTTAGGAAGTCAAAAATTGTGTTCCAAACATTTCCCTCTATAACGCCCCCTCTCCTGGAAAATTAGTCTACAGTTGTCGACAAATTTCAGATTTCACGATGAACATTCAAATCGTTTTAAAGTCTGAAGAAAAATACATAAAATAGTAAAGTAATATATATTATTGATGGGAATGTAGTGCTCTACAACCCTATAACCGACATTTATTTTGTGGGTCCGTCGTTGAAGAGTTATCCGGTCAAAAAATATGCGGCAAAAGTGTTTTACACAAATTTCACATTTTCAAGAACGGATATTTTAAGAACTAAAGACATCTCGAAAAACTTGAATAAGTAGAAAATTTAATCAGCTTTCATTTGTTATAGAATAGTCATGTCGCTAGGACGCAGGGGTTCCGATATATAAGCGAAACCCCGAAACATTTGACCTTCTAAATCCCCCTCCCCCCGGCTCAAAGGCTACGGGAGGGGACTTTTGATATGTTGACCTCCTAAATAGTCCAAACAAAATTATTAAGTCACAAATTTTGTTCCAATCATTTCCATCTGTAGATGTTTTTTAGCATTCATTGCCTACGATTGCTTGCAATTGTATATTTATTTTTTAGCTGAAAGGGGCTGCCAAAGTACAGACATATCCATTCATTATAGATTCGTGCTTGAAGATCTGACTTTTTTTCTTTTTTTTTTCTCCCAGCCGAATCCCAACCATCCCTTGACTTCGCTTCACCTAAACGGCTAACAATCTCCATCTCATTACGTTTTAAAAAACGTTACAACGTGTTATTAAATAAGTATTTATATTGTTTGAGTATGGAAGAAGTAGCCTGCAATCCGACCATATAGCACTAGTGTATATAGAAAATAATTTCGGGAGGGGGGACTGGGAGCACCTAGGCAATTGGGGTGTAGGGAACATTTTAAATGTTTTAGTGTAAAATGGTGATTTTTTGGGTCCTCTGGACACCTAGTAGACCAGGGTAAATGTAGAAGACATTTTTCGTTGTTATAGGCTCTTTTCTACATGAAATGTTCTAAAAAAAAAAAAATCGGGGGGGGGGCTGAAGCCTCCCTTATATGCGCCCATGTCATATAGTACAGCTAGTAGCAAGAGGTTCAGAGTGAGATGAAAGTGAGTGTAGTCTTCCCGTTATCCGACACAACACTTTCTTCTTCCTACGGATCCACTTCCTCGTCAAGGTCGCTGTTCCGAGCTCCGCTCTCCCCAGCTTCTTACTTCACATCCAAGTAAAAAAAGTTAATCCTTAAAATTTCTTTATACATTTTTGTGAGATATGCGGGAGAGAAAGTTTCAAAATTGGTCGAAAAACTCTTAAAAGAAGTCCGACTCGCATGAAGGTATTTCCATATAATGCTTATGACCTAATGAGATTTGGAAAGCTTACAATAAAAATCCTAATATTTTCCTTACAAACTTTTCGGTTTTCTTTTCCTGGAAACTCTACATTATAATTATTTAAAGTTTTAACATCCATCTATAAATAACACAGAATGATGTAGCCGGTTATCCACAGTTTATGGTCCTCTTTAGCCAATAATTATTAATTAGATAATATGATTTTTTCATACTTTTTGGGAAAACCGTTCTCACTGGCATTGATTTGGGAACTGTGGGCGAGTGCTTTGGAAGCACGTCATTCTCAAGCCACTGTTCGTGATGTGCTAAATCTAGTTTGTGGAGTGTAAATATTTAATACAGAGGTTAAGAAAGTTGTTTAGGTTGATAAGTGTCCGTCTATACCTGTTGGTAGAGAGTATTGTCAATTGTGTTAGTTTGATAATGCAGGCGAGCGCTTTTTACATGATTACGTTATTCGCAAGCCAATATTGATTTAGTACTGTGTCTAGGTTCAGTAGGAAGAGTATTTATGGTATAGGTCAAGTAAGTTGCTAGCGTCGATAAGAGTCGACATACCTATTGGTTAAGACTACTGTCACTAGCATTAGTTGAATATCGTGGAAGAGCGTCCTGTTCACCGCGGTTGTTTTCCGTTGTTTTTTTTTTTTGTTTTTTTTTACCAATGCTTCCATTATCCCAAATACAACCGAAAAATATACATCTCTGTTTTGATAAAAGTGGGACACGTGAAAATAGCTCGAGTTAATGCAACTTTTTTGAGTGCCTTTGAATTCTTACAGTAGCATGCAAACATTTATTTAAACCCACATTCTATTAAAGGACTGAAGATGAAATTCAAAACTGCCAAAATACACCGAAGGTCGTAGTCACTGAATCTCAGTCCTTTGAAGGAATGTGGGTTTCAATAAATATTATTATTCTAATGTAAAATTCAAGGGTAAAGATTGCAAAAAAATAAAAAAAAATACAAATAATACTCATTGAATAATGTTGTTTGAAAGTAGATTAACTAGTTTCTAATATTTAAAACTTAGAATACACTTTAAATTGAAATTCTAATAAGATTGCTAGTTGCTTGGTAATAACAGAGTGAAATATTACTTCTGCTTGGTGTAACAAACTTTAAAACGTTCACCAAGCAAGCTATCCAAATCATCACTATTAGAATTTAAAATCCTGTGCTTATCCCCAGTCACGCTAAAATAAGAAAACACTAAAAAGAAAGAGCTTCAATTTTCTTGACTCGAATTTTTGTGAAAGCCCGCATTAAAGGGAGGGGGTCTGCTGCTTGACAAACGACTTTGACAAAGTATTTTTGTGCCTCATTTCATCAAATTGGAAAACTTTTAGTGGAGGATAGACCGCGAAAAGGCAAATATGTAAATAAATGTATTATCTCCAGACTTCTTGTAGACTAAAGAGCGAGGGAGTGAATGTGTATGTGTGGGGTCTTTCTTCTATGTAAAAAAAAAACAAAAAAAAACATAAAATTAAGAAGTTTGTTTCTTTGTTAAAACAATAGTTGACTAAAATTATTATATTATTTCAATTTCAAGCAATAATATATATATATATATATATATATATATATATATATATATATATATATATATATATATATATAATAACGAGAAAGCAGATTTGTATATAAAGGAGCAAGTCATTTCGATGATCTTTCTCTCTCGTTGATTAAACACTCGAGTATATCCTTTCTCTAATGAGGAGAGACTCAACACAAAGGTATTAAAAGGTTGGGCTTCAGACTTTCTTGAATATTGATCGAGCATTACATTCAACAAAGAACGGATTGGAATTAAATGCTTGTGGAAATTCAGGTATTCCAATCGAAAGAAGAAAAGTGAGTTATTCAATTTACAAAATTCTAAATGCGTCTAATTATTCAATCAATCAAATATACAAAGTGGCTCACAATTTAAGATATATATAGTGGAGATGGAGATAGTTAGCCGTCGCAGAGATACGCAGACAAGGTATAGTAGGGATTCGGCTAGGAGAAAAAAACGTCAGACTTTCAGGATACAGATTTCTTCCTGAAAGTCTGACGTTTTTTTCTCCTAGCCGAATCCCAACTATACCTTGTCTGCGTAAGATATATATAATTATTTTTAAGTGACTCTGAAGGCTAGAAATAGGATTTTCTCGCATCAACAGACCAAAAAGCTGATTTGCTGAAATTGTTGGGGGGTTTTATTCCACGAGGAGGTGCAAAGTTTTAATAAACAATACATACTATTATTTAGTTATTTAAATTCTTACATACATTTTTTATTGACAACGAAAATAAATACTAAATATTTTGTGTATAAACTGAAGATATTTTAAAGAACAAAATAAATACATTGCTCTGTTCGTCAAAATAATTATCTGTTCGTTTTGACAGTTTCATTAATTAGCAGTTTGGCTAATGACAACTGAGAAATCTTTTATATGAGCAGCTTATCACCAAAAATGGCATATTCACTTGTGATCGATATTATACATGAGGAGATCTCACTAAAAATACATTTTCAAGATCAATAAATTTTATTGGATACATTTACAGTGCCTTGTTTTTCTATTGCTGAAATTATGTCTTGATAGTTTTCAAGCTCATGGTGTTTTTTTTAAATGCTATATAAATAATAAGACTCTTTCGTGGCTGCGTGGGTTATTAATTTCATTATTTCATGTTAAAATTGGACGGAATTCAGAATATGTTAATCCTTTTTTTAGCGCGGTTCCTCCCTCCCTTCATATGGAGGAACCCCGCTTATACGGTTGATCTCATGAAACAATCCGGAAGTGCCGACTAGAAAATTTTGCGTTTCAGAACCCCTAGAGACCGAAAATAACGGTGGTTCAAATTTGTGTGTGTATATATATGTATATATATATATATATATATATATATATATATATATATATATATATATATCATTCTTATATTTTAGGAAAGTATCTTTCCATGATTGAAATCGAACACAGTTTGGTCCTATCTACACTTAGTTGTCTTAACCAATGATAAATCGGACTAATAATCGGATAAAATTTAAAATGTTTATCAGTCGCTGGGGCACACTCAAGATATACCCAAGATAAATAAAAACATTAAGCAAAACTTAACTTATCTAAAGTTTATTCTCCAAAATTCGCCTAGTGATTGAAGATAGGCATTTGTCAATATATCTAAAACAATTACTATAAAAAAATATTTTCCACGCTAATGAGAAACACATAAATTTAATGAGGTAGGCGGTTAATTATATATTTCTTTAAAACATCCCTAAATGACAATCTTCTACTATACAGGGTGTCCCACATTGAGGTGTCATAATTTTAAGGGCTTATTCTGCACCTCATTTGTAGTTCAGGGACGCAGAAATGAGCGTCCTATCTCAACATGTAGCAGAGCTATTCAAACTTTTGTCTATTTTCAAAACTATAGGGTTTTCTTATGAAAAACTGTGTTTTCCGGATTTCTGGTCTATATATCGTAAATGACAACCACATTTTTAGAATCATCGTTAAATTTCCAATAAGAAACAACCATTATTAAAATGTTGTCATGTAAATTAGGAGCTACAATAAGAGCCATATAGATGTGAACTATTGTTATTAGGGTTTTCTTAACTCCTTTAATATTTTCTTAATCAGCTATTTGTAGACTTAGCGGTCTACGTCCACCTCAAAAGTTGCCTTATTTAATAAGCTTTAAAATGGTACCCTGCTGTTTCAAAAACAAAAATTATTTAAGTCTATTTTTTCTGATTTCTAAGTCAAAACCAATACATTTGCTTTAGTGTGAAGAAGCCATTACGAACACATTATTTAATTTCACGCGAATATGGTGATGTCCCATCCTTCCAACATTAGGTACACACACTTTTTGCTCTGATTAAGGATTAGGGGACACTTTGGAAAGAGTGAAATATGACAGAAGAACATTTTGGAAATAATCACAATCTCTATATTGGTGACCCCGACAAAGAAAGGCATGCAGGGAAGGTGAGTAAATTTATTTTCTCACCTTCCCTGCATGCCCTTCTTTGTCGGGGTCTTCACTTTAGAGACTTCCTTACACTTACAAAGAAACGTATTATATCAACACAAAAATTCTTTTTTATTGCTTTAATTTTAACAAGAATTAATGCATAACTATTTTTTTATATAACGCTAAACTTCTTTTTTTTATATATTTTAGGACGCTCATTTCTGCGCCCCTGAACTACAAATGAGGTGTAGAATAAGCCCTTAACATTACGACATCTCAATGTGGGACACCCTGTATATTAGTCAAATACCACTCACTCATTCACTGACCTATCATCGCGGCGATGACATCGCCAAGCACAAACCACTTGACAGAAAAATTTGAAATGTTGCATGAATACTCCCTTTAGAATATAAACACCCGCTAAGAAAGGTGTTTTTGATATTCAAATTTTTAGCGGGGTTTGAATTTTTAGTTGGTTTTAAAGAGAGCACGCAGGCCTTGGCATCATGCGTTGCTAGGGCGACAACAGGTCAGCTTTTACCATACTATATCTATTTCATAATATGAGCAAATCGCCCTGTTGCGGGCTCTGAAATCAAAACATAACATTATTTTTATTTGCGGTTCATTTCAACTATGATTGCTGACTTTGAATTACTAGAAATTAACTGTGATTTTGTCCCTCATAGAGTATACACTATACCTGGTGATGGTCCATCCGAGGTAATAATATCTCGAACCCTTGCACAGCCTTCTCACCCATCAGCATCCCCAGTCACAGCACTTCTTCCTAATGCTCGCAAATATAATGGGTGTTTCCAAATGACATCTTGGAAACATCAATTTTTAAATTTTAACTTCCATTTATTATTGATAACAAATTTTAACCTGTACTGGTTAAACTCCTGTTACTTGAAACCTGTAAATAACGGGCCATCTCTAGGTTATCTGTTTGACTATGGTCCGTAGCGCCCAAGTGTCAAGAAACATTATACTTTGATTACTTATCAATGGATGAATACAACGTTTAGTACGAGGGGAACCTTATATAGTAGTATATAGTAGAGTTAATTTTGATGATACATTATTTTACGCAATAAAATAACTACTTATTTGCCGTGGCAATGCGTGGGTATCCACGTAGTATATAATAAAACAGATAATCCTGTCATACAGAATAGGACAACTGATATAAGCGACGTTGGTATCACCGATGATGAGAACATCCGGAAATCACAAGCTAAAATAGTGGAAATATCAGGATTTGGGTTTAGATCTGAAGGATTTGGGTTTAGATCTGAAGGATTTGTATAAGCTAGCTTCCATAAGGACGTGCGGATAGTTAGAAATCGGAGAATAGTTGGGATTCGACTTAGAAAAACAACAGATTTTCGTGAAAAACTATATTTAGAACTAATTAATCATTAAATGACTCTTTGCTCAAATTTATAGAATTATCGAATAAGGCGGAAGGTCAATAAAACTACGCCACAAACTTTCACACTTTTTATTAGACTTCCCTACATGTTTCGCACTATTTTGGCGCCTCTTCATGGGAATATACTTAAAACATAACTTCAGCCTCAACTTGAGGAGGAGAACCTTCCGCTAGCAGGGCCACGTCTAGACTGGTCATTGACTGAACAAATCCAAAATGGTGTCAAATAGTCAGCTGATCGATAATCGATCTATCATATCTTTAAAATTTTAAATTGGATGTTTTAAGTATATTCCCCTGAAGAGACGCCAAAATGGTGCGAAACATGTAGGGAAGTCTAATAAAAAGTGTGAACGTTTGTGGCGTAGTTTTATTGACCTTCCGCCTTATTCGATGATTCTATATATTTGGAACGTTACGGCATGCTCTTTGACAGCCTTCTTAATCAATGAATGCCTAGGTGAGGGAGGAAGACCAAATATTAAGTGACCACGGAGAAAATATCGTCACATAAAACTTCCACCTAGGTCACTTAACCGCTATCATTGATCTTCCTCCATTCCCTAGGCATTCATTCCTGAAGAAGGCTGCCAAACAGCATGCCGAATCGTTCGAAATATAGATTTTCTCCAGGAATTATTTAGTGTAATTAAAATTTAATTCAGTTAATTAATTTGGGTTATTAGACAGATAGGTATATCATCTAAAAAATTATCATTAAAAAGGATTAAGGTACTCGTTAATACCTAGTACTCCGATAAATAAGGTGTATTATTATTATTATCTCCCGGAATGCAAAAAAAAAAAAAAGATGCAACCAAATTGTTTTTTTGTTTTTTTTTAGGATAATAGTTTTATGCATACAACAGAACCAAAACAGAACGATGCACCTTAAAATATAAATAGATTACGATCTCGCAGCATAGACTCATTCCAAAAACTACTGTTTTTGCAAATTCATAATTAAACTTCTCGGAGGAGCTCACGATAGCCGTACAACAAGCGGAATAGCTAGAAGCCGAGAACATGTTTTAATAATATTCAGAATTAAGGGAAAACAAATCAATAATCCATTCGGTTGGAAATGCTCCTCAGAAAAAAACGTTCTGAAAATTACACCCTTCAGATAATAGTAAAGCTCACACAGACATAAGTAAATATATATATATATGTATATATATATATATATATATATATACATATATATATATATATATATATATATATATATATATATATATATATACATACATACATTTATTTATATTTATATAATATATAAAGGGGTCATTTTTCTATATTACATATTATGTAATATAGAAAAATGACCTATTCCATCTAACCTTTGTTTTCTCTAGAAGTCTTCTACGTAAAATCATTTTACATTTATATGATATGTTTTGTTCCCTAAAGTGTTTCTAGCCATCGTTGGACTTCTTTTGAAAAGTATGGTTTCTCTAAATAATATTATTCACAAAAAAAAACTATATTTTTAAAAGTACCATGCTTATGTATTTATAAATTGTAATCTTATTTCTACTGTACATATATCGAAGTCATTTTGTGAAAAAAACAATAATTTTATTTTTTTAAAAAACATATCAGAAACATTTGTTTTTTCTTTTTTAAAAATTTAGATGTAGTCAAAAAGAAAATACCATTAGGCATTATAAATAGCTAAGAATGTTATGTTATTAAATTGAGTTTTTTTAGAAACTATTATTTACTTGCCTACTACCTTCGAAAATAAGCCCAACGATGGACAAAAACGCTTCAGGGAAATAAGAACTTTATAAGAACCAATATCAACTTACTTGACGTAGAAGGCTTTTAGAACAAGTGTATATATATATATATATATATATATATATATATATATATATATATATATATATATATAAAATAATGAATTTCTTACCTTGAATCAAGGTAGCAGCGGATTGGAGGAGGAATAGGAAGCAAGCTGCAAGGAGGTAGATCCTCTCCGGAAGACCGAGCCATGGGGACATTATAGTTGGGCACTGAAGGCATCGCTTCACTTTCGATCTCAGACAGTGAGAGTTACTCAGGGAGGGGAATCTGGACCGACTACGTCACAGTTCTCTTACCCCCTACCACTCCATCCTCGCTTGTATACAACAACAAACAGAAGTAGAAGAAAAAAAAATAAACATCAAAATCAAAATTAGTCTAAATACACCATGAATAATTTTATAAAGAAACGAGATACTGGCTTAGTTATTTTCTCCCCATTTTACTGCTATACTAAATATTAAGCGATATTGTATGAAACAATTTTATGCGAGCCTAGTCATTAATAATTACACAGCCACACACACAAAAAAAAAAGTTCGGACCCAGAGAGCAGGTCATATTTACTATATGTATGTGGGGTCGCTGAATCCGAATCCGGGGTCAGAACAACCCCTGCACTTTTTGTTTAAGCCCCACCCCCCCCCCCCCAAAACTCATAATTTAGGATATTTTTATATTTACACTATAATATTTTTATTCAAGTCGTTATTCAAAATAAACGAGTATTTCCCTTTTATCTTTGAGGCCCAATATCCCGAAAACGAGTACCGCTTGGGGGGTCCTATCTTTTTCCATTGCGTAGGGGACACTTCAATTAACATTTAGGCAAATTTATAAAACCATAGAACGCTGAAGAGTTTTCAAATTATTCAATAAAAATCCCTGCTCTAATTTTCTAACACTTACAAAAAGGAAAAAAAATTATAGTTCATTACGTTATAAAGAATGCCAAGGGAAAATGCTTGATGGAATTCCTAATAACAATCAATCATTCGACAATATGATATCAATCAATCATGTTCATAATATGAACGTGATTATTAAAATCACTCATAAAAAATATAGGGAACCTATTCCTGCACTTAACGGAAGTATTTCCATTGCTCATAATCCAAAAAAAAAATCAGCAAAATACTTGGATCTCATTTTATCCAAATCTCCATGAATGAACGATTCTAACCATGAGCAGTGCAACGTAAATTAGCATTAGAGGAAACACCCCAACGCCTAAATGAATAGGTACTGTCCATTAAATGAGCAATTCACTATGCATGAATTTCTCGGGTAAAATTTACAGCACCAAGATCAGACAGTATTTTCTATCTTATTCTTCGAAATATTCCATTGAATGGCTTATGTACGCTTTTGTTATCCCAATAGCTGGACTTATTATCATCCCTAATCAGAAAAAAAAACAAAAAGACAAAAATCTTCCTACTAGTTACAGATCAATTGCCCTAACCAGCTGCAAAAGCCAACTATTCTAACGAATGATTAACACTATTAACACTGAATAACTATGGTTCCACACACAAAAAAGCAACTTTTATCAGAATACGAATGTGGCTTCAGATCGAATCATTCGACAATGGAACTCATAGTTCGACTGCAAAATGAAATGTTAAATGCTCCGTAACTAGGAATCAAGTATAGCTGTTCCATGCCACATTGAGAAGCTTACGATGCAGTATGGCGTTGGACTATTGTGTCAACATTGTACGAATGCATTATCCAGTGAAATATTTTTAATTTCATAGAATATTTCCTTTCGAATAGGGCATTCACAATCGATATAGGGGGTAGCTATCAAACTCATTTATTCATGAGAAGTTCAAATTAAAATCTAAAGACAGTAAGATATCAAGTAGGTAGGAGGAAGTAATATTATGCCGCTTCAAGATTGACCGCGGTTGACTCTCTCGTACTTTATGTCGAGACAGGACAGACCAACTTTTATCTACTGCAAAATAGAATCATCGATGTACAATATTCAATCAATCTGTCAAATCCCAAAGTGGGATTTCTTCGAGAATGTACACTAAGTACAAATCCCAAATTACCGTACAATCTAACATAATTACTTTCCGAAGGTAGCCTGTACCTTGAGTAACTTATTTAATATTTTATAGAAACACATTCGTACAAGAATATTTAAATAAAGAAAATAATAACCAGAACCATTTAGTGATGTTAATTTAGCATAATTGGTCGGAAAAAAGATATTTGGAGGGGGGTCAAAGAAGATAGTAACATTGGTACTTACGTATTAAGGTCGATTCACACTATACGTACCGTCACCGGCAGGCCACCGTCCTGCGGCCGACCGGCAAAATATTCTTCAATGTATTTCCAATGAGGTAGTTCACACTAGAGCGTACCGTCACCGGCAGGCCCCCAGCAGGCCACCGGCTGACCAATCTTGCTACCGGCAGTTCACCGGCATTCTTTTTTACTGCATGTTACTATACGTGCATATTTTCATTTATTCATGAATAATTTAATTTTGTAATCAGGTTTTGATAAAATTATAAATGAGACAATGTATTTTTGTACCAAAGTTCATAAAAATCGGACCATTTTCAAGCGTTTGAGAGAGTGAACAGAAATATATATACATAAAAAAAAATTTAAAAACATTTCTGAAATTTTGAATTATTTATTTTTTTTAGCATTAAAATTTTGTTGTAAAAAAAAATAATAAATAAAAAAAATTAATATTTCAAGATTTCAGAAATGTTTTTAAAAAAATTATTTCAGAAAAGTTCGTCTTGAATTGTTGAAGAATATATATATATATATATATATATATATATATATATATATATATATATATATATATATATATATATTAACATTTCAAAAGGTCAGAAATGTTTGTAATTTTTTTAATTTATTTTATTGTTGGAAAAAAAAGAAAAAAAAAATGATTTCAGAAAAGTTTGCCTCTCATGCGCTCAAAAATGCTCCAGTATTGATGAAATTTGGTACAAAAATACATTGTCTATTGTATTATTTTTCAAAAACTCATGATCAAATTATATTATTGATAAATAAATGTAAGAATACACATAAAATGACATACAGTAAGAAAAAAAAAAACTTTTATAAGAAAGGTAAAAAAGAAATTCAAGGCGCCGACCGAGACCGGCACGTCAGAATATTCTCCCCGAGACGGCCTGCATAGGTGGAATTCACACTATACATACCGTCACCTACAGGCCTCCGTCCAGCAGCCGACCGACAAAATATTCTTCAATGTATTTCCAATGAGGTAGTTCACACAGGAGCGGACCGTCAACGACAGAGCACCGGCAAACCACCAGCAGGCAACTAGTAGGATTCTCGGAAAGAATGTTCTGACATGTCAGTACAGGTCTGTGCATGTCGGTGCATGCACGGTGTGTGTGAACATTCTACCGGCGCATCCAGTTCGGTTCTTACCTTTCTTAGAGAAGGTTCTTTTCTTACTGCGTATTATTTTAAGTGAATATTTTTATTTATTTATGAATATGGATGACGAAAAACTCATCGAACATGAAGAACTGTTTAATATGGCTGATTATAAATACGGTGAAAATTTACGGAAAGATAAAATATGGCATCACGTTGGAAAGGATTTCATCACAGCAGGCATGAGACATAGTTTATTAATAAATCATTAATCAGAAAACAAATGTATTGATGTTGCCAGGGGAATACTCCATTAGCAGAATTAAAAAAGCTGTTATAAGTTTCGCTGTCTAGGTTCTAAAAAGAGTTATTGCTATGAGAATTTCAAACCTCAAGTCTAAATAAGATATATGAACATATATTCTATAAATTGTATTTTTTTATTATAAATTGTACCTTGCATCTTTTTTTATACCTTTTATCTTTTTTTCTGTCTAAAATTATATTTTTACATTATAAATAAAAATAAATATGAAAATGTTAATGTTTTATTTATTTATTTATCCTTCCCTTAGACACCCTTTTCTTCAGGACTAATTGCTTCTCGAAAGGTTGTTTTTTAATATTTTTCATAAAAGTATAAAATACTGTTCTTCAGACATTCTGAAATATTATTTTATCACCTTGCAGCTCTTTGAATATTTTCCTACCAACTTTCTTTTAGCACTTTCCTCCGAAGGAAAGTAGCTATTGAGGTTGGACTCATGACGGAATTTTTGAAAAATTTCTTCAAATCTTTATCGATCCTACCTAGTAGACACCGAAAATGACCCCCGTTAAAATTTATATATATCTATATATATATATATATATATATATATATATATATATATATATATGTGTGTGTCTGTTAACACGATAGCGGCCAGAGTTTTTGTTTTTTCGTCACGAAACTTGGTATATAGCATTCAATTAGCAAACGATTGAACGAGTTCGTTAACCACCAAAATCGGTCCACTGGAAGGGGGGGTTTACCCCGAACCCAAAACACTAATTTGACCATTTCAGCCGTAATATTTGTTATATTTCAACAAAACTTGGTATTCGTAGTGGTAATATAGAGAGAAAAGTGAGATATAAAAATGAACTAAATCGGTTCATGAGGAGGGGGGGTTTACTCCGGACCGACAATACCAATTCGCCACTACCAGCCGTGATTTTAGGTATATTTCGACGAAACTCGGTATTCATAGTGGTAATCTACAGGTAAATATGTGTTGTAAAAATAAACTAAATCGGTTCATTAGGAGGGGGGGGTTTACTCCAGACCCACAATACCAATTCGCCACTACCAACCGTGATTTTTGGTATATTTCGACGAAACTCGGTATTCGTAGTGGTAATCTACAGGTAAATATGTAATGTAAAAATAAACTAAATCGGTTCATTAGGAGGGGGGGGGTTACTCCGGACCCAAATTACTCATAAATAATATAAAATAAATAAATATACTCATACTGGTCGTAATTTCTGCTGTATTGTAACGAAACGCGGTATACGTCGTGGGTAACTCATGAGAAAGAAGTGTTGTAAAAATGAGCTGAATCGGTCAATCGGAAAGGGGAGTTTACTTTGTAATATATTTCAATAGAAAAGCCAGCCAGATATAGGTTCACAAAGGCGCCGCAAGGAGCGCTAGAGGTACTGTATCCGGTTCCTGCGTTAGATCAAAATACGATAATACAAGGTTTTTTGTATTTATTACGTAGTGTAGTAGGTACCATGTGTAAACATAACTCTGGAAGCAAATTAATAATTTATCAGTTACTCATTACGAAATTAAAAGAGAACTATTCATGTTTTTATTTTATTTATGTAGGATATTTTAAGCAAATTGTTCTGGAAAGCAGTCTACACTACCCAAATTCTGAGGAAAGTGCTTAGTTATGCAGCTCCTGCGTGACGGACTTTTTGAGAATAATTCTTCATTCACGGCCTCTTATTTACATTAGAGGTTTCCTCTTCTTCATCCAAATTTAAAGCTATCATTGCTAATTTTGTATTATTTAATTTAGACATTGTTAGAAACTAAGTCAACCCGCACAGACAACAGACTATATTCAAAATTATCACTATTACTTTTAATACTAATATTCATTTCATTATTCATGCATGCATTTTTTATAATTATTTTTATTATTTACGTACGGGTTCGGTTGGACTACAAGACGTACAATTATCGCTGTTACAATTATAATTATAAGTTAATAATTGTTTATTATTTCAATTTATTTTTGCATAATTTCTTTAATTTGAATTGTCCTTTGATAATCATGTATGTTTCTCTTGTGAATTCAGTCATACTTAAAGTTATTTTTCAATTAATATGTAATTATTTTTTTAAATTATTATATTTAAAAAAAAAACCAAGGCGTTAAATGTTTCAAAAACATTTTACAGATTGAAAATCGGTCAATTTGGTCGGGCTAATTTTTTTTTAAATATTTAAAATATGTAATGTGACATGGATTTTGGCACAGTTGGAAAAATATTAATTATTTCGTTACAACCTCAATTGTGAAATTATTTATGCAAAATCTAGCAAACTAATTGAAACAAAATTTAGTGGATTGTTTTATTAAAAGACCTAAATGCACTTTAAGTTGCCGAATAAAATTATATACAAAATTTATAGTTTTTGCCCTATTTTTCATAATTATTGCTATTTTGCTCAGCCCCGAATACATTTTAACGTAACCTTATAGAAATTAATAGTTCATATATACATTTTTTTTATTTGGATTTTTATTGAAAATTGCCAATGATTCTGAAGAATAGAGGCAATAGAAAAATATAAAAATAATACATATTCAAATTATTTATTAATTAAACAATTTATTTTCTCCAACTTACAATAAATCTCTCATAGCCTGAAATAAAGCAATTATTGCTAATTTTGTATTATTTAATTTGGAGATTGTTAGAAACTAAGTCAACCCGCATAGACAATAGACTGAGAGATGATTTCTCGGCTTTGATGGACGGTGGCCTGTCGGTGGAGATCCGTATGGTATGAATTGGCTTCCATCTTGCCGGTCGGCGGTTGGACGGTGGCCTGCCGGTGACGGTACGTATAGTGTGAATCGACCTTTAGCTTCAACGCAGGTTAAAGAACCGGCTGTCAGAGATCTAGGTCATCAGCACAGTTGAATTTTTGCCAATATGCTGACGGGATTATCAACGATTTGGTTTTATTAGTTTCGATATAACCTTGAGTAAACGCATAGTGCTTAGGATAATGACGAAATTGTTTTGCGTTTCCGCTCGCTACGCTCGGTCAAGGTTATATCGAAACTCTAGTCAATACAACTCATTAATATTATAGAGCACTGGGTTTTCGGTGGAAGTTGGACCGATACGCAATTTAACATTTGTTTCAGTTGTAGGTAAATCCCAAAAACGCATTTTGAGGAAACGCGTAGCACTTATGTTAACGGCATAATTGCTATGCGCTTCCGCTCGCTCAAGGTTATATCGAAACTCTAGTCAATCCAACTCGTTCATAATACAGAGCACTGAATTTTTCAGTGGAAAATGGGCCGATATGCAATTTAGCATCTTTTTCAGTTGTAGGTAAATCCCAAAGACGCATTTTCCTATCAGATATATATTTCTATCACGAACTATAAGTGTCGACACTTCTACACCACCAGGTGTAAACACAGATTTTTGCGAGAAGAATTTAATTTCAGAGATAAATATCTTGGCTACTAGCTGCATTGTCGACACTTCTATAGCAACAGATGTAAACACTGATTATTTGTGCTTTTGGTGAATTTATCGCAAATTAGAACAAATCCAGAACTGTCCTATACATATCCATGACATAAATGTCTAGCTATTTCTGTCAGTATGTAAACCTTCAAGAGAATATCTATCCAACACCTGACATATATTTCCTGCGAGAAGTGTCAGATGTAAACGCACCCTAAGAACTCAAACAACAAAAATGAAAAGAAAATACGTAAAAAAACACAGATAAGTAATTGCGTAGAAAAGCAACAAGACGGTTACAAGACTCAACGGCCAATAGTATTGCTCATAGGAATAAGCCAATAGAAATGCTAATGAGTTATGCGCCTGCGCTGATGATCTAGATCTCTGAACGAGACCCACATCAGTAATCTGCGTTGAAGCTAATACGTAAGTACCTTAACATTATAAGAGATCTCCCACGTGTTGAGGTGGATGGCACATCCGATTTCTACCTGAGGAGATGCGGGTTCGACTCCCGCCTGCCGCTGGTTAAAGTTTTCATCTATGGGTCAGATTAAAAAATCTCCGCTCCACCAGGTGCTTAGGATGGGTGACCTAAAGATAGTCCGGCGCTAATAGATGTCAATGTGTCGTACAAAATAAAAAATTGTTGTAAATAATTCGACTTCTTATCATCTGTAAATTTCAAAATATTACTGCTAAAATAAAATAATGTATGACAGAATAAGGCTTGAAAAACACTGTAAGCCGGTTATCCGAAAAAAATGCTTAAAAATAATTTAAAATCTCTTATTACCTTCAACCACAGCCTCACGACACCATAAGAATGTTTAAACATTTTCTTGTTTGAACATTTGAATAAAAATAAAATGTATCTGCCTCTATCATTGTGTTGATAATAAACATTAAATGTGACAGACATAGTGATTATACAAATTTTGTCTAATCACTTTGTTCTGATATTAACATTTCGTTGGAATTCTATATGCAGACCAAGCATTAAAATTATCGATTATTACAGCCACATTTGTTATGGTCTTTCCTAATCTCTAAAAGCCTTCTCTAATGGTTATATATTTTGATAGGGAAAGATTTTCTACTTGTATCCTGGAATTGTACATGTTTAATGCATTTAATGTATTTTTAGCGAAAAATCATCATGATTAAAGCTATTTTAGTATTTAATAATCATGGAAAACCGCGATTAACAAAATTCTACCAGTATTTCGTATGTGTTATTATTTTTTATAAGTTTTAAGGTGCTTTATTTTGTTCCATTGTGATTAGTTACCCAGATTTGTATTCTTTCTACTTCTAGACTGAGGATATGCAACAGCAAATCATAAAAGAAACTTTTCAACTTGTGTCAAAAAGAGATGACAATGTTTGCAACTTCTTGGAAGGAGGAAGGTACAATTATCAGACTCTTCTTTACTTTCTATTACTTTTCTATGTATATTAGTAATTTTTTATCAACTTTATTTTAGTTTAATTGGTGGTTCAGATTACAAACTCATATACAGGCATTATGCTACATTATATTTTGTATTCTGTGTCGATTCTTCTGAGTCTGAACTCGGAATTTTGGATCTGATACAAGTATTTGTTGAAACACTGGACAAATGTTTTGAAAATGTTTGTGAACTGGATTTAATATTTCATGTTGACAAGGTAATTTTTAATTTTAATCAATAAACTCCATACTTTATGTTTTGTGGATAAAGGTATCTCGCTTGTTTATTTGATTTCCTTGTAAGCGTTAAACTTGGTTTCTTTGTTTCTTGATCATGTCAATCCCTAATTTCTTTCTTTATTTTTTTTTCTTGCCATAAAATGTGTTGTATTAAATAGTGTAACATTTATTCTTATACAGCAGGTTCAATCAATATTTTTTGACATATGTGATTGGCATTAAAATTGAAATTTTTCTCTTTAGATAGGGATTACTTTTTACACATAACATATCTGTAAACGATATAATTTTATTGTTTTAGTTTAAGGGTATGAATGAAACTGAAGGCTACTGTCCATGAAAGACATTCATAACCTATTTCAGACAGACATTTATCTAATAGGGCTCATTGGAATAATAATTGCTAATTTTCGATGGAAATATAATGAAATTTAAAACTAAAATCAAAATATACTTTTAATGTATGATACTATTGCCAGATTTGTATTGGTATTTACCTCAATACCATCTGTTCACAAAGTCTCAACTCTTCATATATGTAGATATATGATTCATCTTGATGCAAAGATTTTCCCAAATTTCCTACTTGACTGTGTTGTGTTTGAAACTTTTCAATTGTAATTACAGAAAAATATGTGATTACTGTGTTATCAGAGAAAAGTTATGATTGCAGTGGTAATCACTAAAAAAATTTGCAATTTAAGTTAAAATCTCAAAAAAAAAAAAAAATGTATGATTATAGTCGTAATCACAGTAATAGTTGTGATTAAAGGTGTAATCACAGAAAAAAGTTGTGATCGCGACTGTAATTATAATCAAAGATGTGATACAAGTGTAATTGTAATCACACTTGTAATTACGACTAAAATCATACTCATATCTCCAGGATCTGCGATTATAATCTCGAAAGCCTATAATTATAATTTTAATTATGATTATGCCTAACACTGGTTTTGGCATCTCATATGAGTTTAAAATAACAATTTTAAAATAAAGTCAGTCAGTAATTTATGATCATAGAAAAAATAAATTGCAGGTTCATTATATACTAAATGAACTAGTCATGGGAGGAATGGTTCTAGAAACTAATATGACTGAAATATTATCCAGGATAAATGAGCAGAATAAATTGGAAAAACAAGAGGTGAGAATATTTTGTTTGATTATCTTTTAGCTATCATAACTACTATGTGCTAATAATTAATAGAATGTAAGCCTGAAGAATTCTAGTATTTACTCCTGGCTCAAGAATATTTATTGTTTTTTGGCTGAGAGAATGCACATTTTGTTAAATATATTTTTTTTCTTTGGCATATATAATCTAATAACACTATATAAATAAATAAATATTGTTTAATTCCGAATGGAATAATGTGACAGTTATTCGTGATAGACTGATTGTTGCATTCCATCAGAGATTTGTCTTCCTTTCAGGCCAACATAAAAAAAATTGAACTAAAACAATCTGATTCTAACAAGTATTTGGATGATTTCTGTATATCAATGAATCAATCATTAAATGTAATTGTTTGGAGTGTTATCTAACTTTTTAAATAAGATCGATCATTTACAAAGAATTTTGTAGTGTCCACTTATACCTAACAAATATTTTTGAACGAGTTTTTTTAAGTTGACCACCCTTTCTTTTTCTTTTTTTGAAAGAATAGCCACCACCGCCCAGTGGGAAACGAACCCACAACCTTGCAAAAGGAGGAAATTTATTTGCTACTAATAAAATAAAATTTATTTTAGCTAACAATTAAATGTTATGCATCCCTTATTTTCACTAATCAAACTAAAGGAAGTGAAAATATTGTTGCAGGTAAAGACTGTTAATTCTGTCATTGGGTTACGTATTTCAGACATCTATAAACTAAATGTTGAAAATAGGTGTCAAAATGATATATATATATATATATATATATATATATATATATATATATATATATATATATATACATATATTTGAATTCAAATTTACTCTGTAATGTTTTACTCTTCCGCTTCTTTGAAATATTATCCCCCTAATCAACTGATCAAAATAGGTTTCCCTCTTTTAAAAGCGTAAAGAACAATTATTTCTGTTTAAGGTTCGGAATTTAAAGTTTTGAAAGGAACAAATGAAAATATTGATGGTCTGAAGATAAGTAATAAAATTAGGTATGATACATATTCTTGGGGCTGGTGGTGAGTGAGGCTAAAGTATATTGTCAAAGAGCACATTTGTTATGAAGTTCGCACTCTGATCAAGAGATTATGCCTTGAAATTCAATTATACATTCATATTTTAAAGAAATCTAAATATTTGCGAAATAATGTCAATATTAAACCAAGTTTGTTGCATCATCATATTTAGTGCAAATTTAAATGCTTTTGCCTTTCTTTTTTATGTTTTGTGTACCAGCTTATTAACACCAAATCTGTAAAGGAAGCACTTAGTAAATACATTTTTCATATTGTCCCTACCATGTCAAACTATCGATTTTTAGATTTGATACTTTACTTTTGCATTGTGGACAATACGACTCGTGGCATTTGTCAAAACTCTAGCCTCTTTACAATTGCTGGAAATTCTTAAATGAAGTATCGAATATGACCATTTTTTAATATATATATATACTTCGTCAATGTATCGAATATGTTCATTCACTAGTTTGCTCCTAATCGTCATACTTTTGAGACCAAAACTGACTTGGAAAACTGATGAAAATGGTATATTCGTTACTTTGATTTGTAAATATCACTAATACTGTACAATTAGTACAATGCATAATGTCGAATGTGTCATATTCGTTAGTTTGAAAGTGTATCACTTATTAGCACCGAGATGCAGACTCACGAATATGATTTTTTGGTAAATAAAAAACAGTAAACAATTTGTTCATAATACCACCTTAAAGAAATTAACAATATTCCTAGAAAAAATATGTAAAATTGTACTTTTGTAAAGGCGCTGATTTTGGAATCACTATTAAAGCTTTATCTTGCTCTCTTGAAAAGTACCCATTTTCATATTAGATAGTTTGACATGGTATGGACGATATGTTCAAGAGAAGGGAAAACCAAACCTTTCATTTATATATTATTATATTATATATATATATATATATATATATATATATATATATATATATATATATATATATGATTTGAACATTATTTGGAACTATCTTAGTTTTTTTAAGTAATTTAAATTTTCTGTCTGTTTAAATGTCCGTGCTTTGACCAATTAAGTATCTTACAATTATACGGATTTAACTTAAAGCCAAACAAAGGCAAAATTAAGATCTATAACCAGTGTCGAAATAGAGTTCAGTCACCTCTGAAAGAGAGAGATGTAGCATCTTTCGACTGGATCAGATCTCCCTCTCTTTATAGCCCTTGGGAATGCTTGAAATTCAAGCCGAAACATTGACAATAACATTTTTTTATTATTTTAAACTGTAGTTTTATTATCTATCGTGATCAAGCCGATTATTTAGACGCTAGTTAATCTGCAAGATTGACAATCTCTTAATTAAAAACAATAACAATTTAGGCTTTAACAATCTCTTTCTTTACCAGTAAAATAAATTGATTTTGGTTAATTACAAAGTGCTACATTTTTTGAACAAATGTGCAATAAATTACAACAATAATTGAAAAACAAAAAAGAAACATGTACTCTTAAATATATTAACTCTAGATTTTCAGTCTGATCCGATTTGGCACACTTAAACTTTTATTTATATTGTATAAACAATTTTATCATTTTTTAAAAAGATATGTTGGCTAAAAACATAGTTACTTTTTTTTGCTTTTTGTGCCTTTACTACTTCTTGGAAACTATTGAACCATTTAGTGATTAAAAAAAAAATTAAGAATGACCTGAAATTTTATGTAAATTATACAATGACTCTTGAAAGGAAAACTTTAATAGGATTTGCCAATTGAATGAAATTCAATAATGTAATATTATTGAAAAAAAAAAAAAATGTTTTGGTCCCTTTCACTTTCCAGTGCCCTACAATAAAGTACAAAAAAAAACCCCCAAAGTAATGAAAAATATAGAGGTATATATAATTCAAAAATAAAAATTAAATATAGATAAACATTCAACATTAGTAAATCTAATATTAAAATTCCAAATTTGTGAAATTAAGGAGCTTTTATGTGGTATATGTTTAAACAATTTTGGGCTGCATGTAATAATTGGGGAGTGTTTTGTGTATTGGGAATCTGTTTTGTCCTGGGTAATGGAATTTTCGGCTTATCAGGAATATATAAAATTGGGTTGGTTCTTGTTCTTACAATTATATTTAACCATATTATACTTAATGTTATATACAGGGTGTCCCGCATTGAGATGCCATAACTTCAGAGGTTTATTCTGCACCTCAGTTGTAGTTCAGGGACGCAGAAATGAACGGTCTATCACTTGTAGCAGAGCTATTCAAACTTTTGTCTATTTTCAAAACTATTGGTTTTTCTTAAGCAGTTTTGCTAATTTTACAGTAGGTTGAAGTAATATTATATGTCAATTAGTTTAATAAAAAACTAAGATATCTGAAGCAGGACAGATACAGTAAGTTAGGTATGGTATCACCCCCAATGCTCATAGATTCTATTGTATCTATTACTCTTATTCTGGTCTGAAAAAAAAAAAAAACAATTATAGTCTTTGATGCCATTAAAAATACTTAGCTCTTGCATGCCATTTATTTGTGTCAACATATTTTCAGAATTATCAAAAAACTAAAAAGGCCTATGATAATTTCTTAAATTTTATGTTATATCATTTAAAAAATTTTTAAATTATTTTCAAATTAGCATGAAAATTTAATTTCACTGCATTGTACAAACTGGCTATTTCTTTAGCTTACACTTATCCTATATATACGGCAAAAAGCATTTAGATAAAATCTAATTTAGAATACTTCTCTAGTGAATTTTGTTAGAGTGTAATAATGTCTTAAAATTTGTAACCCTTTAGGTATTAAGTGTAGTCAACGTTTGAGTGACTAATCAATTAAACTGGTATATGATCATTTATAATTAAGTAACTGGATTAATTATTAATCCAGTGAAATGATTATAAATAATAAAAATCTAGCATCATTATAATTTTTACAATTGTTGTCTCTTTTGAAGAATATAAGTAATCAACCTGGGCTACGCAATTTTAATTAACTAATTTCATGTTTTACTGATATAGACATATCAAGATAAACATTTGGGTTATCTTTTTCTTCACATCACTTTATAAATCTCTGGTAAACTACTTTCCCTTACTAAAAATGTAGGAACGTAACATTAATTACACTGGCATTTGCTAAAGTATAGGGCTCTGCTAAAAATATACTGTTTTCATAAATGTGAGTCAGAACATTTTCACAACCAAAGGCAAATGTAGCAACTCTTACATCCTGAACCTATATGTCATTAAAATATCAATCATTGAAATTTAATTTAAAGAATAACCTACAATAAAATAATATGTATGAGGAATAAAAATAAATTACTTTAAATTGTATATTTATTGATTATAAAGTATTAAATATCTTCATATTTTTGTGGGGGTTCTCTTGCATCGAGTCTAAATTATGAATAATTTTTTTTTAAAAATTCCTAAACTAAAAATGATAAACAAGCTTTTAAAAATTGATTGAATATTATGAACTAGCTGAATGCCCGTCCTTCTTCACAGCAGATAAGTAGTATTTGTATTGCGTTAAATAATGTATATTCAAAATGAACGCTACTCTTATTTTGTATAGTTTATTATTGCACGGTTCCCGTCATACTATTTGTTATTCATCATATGATAAGTAAACAAAGTATAATGTTTCTTGACACTGGGTGCTCCGGACCAGTATCAACAAAGATATAACCTAGAGATACCCCGTTATCTATAGGTTACCAGCAATAGAAGTTTAACCCCTACGTGTCGATGCCAATAATAAATGGGCAGTAAAATTTAAAAAAATATGTTTCGAAGATGTCATTTGGAAACACACATTATATTTGCGAGCATTATCAAGATTAATAAACTCTTAACAGTTGAAGAAATGATTATGAGCAAGGAAACATCAGTGTTTAAATGAATTTAAATTGCAGTCACTAATCACTTCTTGAGTTTTCCAGTATTATTCAACTCAATCAGCGAATTTTCAAATGTCATTCTTTTATATTATCCAGTCTGGTTTTCTGAGTCCAGGCATTTAGAGAAGATTCATATTGTTTTTAATATTTCAACTACCTAGGGTTCAATAGACAAATTACTCATCAGACTGAATTCTCAATATACCAGAACTATACGACCGACTTTACTTGAATTATATGACCGCTTGTAAAGTGCTGACTGAGCCTCAGGCTTTAGCCTTATATAGATTCGTTTAGATCTTTTTGTTAAAAGGCATTCCAAATTCTTCTTTCTCAATAAACTTCATGGCATCATACTGATCCTGGCACTATATATCCTCCCTACCATTTCGAACTATCGAATATGAAAAATCTCGTTTTTCATATTCGATACTTTGCTCTCGCATTGTGGACGATACAGCAAATATTATATTATTTTGGCCACATATTTTATCATTTTGAACATGGTGAATATTAAAAGCAAAAATTTCCAGAAATCAAGTCAAATATAAAACATATTAAATAATTTCTTCTGTTTACAATTTAACTGTGTATTTTTTTAAATATTTGAACTTCATTATATTCTGTTCAATTTCAGGAATAAATAAAATCTTACTTAAAATTAGTTTACATTACCATTATTTGATCGGCATAATGGACTTTGAACCTTCTCTGGACTCTTAAACATTATCATTAGGCGATCAGCTGAAAGCGCTTAGTTTTAAAACTAGGTATTTCCAAAGGAAGTTACTAATATTCATTTGTCTTGAACATAGTCAATCATTACCAGCAATTACACTTTGCTGAAAACATGACAAGCTGCAGCTGGTATTGAAAAGTAGCACAAAATCGCAGTGCTAAAGTTTGTAGCATTATAAACATTCGCTCGTAAGGCTAATAATAAATAAAAGTAAAGGAAGTAAAAAATTTAAATTTTCCCTTAAAATTGTCCCTCAATTAGTCAACCTGCATTTGGTTTTGAAAAATGGCATAAAATCGCAGCCCTGGAATGCTAAAAGCACTTAAAAATAAATGTTTATGAAGGATGGATCAAATATTCATTTATCTTGTAACAGTTTTTCATTTATATACTTCTATAGCCTGATGGGATTAACCCAGGAGTTCAATTGCGCATGTGCGAACGTCGGCAGGAATTATTCCCTGTAATCTCCCTTCTGTTCCGCCATTTGCAAAGCCTTTTAATGAGCAAACACTCTATGTGAATCACTATAAAAACTGATTATGTCTCGTTTAAGACTAGGTAACGCTTTTAGAGGTTAGGTAAGGGAGATAGTGTTTAATATTTATTAATACTTCGCCAAAGCTAAGACTGAAAACATTTTAAATTTCATACTGATAGGATTAAGACAGAGAATTTTTATTGCCAATTTTCTATCTAAAGGGAAAGATAGAAGGATTACTAATTAGTGTAACAATATGTTATTATTTACTCTTTATATTTTTTAAATGTCAAATACTTACACAGCTCTAATATTTTGTTATTGTAGAGTGGTTTAGCAGCAGCTCGGGCAGTGAGTGCTGTTAAGAACATTAACATTCCAGCTGGATTAAAGGAAATGAAGCTCCCCGACCTTCCCCAGGCTATTAAGGAACTTAAGTTCTGACAGGAGCGCTTGCCTCTTCCAGCTGGTGCTCCTCTGCTCAGGTACACGTAGAGCCCTTCTTAAGCTCCGAAGCCCTTCTGCCCTACTATGCAATGGTATAGAGTGTGTGACATTTAGGAACGTCATTTAAACATTTATTTCAGCATTAAATAGATTTGTATTATTTGTTACTCCTTAAGATGTGCATGATAAGACATTCAAAAATATGTTTTTCTTCTTTAAATAAATTATGATTATACTGGTTTTCTAGAAAATTAAAATTGTTTAGTTCTAGTTTAGAATGGCAGCCAAAGAAGTATTTCAAGTGATCTTGTAATGTTTGTTATTGAGTAAATTATAGTTCCACTTGACGTTGTTAGTGAATTCCCAAGTACATTGTGGTCTTATGTTCTTAAAAAAAAAATGTGTTGAATACTTTTCATTGTATGGGGTTAATATATTCTGAAGGATTGACCATCTTTTATCTCGTATTTAATTTATTACATTTTTTAATGTGATATTTTGTTAAACCCCTTGTGAACAATCTTATGTGATAGTAATTGTCGGTTTATAATTAATTCATAATCTTAGAGTTCAAAATATGTACTTTTGCTTTGTGTAAAGCACTATATAAATAGAGTTTACAGAAAACATGATTTTATAAATAAATTATTCTAAGCTGTGTAAAATGACAGAAAACGGTACGTCAATGTCCCTGTATAGTTAAACAAAATATTGTTATTATAAGTCTACCTGCCAATCATGAAAAATGGTATGCAGTTATTGAGATTTAGTTCGGGAAGTTTTCTTCTTATTGCTTATAATATAAATGTTTTAATCTATATTAATAGAAACAAAAAATAAAAAAGTGCAATTTTGTTAAATATTTCCTGTTTGATTTAAATATATTTTGTCAAAGAATCCCGGACTATATTTTAAATTCATTAAATAATTTATAAGTGCTTAACTAAATTAATGGTATTATGGATAATTTCATTTCATTGCCTTAAAATAAAATGTCTTGATTACAAAACACATCCTCTCCATAATGCTCATAAATATGGAGAATCTATCACAATTATTTTAGAGTTGATCATCTTATGGCTTTATATTCGTTAATTACATTAAATTATACAAAAAAAAATGAAGTCAAGGCCTTTTATTGCATCAAATTATTGTATGTATTAATTTGAAAATTAACTAGTGTATATATCGTCCATACCATGTTGAACTATCGAATATGAAAAATCTCTTTTTTCAAATTTGATACTTTGCTCTTGCATAGTGGACGATATGGCTAGTCGCAAATTTTCGCAACTCTAACCCCTTTAGAATAGCCGGAAATGCCTTAAATAAGGTATCGAATAAGACAATTTTTCAATATATTACTTCGTTAATGTATCGAATAGGTTCGTTCGCTAGTTTGCTCCGATTTTCATATTCGATAGTTCAACATGTTAGGGGCGATATGTTTGTTAGCAAAATTTTTTTGTACTTTATAACAAACATTAAGGTCAAATTCTAGCTGCAAATAGTTTTTCTACTGAACATAATGTACTCAAGTATGCAAAATATTATTTTGACATTTATTTTTTTTTTTTTTAGAATTTTGTGCTTAAGAAGTTTAAGTGCAGTATTGGCATATTTTTATACTGTAAATAAACACGCTTTTATATAAATGTTGCTCTTTTAAAAAGTGAACAACTTATGGCTATTCTTTGTAAAGGTACAGTGGGTATAACATTATCATATTTGCATAATTATTGTAACAAAGAAACATAGTAATAAATATTCCTTTAATGTAATACTGTTTGCGATAATTTAAGTTGTTTCAAAATATTGAGGTCAAAAAGACAAAATATGTGTACTTTATTCTTATAGTTGTACTTCATATATGGCCAACATATCATTAGGTTTAACGTTGGAAATACATAAATAAATTATTTTAATTTTCTTTGTATTAAAAATTAAAAGAAGGAATGCTCGTTTTGAAAAACTGCACTTTGTATCTTTGGTTTTTATTTTTTCATTAACTGACTTAACATTAACCACAAGCTTTGATGATGTTACTATTTAAAAAAAAAACAACAAAAAACACTGAATTCACCCTTAAAAGTTTTTCATGCAATTAGAGATTCATATAATCTTTAGATATGTTTGCAAATTAGGAAATATATACCAAAATCAAATTTAGATACAGATAATTTTTGTCCATGAACGCTAAGGGTGAATATTGTTATCAATATGAAGGAAATATCTGCATTTATAGGAATTTATATGTCCATAGAAAGTTAATTTTCAAAGATCTGTGAATTATACTTATTATTTTTTCATTTACAAAGTCATATATTTCATGTTTATGCTATTTGGTTAGCTATTTTACTCTAATTTTATTGCTATTTATTTTCTTACTTTGTTGGAGTATAATGGGGAAAATAAATTGTTTATTTCCCAGAGTTTATTTAAAGTTGCTATTATCCCTTGTTATTTATTTGTTTCATATATATATTTATAAATATTTTTTTTTACATGGGCTTCCAAATTTTGTTTTTATTTACTTTTGAAAGTGAAAGTTAAGCATTTGGTAATCGAAACTTAGAACTCCTTTTTAAATTGATGAAATTATTTTTCTTTCTATTCATTTGGTAACAAAATGAAACTGGTTTTAAAACAAAGTGAAACAGGTTATCATAATTGAAGGAGGCTACTTTATTAAAGAATCCAATGTTGAATTTACAATACTTTACTTTCCTTATTATGGTTGGATTTTTTTGTGGGAACCTTTTGCCAGCCAGGTAGATTTAAGTGTGTAATTCTGTCCAAATTTGGTATAATTTTGTAATAAAGTAAATTATATTTTGACTATTGTTACTATACATTCCATGTGTATGTTTTATTTTAGGTTATATTGTAGACATTTTATACTTTATTTATACCTACCTAAACTTAAAATAAAAAGTGATTGTTAAATTTTATAAAATGCTACTTGTTAATAAACAAATTTCAGAAATTTCTGTTTTGAAAGCAACACTATTAGAAGTTTGTTTGCAATCGCCAATGATAGTTTTTGCTCTAGAATATTAATGAAACAAAAAGTCTATTCTTTGCTTTTGGTATTACTACCTTGGATAATATCATCCAGAAATAAAATTCTGCTGTAACAAATCTACCGCCAAAACACCCTCGTCTTGATGACAGGCATAATTCTGTCGAGGCCTTTATCCAGAAATGGGCACATTCCTCTTAGTAAAGTTTTATACTGCACTATTTTATAAGAACCGTATAATGACCCCATTTCTGTTAACTTTAAAAAAAGGAATGTCACAAAAATCTGCTTTGTCATAATGGGACATCCAGATGTAGATTACAGGAATAAGCTCCTGCCATTAAGGAGCAAACAATGGATATACACCCTGGAGGCCCGGTGGCCATGAGTGTTAAGACGTGAGCACTTAACTCTCCGTGCCGAGGGTCTGGGTTCGATTCCCACTATGGGATGGTGGCTTTTTTTTAGAAAAAAAGAAGCCCTATCCTGGCTAAAAAAGGGTGGTAACTTGTAGATAATCTGTCCTAAAAATCTTAGTTAATAATAATGGACGTTAAAATTTAAATAATAATATATTACCCTGCTAGAACTCTTCTATTTTTTTCTTCTTTAGGGTTGGCCTCCCACCAACAGCAAACTGATGGACCATTCAAGGGAAGCTCACATAGAAAAAGTGCAATCCACCATAATTGTATGTGGAAAGTGGAGGAGAACATACACTGGCACAGTCCACAAATTTTCTTTGGGGGTAGGGGAAAAAAAGAGAGAAAAAAAAATATTTTTCTTCAGAAGCTATAGTTCAAATTCTCAGATTTATATTCAATCAAACTGTCTAAAATTAATAATGCAGATTGAATCATATTTATGTTGCCATATTTTAACTATAAACGTAAATTATAGTTAAAATGTATACATTTGTCTGAATTGCACTTGATATATTTCTCACAATGATTAAATTAGATCAAGCATTGAGTGCCTAGATGTTTCATAAAGAAAATTAAAAAAAAACACCATGGCAGGTTTACTTTCCATCAGCTTACTCTTGGAAATGGTAAGCTGATTGCTGTCCTCTTCAAATATAAATAACTTTCCAGAGAAATCAAAGACAGTCGCTACATTTGAGCCTATCGACATTTTCTTGCATTTGAAATTCTATCTCCATATTGAATACAAATTGTCAATATAATCTGGTAGCATTCAATATTTATAACTCTGAACTAAAAGATGTGCTTCATTTAATATTTCACTTTCATTTTTTTAAGTTAAAGAATTTTGTTTTTTTCTAAACATTTTTGAGTTTTAAGTAAAGATTTTTATAGAGAAGAGTTTCGTCGACTGTTATCACTTGCCGCACAATGTCCTCAGAGATATGATTTATACTTGATTTTTTATTTCTTTTTTTAAGATATTACATAAATAAATACATACATAGCATTTCTAAATGTTATCCAGATTGGCACAATTTTTAGAACATTGGAGGCCTCGTAAAGATTAGTTTTCCAATATGAACTTAAGCCTCATAGGTACACTACCCGTTAAGAGTTTTTATTAAAAGAGACATTCGCAATATTTTTAATTTATTTTAGTAGAATATAAAACGTATTTTCATATTTAATTATTGTTCAAATTGAACATACAATTTGCTTTTTGAGAGTTTGCTCAGGATGATCGTTTATTGTTTGTTTAATGTAGAATATCATTATCATAAATTATAAAAGGTTCAATGCTTTCCACAATCATTGGCTAGTGATGTTGGCCATTTTCTCGAAACTTAATAACGATTTGGCCAATGAAGGTTGAACATACTGCATTCCTAAATTCTGCTCAGTTGATTTTAAAAGTTTTCTTATTTCATTATAGCGTAGTCCAATGCACTTATATCTTAATCTAGTAAGGAATCTAACTGAAAAAATAAAATATATTGAATATAAAAAATGTTCATTTTTGTTTAATATGTTAATCAATATCTTAATAAAAAATAAACTAAAAAATATTCTATTCAATATTTACATTCAAAATATATAAACATGTTTTAAATCTAAAAATTAAGCAGAATGTTTTCTGTAACTCTCACTAAATAATTTAACGAAGACTGGTGTGTTCAGTGGTGAAATATTTTTTTATTTTTAATCTTTATTTAAGCTCCATTCTACATTACACAAACATACAAATATTCCCTTTTATAATTTACTTACAAATTTGATATGTATATTGTGTTTCATTATAAAATCATAAAAGTACATGGATACATATTTTTCTGAAAATCAGTTATCTTCAGGCGGCCTCTCTTCTTGAATTTTCTGAAACAAAAGCCAATAATATTATGTGATGTTCCTCTTTATTTTCAAAATAGGTTACTTTATTTTGAATAGTATGGCTTCTAAATCTCGTGCAAACAAATTATCTAAAATATTGAATATGGTATTCGCCCATTTTGACATTGGTGAAAATTTAAAAAGAGATTAGAAAATATGTCAATCATGGCATGCTACAAATTGTTTTGATTTGGCGTCATCAATATGTTTCCCGATGTCTCTGTAGGCCTGCCATTTAACTTAATATCCTAGATTTGGGAATAAATGTGAATTCTAGTGAAGGACTAGAATACTTTTCAGAAAGAAAGAAATTATGTACAAGGGGCAGATTATTTTATTTTTTTTATGTCTTTTGTTTGCAGATGTGCAACCATATTTAGGTATCCATTAGTTAAATTGTCACGAACTATAACTGCAAAAATTATCAAATATTATAATATTCACATTCAGTTTCTTAATGTGTGTTTCCTCATAGGAAGAGGAATGAAAGCATTCAAAAGCGTACTAAATTGCCTACAAAATGGTTCTCTCACGTTTTTTGATAGGAAAAGCTCAGTTTCGCTCCTTTGAACATTTTTGCTTAGTTTGTTGATTTTGTAATAATGTTCAGCAGTAAAATTAATTTTTCAGTAAAATAAAATAAGTAAATGTGAAACGTGTTTTTATTAATTGTAGGTTGGAGTAGTACTAACTGTGCGGAAGTAGCTACTATAAGTTTTCTGCGCTTTATGGTGCCTAAAATCTCACTTTTCTTCAAGATGTTATTAGAGTAGGCGTTTCAATTCTTTCACAAGATATTAACTGTTTCTATTCTAAGATTTCCAAATGACACTAGGAATATGAACGTTGTGGAAACGTCCTAAGATGGGAGTTGGACTTATAAAACGTATTTTAATCATTTGCATGAACATGAACAGATTATAGTTCTCATAGACTTCCAGGCTTCAAGGTACTTACTGTTTTAAGATCTGGGTATGACAACAGCTATGTGGTATAAACCGACATTTTGGAAGACATTGTTCATGCGTCCTCAGGATTTTTTTGAGAATAATAATTAGAAGAAACCCTGAGGAAGGCGGTAGAATGTCTGGCACAAGATTAGATATCTACACCTTATCCAGAAGATCTTAAGACATTAATCTGACTATAGTTGATTTATTTTTAATCTTTAGGTATTTTATTATGCTATCATCATATGTACTAGCATTAACAAAAAGAAATGAGGTTTTTTCTACTTTTATTTTTTCTCAGAACAGCATCTTTATCTCAAATTAGTTTAAAACCCCCTACTCATGAGTACATCTATTGTTCGTCTGTGTTATTATTGTTTTATGTAATACATTTTTTTAAATTGAATTTTAAAGAAAAACTTCAATTTAAATTTTAAAAAAGAACCCTTTATACCCTTCAATTAAATGTCAACCCAACAATAATTATAAATGATAGTTGATTTAAACAGAAAGGAACTTATTATAAAACAAATATAATTCATAATTTTATTAATAAAATAATAATGCAGTTCACTTACTCTGTCTGGTTTCTTTCCATATTTTGACCAAAATGTAACTTTACATTGCATCTTGTGTCCTGTCTGTTGATTGAAGACATAGCATTCATCATAAGGAGGGCAGTACAAATGTAGGCTGACTGCTACATCACAGGAGCTGGGATTTTCTACTCGATGTAAACCCAGACTATCTGGAAACATGACAGGTTCATGAAATATAGATACGCACATCACCAAAAGGGTCATCAATTGCATCAGGGGTGGACAATCTTGGCCTTTCAAATATTTGAACAAAAGATATAACATAAAAGTCTACTCCGGATTCTTGACACCTTAGTTACAATAGCCGAAGAAAACATTGACGCATGATATTAGATTCTAACTGATGCCACCAATTTATATTAATTATAATTTTTAACGAATACTTCAGAAAACCTAATAATTGTACAACTATTTGAAATTAATATTTATAACAAAAGAACATCAGTAACTGAGAAGCCTCTGCTCACATATCACTTATATACTCAGTATATGAAACAGGAAGTGGAAGGGCCTAAAATATATGTGAATTAATCAATTTGGTTTATTAATCGTAGTAGTAATAGTTTCGCACCTTTAGTGCCTCATCAGGAGCATTCTTTAAATAGGAAAGTAAATCCTCAACACTCAGAGCCAAGTCAGAACATGGTGCAATCCAGTCAGCTGGTAGCAATAGAACAATCCCACACTCGGTACCAAAAAGGACTGTAGTCCAAGAAATAAAATAATTTCAATAAAAACTATATTAGGAGTAAAAGAATAGATATTAAAAATGTGGATGTAGGCAAAATAAAACATCTAGAGCATGTCAAGCAGATAAATATGAACACATATTGATTGAATTTAATTAATAATGGGTACCTTGGGTGCTAATGACTCTAGCAGTCGAAGCAGCCAAGGGGAAAATCAGGCGGCCGGAGCATAGTGTTGACCACATTATCTCCCTAGTGTATGCCGTACGGTCAAGAATCAGATACCACTACAGTATCTGCCCCTCTGGGCCCTTGTGGCCTGTTACGGGACTGATTTTTTTTTTTTTTACTCTTAAAGTAGCTATTTACAATCTCTCTAACATTAAATTGTTTTTCTTATTTTTCTTAACCTGATTTATTATCAAATACATTATCCAATTATAAGCACTTAAAAAATAACAAGGAATAAAAACAGACAAAAAGAACAGTTCGAATAAGCGAAATCAATTACTTTAAAGTTTTAAGCACTTATTGCTCCGATTGACATCGCCTAATCAAAACTTTCATAAGAACCATTTTTGTAGAGCATTTAGAAAGCTTTTTAATGGTAATCTTCCGTTTCCAAGATTCTCAACATTTTTCGAGATATTAAGGAAAGTATACAAAGTTACCAAACTTTTTATGTCTGTTAATAAAATATTTTATTCTAACCCTTCCTTAACTCCAAACGTAACCAAAATTTCAACATATTGGTTTTAATGAAAGTAGAACATGCAGAAAATGTTTCAACTGAATCCCATGATTCTAAGTACCCAAACCAAAAACGGTATTCAAAAATTATTTTTCCAATTTTCTTGAAAACGGTTAAAGCTATCGTCTTGAAAATGGTTTCATTCGTTTTCCTTAGCCAAGAAGCCTATAAAACGAGTACTTACAAGCATATGAACTCAAAAACGTAAGCATTACGATTTTTTTTTTTTGCGTGAATTTCGCCCCAAACGCCATATTCCAGTAGGCAAATTTTGCTGGTTAACGAACTTGACCTTTCAAATTGGATGACGGATTTTTGTACCAAATTTCATCAAAATCGGGCCATTAGGGAAGCCAGAAATGAGCGAACAGACAAATATATATATATATATATATATATATATATATATATATACATATATATATATATATATACATATACATATATATATATATATATATATATATATATACAAATTTGAGCCACCGTCATTTTCGGTCTCTAGGGGTTTTGAAACGCAAAATTTTCTAGTCGGCACTTCCGGATTGTTTCATGAGATCAACCTTATAAGCGGGGTTCCTCCCTATGAAGGGAGGGAGGAACCGCGCTAAAAATATAACTAACCACTAAATAAAATATATTTATTAACTCAATTGACAAATATTTATTCTTGTCTATTGATGATATTATTAATTTGACAATACTTCTTTCGGGTATCAATGTGTGAGGACTTTTTCGATTTACTGGTAAATCAGCTGACTGGTTGTGGAACTCCTTCTGTGAATGATTTCTTTCTTCTTATGCAGTGGAAAGCTTTAAAGAATTCTCCTGTTGGCTACTAAAGTTGTAAAAGTAGTACAGCCCGGAATAATAAATTACATTTATTAATTTGTGGATATTTTTTGACCTTCCGCCTGCTCAGATTAATAAATGGAATTAATAGGATCGCTTTTCAATCATTATGTATATTTATATACATGCTTGTATAAATAACATAACATAAAAATAGAAACCAATATATAAAGAATTATTTTAAAATAATTATTTTCTGATTATTCTTAAATTTACTGATCTGAATATCACTTAAAACCCTAGCACTAATAAATCTAGTTATTTATTGTACATATGTACCACATCATTAATATAATACATCATTGTTTCTTTGCACTTCTCAAAAAAATAAAATAAAAAATCGGGAAGATGCTATTTATAATATCTGTATCCCGGAGGTAAAGGACCATGTCACGTATTTCTAATTATTCAGGAGTATTTGTAATTTTCCAATACTTTGAACTATTAAAATTTGTTTCTTCGTTATTTATAGAAACAGTTTAAATAAAACTTTTTATATTTTATTGGCATTGATAGGTAATTGGAAGTATTGATCACATTAAAAAAAAAACAATGAAAATGAGCATGATTTTATTTTAATATGATTTTTAACTGTCTTATATTCATTATTTATGGGGACAGGACATAGTGGCCTGTAACATTATATGGATCGAAAAATCCATATTAAGATTGTCAAGTCAATTTAAATAAAAATGGACATGATGTCTGGGGTACTGATATATATTTCAATATTTTAGATTCATTTCCTTAGATGTAGCTTCTGTAGGCGCTTAAATACTTTGCCCGCAGTACTTTCCCGCAAAGCGGGTGTAATATAAGAAGTAAAATTAAAAACATTTATAATAATAATGAATTTGTCAGGATTTTACATGGATAAGTTAAATATAGATAATAAAAACTTTTTATAGTTTAATCTCGGCATTTTAAAACCGTAATTTTTCGTCAACCTCCTTTTTGTGTAAATTTTATGTTCATCTATTAATGGTTAACTTTTTTTTTTTATATAATCGTTCGTTGTTTCTAAGTTACAACCCCATAACCATTATGAGATGATTAACTTAAAAGCGTGTAGCCATTGGTCTAGAGACTGGGTCTTCAATGCCTGACAGGGTGCCCTTCGCCTTACAAGAAGGGGTAATACTCCATTCTAAAAAGCTATCCTCCATCGAAAACATTGACATAATCAATAATTAAGTGCTATAAAATAAACTATTTTTTAATCATTTGTAATTTTTTTTAAATAATTAGTATTTCTTGAATAATAATACTACGTTAAAATAAACTAACGCGTCTAATTCTTATACCTTATATACCTGCAGAAATCAAAGTCCCCGCCTCCTTTTTTTTTTTTTTTTTTTTTTTTTTTTTTTTTTTTTTTTTTTTTTTTTTTTGCTGCTGAATATACATCTGCACTATGTAATGAATGCACATCCCTAGCGAATAAACCGGACGGTTCAAGAGGAAATTAAATTAAAAAAAAATACATGTTTTATTCATTTGTATTTATGTGAGCTGTTGTGTAGGAAGCGGCATGATGGAGAAGATTTGTTTGAAACAATTATCTCAAATATTAAAGAGTTCTGGGCCCCTGAGGCATAATTATTCGATGAGGTTACGTTTATTTTTTGTTCATTAAATAAATCACTAAAATATAATGCATGTCTTTTATTAGTATAGATTAGTCACTTATAAAAATCACGGTATGGAACTTTGTAAAAAAGACCCAGATCAGGAAACCAACAAGTTTGTAAAATAAAGCAGGTTTCTTTAACCGACCTCACCCTACTTTGTAGGAACATGCCAATCGTTTTTGTAAAAAAAATGTATTATTTTTTTCGAATTTCCGCATTCTAGATCCGTTATTTATGCGCATATCTCAGCCGCAGACCGGAAGAAATCAGCACCAATATAATTCCTCGGTGATAATTGTCAGTACAAAGCTTAAATATAACCTTCCTTACGCTTATCGTGATTTCCGCTCTTGCCTTCCTTGATTAGTAAAACGAAAATGGAGCAACAAAACAAAAATAATTTTATTTAGGCAATAGAACTTTTACTCCAATGGAAAGTTATTGTTTCTAAGAATAACTTCAATTTTTTCAGAACGTTTAGATATTGCTCCAAACCTCTTGCATAATTTTGATATACGTACAGTTAATGGTTGAGTAACAGACAGATAAATAGAAGGTTCTAGTTGGAATAAACGATATCAGTTTAAAGAATTTAGATAACATTCGTCAGGATGATAGTTATTTCATGATTATGGCACATCATTTTATGATTATATTTTTATAATCAAAAGGAGCAGGAACCTTAGCCAGAAATGTTCAGGTTTCTTATCTTTTTTAAAGAGTACCTTTATAATAAATAGATATAAATACCTGATTGTTTATTGAGTTTCTAAGAAATACAACTGAACAAGAGGACAATCACTGCGTACGTTGTTGGAGGATCATATATCTACTACATCAGAAACGATGACTGTTCGGGGTTGTTTTTTTTTTTTTGAAGGGTGTTTGTTTGTTTATTTCTTTATGAAATAAAAAAACTGAGCTGACTCCCAAAAATGAAAATGTTCACTGTCAGATCAACTGGTTAGAGGACCTAATTGGACATTCGGACGAAACACGATTCTCGAGAACTATTAGTTTCTGTGAAAAGGTGTTAAAGTTCAAAACCAGCCCAATCCATGAATTCTGAAAAACAGTTTTTTGTTGAGTTTTGATAGTTTTGGGTCGATAGCTATTTTGGACAGATCCATCTCAATCTACTGAAACCCGCTGTCAAAAACCAGTCGTTTTTCAATCCCCGCTCATTCCAAGCTACGGTTAAATGCCAACGACATAAAGAAAGAGGTAAGTATGTTATAAATCAGACATTGGATGATTTATCTTCATAATGCTAGGACTAAAAAAAACAGTCTACCAAAGTTGATTTCTTAAATAATTCAACAAAATAAAAATCAAGTTTGAAGTCTTAATTTTTCGTTTGGGGAAAGGAAATAAACGGGGAGAGATTGAAGTGAATGTTTTCTAGCTTGTATGGATTTTAAACTTTCTCCCGTTCTGAGATGCCATTTCCGAAGGTCCAAGACAAACACCGAAAACATTAGCTCAATAGAAGGCCACTCTTTTAGCAGATATTTTGGCTAAACATAGAATATGCTAACTATCTCACAGCTTGTTTCTGATAAGATTCGTATTCAAAATAGACCTAGTAAATAACGAAAAACAAATACTGTTGTCTTTGATCACTCTCTTTTCAAGATTTGCTTAGGTAACAGTTTAACGGACTCTTATCTTATCTTGGCTAAAATTATTGTTCCTCCCGTTGTTTTAGAATAGGCTTATTCTGGTGACATCATTATTTGCACTTTCTCATCATGATCGAGTCCGTCCTAGGCGAAGCCGAAGCATCTCACCGCCATTGGGGCCTCTTGGGTATCGATGCAAGTATTAAATATAAGGCAACGAATGGTGTTTGAAATACATTCCTGGAGTGCAATGTAGAACATTTTATGTACCATGGGACATAGATATTAGCATTTGAGGAATTTTGTTGTTAATGTATTTTGTTATCTAAACTTTTTTGCTTACAATTACTGTCCGCGAGCACCTTTATTCTTAATTTTAATTTCAAATTTAAATTTAATTTTAATTATTGCAGTGAGGAAAACCGTTTAGTTGCTCCAAGGTCTCTAGTTTAATTTTAATAAAATTACTACTAATTATTATGAATGGAGAAAGACAGGTTCTCCCTAGCAGTTTTCTCTCCGATCTCGATAGGCAGCTAAATTACCGAAAGCACCAGGAAAGAATATAATTCTGCAATGATATTTGATAATCAACAATCCCCAGAAGCCACTTCAGTCCCCCGCTCTTTCGTTCATCAGAAGATTCATTTGAATGCCCTGAGTTCGGTAGAGCCGTCTTCGAATGAACAATGATGACCTTCCGAAAGAAAGCAAGATTTAGTGTAAAAATAGTGTAATAGATAACATTATTTTTTATGATCTTTTGCATTTTATTTATGTTAAATATACATATATTTGTCAAATACCACTGACTGACTCACTGACCTATCATCGCCCAGCCCAAACCACTCGACAGAAAAATTTAAAATGATGCATGGACACTCCCTATAGAACGAAGACACTCGCTAAGAAAGGATTTTTTGATATTCGAATTTTTAAGTATTTTTAGAGGGATTTAAAGTTTTAGTTGGTTAGAGCAGGTAAGCCTAGGCAGCATACGTTGCTAGGATCATAAAAGAACAGCTGTTACCGTATTGTATCTATTTCATAGTATTATTTTTAATTGAGGTTAATTTCAACTATGATGGCAGTCCTAGAAATAAACTGTCCCTCATAGAGTTTACGCTATGAGGAACAAAATCACCCTTTTAATTGCGATTCATTTCAACTTGTCCCCCATAGAGTTTTCGCTATACCTGGTGATGGTCCATCCGAGGTAATAATATCCCGAACCCTTGCACAGCCTCCCCACCCATCAGCATCCCCAGCCAGAACACCTCTTGGTCATGCTCGCAAATATAATGGGAGTTTCCAAATGACATGTGAGAAACATAAATCAAAATTTCGAGGGGGGGGCTGCAGACCCCTCAATTCCCCCTTATGTATATAACGGGTTATCTCTAGATTATCTGTTTCTTGACACTGGTCCGGAGCGCCCCAGTATCACGAAACATTATACTTTGATTACTCATCAATTGATCTATAACATATATTATGACATGGATCATGCTATAATAAACTGCAAAAAAATATGCAGTAGCGATAATTTTGCTGATACATTATTTAACGCAATAAAATAACTACCTATCTGCCGTGATGAAGCACGGGTATTCAGCTAGCTTATGTTAAATTAACTTTACTACGTTTCTCGTTATTAATTGCTCATGGTTTTGGCTCTGCCAGTAAGCAAAAATTCTAATTTAAGTAAAAATGTTTGAATACTTTAAATAGCATTTATAGATGAAGGGAGATTATTAGAAAGTATGGGAAAATAATACTAAGAAAAGTGTATAAAAAAGATGTATTATATATTACAAGTATAGAAGGACTCGTGTAGGAGCTAACAATGAGAGCAGGTCCATTGTGCAGTATAGCGGGCAACCTGCGCGACAAGCTATTAAATCCGTTCAGGGTCATGAGGCGTTCATTTGCGAAGGATCATTTCAGGGTGTCCTTACCTCAATGATATCTTAAAAAATACTTCTCTCACGCCTCTAAATAATTTTCAATAATGTCTTACCTTATTATTAAGCTTTAAAAACGTTTTTTCTTACAAGTACACTTATAGAATGCATGGATAGACCACAAAAACTGAGTAATACATGGTTTATTTGCTTTAGGTATTACAATTTTTCTTCTGAAGTCCTTGTGCGTCATAAACGTAGCATATACTTAAGAATTAGAACCGGTCCAAAAAGGTCAGGCAGTTTTCTTCATGTCTACTATAATTAATACGGGTAAACTTACAAGGCTGAATGAAAAAAAAAATACATGTATATACATATATTTGTGTGTGTGTATACTTATATATATATATATATATATATATATATATATATATATATATATATATATATATATATATATTTAGAATTAATTAGAACTTATCCACAAAGTTCCCTCTCAACAAAATCCAACGTTACACCTTAGAAAATCTAAGTTTGTCCGGAAAGTTTGTTAAGAATTTGAAAATGAGGCATTATCTTCTTAATCCATTCAACTTATGCCGAATAAATATGGCTATTGCTGTAATTTTTCAATTCGTAATTTATCAAGGATCAGTCGGCAAACCAAACATGTGCCACGAAAAATTTCCCTTAAGAGAGATAATTTTTTTGTCTATAAAAAAAAAAAAAATAATAAAAATGGTCCAAACTGCATATAATATTCGCGCTATGCGTGGTAACTCTGCAGATTTAGATCTGAAAGACCTGGCTGAAGGTGAACGATCGATTTTGAGGATATCACAGCTGTTATTGCAAATAATCAACGTACTCCTGTTCATGACAGCTGCGGGATTAAATTTGAACATTTTTGGAACATGTGAAGAAGGCTTGGTAATGTTGTCGGTACGATGTTAGGGTTCTCCGTGAGTTGGGGAAAGGAACCTTAAGGTATTAAAACAAAACTTGTAATGCATTACTAAAAGAACGTAGGAGGTTCATTTAATGAAACGAATAGTGGCTGGCGTTAAAAAATTATTTCAGTACGAAAAGACTAAGCGTAAAAACATGTGGATTTCCTGGAAAAGGCCGGTTAAGATTCAAAAAAGAATATTCTTAGTAAGTCGAGGGACTGGTAAAGACCAATACACTTGGTACTTCACGAAACCAATCCATCACTTGTGATGTTTCTGCTCCAAATTAGACGAAGGCAGCAATTGAAGAAGAACCTCCAAAGTTAACAAATGTGAAATGTTTAATATTCAAAGATAGCAATACTCTGCATCGTGCCTCCTAATGGACTCGTCAGCACTTATCGAGTTTCAGATGCTTGGCCTTCTTCTTTCCTTCTAAAATTTCTGCTGGACAATTCTGTTCTACAGAAGAATACGTGAAACCTCTAGACCTTACATTGTTCTTAGGACATAAATACGGTGATATTTGGAGAAAGTGATTATGCTCTTTCGAGACTCTGGGAAAGGGTCTCGCCAATGGCGGTAATTATGTATATATTTCTTTAAAGTATGTTTTTTACGTTTAATGAATGTTGATTTTTTTACTAAATTTCTCTGAGGAGTGTTCGTAAAAACATTTATTTTTAAAAAAATATGTTTTATAAATTTTAACAAAATAAATTAAGTAGATCCTGAGAATCCTGTACGCCGTAAGTAGTAAAACGTTAAACTAAAAAAGTCCGACTCGCAGGAACTGCATCATCTTAGCGCGGTTCCGTTCTTATCCGAAGTGCGATTAGTAAAGGAATAGTAGCAGCTATCGGTAGGTTTTGATCTTTCGTTAAAAATATAAAATAAAATCTCAAAGAGAAGGAAGCTTAAAGCGCCACATATGGAAACTGACAGTTTTCTAAACGGATGGGACTCTCCCGTCATCGCGACGCTCACTCTAGGAAAACTCTATTACCAATATGATTCTTATTTTCTCAGCTTTAATGAAGTACTCATTCCACCGTTAAATAAACGTAAAAAACAAAAGTGAGGTAAACAGTGACAAAAACCCGCTTAAAATAACAAAACTAACACTTTCGTAGTTTTAAGCACTTACTTCTCCGACTGATATTGCCCCATCGAAATTTGCTTCAGAATCTTTTTTGTAGAGAATTTAGTAAGCTTTTGAATGGTTATATCGTACTTCCCACGATTTCTTAACTGTTTTGAAAATGGTGCTAATACCTACCGATAGCTGCTATATTCCTTCACTAATCGCACTTGAGATAAGAACGGAACCGCGCTAAGATGATGCAGTTCCTGCGGGTCGGACTTTTTTTTGTCAGACAAATTAATGTATTACGTTTATATTATAATATAAATATTATGTTTATGAGAAGAGCAAGTCACTTTAATTGCGGTGTAAAATATTGTTGCTAGCTAAATCTAAGTATTATATAAGCTCATAAGGAAAAAATGGTGCTAATGGCTCAGATTTCGATGCACCATAAAAGAAAAAAAAAGAAGGACAATATACGAAGATTCCGAAGCATTTCATGTCTGTTAATAAAATATTTTTTTCTAATCCCAATAACGCAAAAAAAAAAAAAAAAAAAAAAAAAAAAAAAAAAAAAAAAAAAAAAAAAAACAGTCCCGTAACAGGCCACAAGGGCCCAGAGGGGCAGATACTGTAGAGGTATCTGATTCTTGACCGTACGGCACACTAGGTAGATAGTGTGGTCAACACTCAACTCCGGCCGCCTGATTTTCCCCTTGGCTGCTTCGACTGCTAGAGTCATTAGCACCCAGGGTACCCATTATTAATTAAAGGCTGGGTGAGCCTAGGGACGATCTGGGACCCCAAATCCAACCCTCGAACGGCAGCACTAGAAGAAAAAAATCTTTAGTGCGCGCTCGGGTTTTGAACCTGGTCCTCCAGTTCATTAGTCGAGTGATCTACCACTGAGCTAACCTCGCCCCCAATAACGCAACACTTATACGCAAATAAACTTTTTTTAGGTACCTATTTAATACGTATAAAATAAGGTTATAATGAGCGATCCGCTGCGGCATACACCAAGTACTACCACCGTGTGGAGTGCAACTAGTATAGACCGGTACGTCTATACTAAGAACAGCCACAACTGTGGTATGTAAAGAGCGGCTGTTCTGATACTGGCAAAAATTAGAAATTCAACATTCCTAAGGTTGTTTGGAGGCTTATCTTTATGACTCTAGAAAAGGACTTACAGATGACGAGGGTATACTGGGCGCTACCTGGAAAGGGAAAATGCCCCCCACCCTAAGCCTCCTAGCTCCTCACCTTCGAATTCATATGATTTTGTTCAATGAATTTAAAAAAAATAAATTAATAAATAGATAAAAACTGCTGAAAATAGGGAATACCAAAAACAATTCTAAAGAACGAAATCAACACCAGTACAGTAATCTAGATATTCATAGGGTATCTTCGAATTCCAAGATGCCGTTGAAACAAAATATTGTTTCTATTTATACGTATCCTGTTTTATTGACTAATACATTTGACTACTATAAGCAATCACAAAAATAACGAACAGTGCAAAAAAACTGTAGGAAACACAAAAAGATTCGTTCAAATAAACGAAGTTACCTATGTTTAAAGCACTTATTTCTCCAAATATGACCATCCCATCGCAAATGTCTTCAAAACATTTTTTGTAGAGAATTTAGTAACCTTTCGAATGGTAATCTTTTGCGTGCCAAGATTTTGAACCGTTTTCGTGATATTTATGAAAATATTCGAAGTTCCTAAAACTTTTCATGTCTAAAAATGAAATATTTTATTTTAATCCTTTCTTTACTCCAAACGTAACTAAAATTTCAACATGTTAGTGTAGATAAAATTCGAACATGCAGAAAATTTTTCAACTGAATCCCATAATTCTAAGTACCAAAATCAAAGACAAAAAGAACAGTTCGAATAAGCGAAATTAATTACTTTAAAGTTTTAAGCACTTATTTCTCCCATTGACATCGTCTAATCAAAACTTTCATAAGAACCATTTTTGTAGAGCATTTAGTAAGCTTTTTAATGGTAATCTTCCGTTTACCAAGATTCTCAACCTTTTTCGAGATATTAAGGAAAGTATACAAAGTTACCAAAACTTTTTATGTCTGTTAATAAAATATTTTATTCTAACCCTTCCTTAACTCCAAAATTTCAACATATTAGTTTTAATGAAAGTAAAACATGCAGAAAATGTTTCAACTGAATCCTATGATTCTAAGTACCCAAACCAAAAACGGTCTTCAAAAACTATTTTTCCAATTTTCTCGAAAAGCTATCGCCTTGAAAATGGTTTCATTCGTTTTCCTAGCCTAAGAAGCCTATAAAACGAGTACTTACAAGCTTATTAACTAAAAAAACAACTACAAAAACCCGTTCAAAAGAAAATAGATTATTTGAAGGCAGACCTTCTTATTATTATAAGAAGTAGTGACGGAACCCCGACAATCCCTAACTTGCATTATCAACGGTCAACGATCTCCTCTCAAAAGATATTTGTTCAAAGGGGTTTACGACTTTACCTGCTCGGGTCCGCCAGACCCAAGAATCCTCATCTACAGATACTTATTTCATACAATGCATTCATGTTTCAATGCACTGAAAAATATCAAAATTTTCTTGTGTTCTTCTACTACAGTAATAATTCTACAAATAAAATCAATTAAAAAATAAAATAAAAAACCAACAGCATAAAGGCAATTGAAAATATTCAAAAGACGTCATCGAATCTCTTTCTCCTGGCAGGCTATATTTCTAACAATGAAATGTTTTTCTTATTTTACTTAATCTGTTTTATTGTCAAATACATTATCCAACTATAAGCAATTAAAAAATAAAAAGGAATAAAAACAGACAAAAAGAACGGTTCGAATAAACGAAACCAATTACTTCAAAGTTTAAGCACTTATTTCTCCGATTGACATCGCTTATTCAAAACTTTCTTCAAAACCTGTTTTTTAGACCATTTAGTAAGCTTTCGAATGGTAACCTTTCGCTTCCCAAGATTTTCAACCGTTTTCGAGATCTTAATGAAAGTATACGAAGTTCCCAAAACTTTTCATTATTTCTAGCAACAGAAAATTGGTCTCATTTTACCTATCCTGTTTTACGAACAAATACATTTTCCTAACATAAGAAAATACAAAAATAAAAAAACTAAGGGAAAGAGACAAAACTTACAAAATGAACGACAAAAACCCGTTCATAAGAACTAAACAGACGTATTTGAAGTTGAAGCACTAATTTCTCCGATTTACAACACGTTATCAAAAATAGTTTTAGAATCTTTTTTATAGAGAATTTAGTAAGCTTTCAAAATATTTCTATCCACATACCACGATTTCCCAACGGTGTTCGAGATATTAAGGAAATATGCGAAGCTCCCAAAACTTTTCATGTCTCCTAATAAAATATTTTATTCTAATCCTTCCTTAACTCTAAACGTAACCAAAATTTAAACATCTTTGTTTATATGTATTTTAAACATGCAGAAAATATTTCAACTGAATCCAATGATTCTAAGTACCCAAAACAAAAATAAACGAAATCAATTACTTTAAAGTTTAAGCACTTATTTCTCCGATTGACATCACCTAATCAAAAATTGTTTCAGAATCTTTTTTGTAGAAAATTTATAAAGCTTTCAAATAATTTCTATCCACTTATCACGATTTCCCAACCGTGATCAAGATATTAATGAAATTATACGAAGTTCCCAAAACTTTTCATGTCTGTCCATAAAATATTTTATTCTAACCCTTCCTTAACTCCAAACGTAACCAAAAGTTTAACATGTTAGTTTTGATGAAATTCAAACATTCAAAAAATGTTTCAACTGAATCCCATGATTCTAAGTACCCAAACCAAAAACGGTATTCAAAAACATTTTTTTCCCATTTTATCGAAAACGGTTAAAGCTATCGCCTTGAAAATGGTTTCATTCGTTTTCCTAGCCCAAGAAGCCTATAAAATGAGTACTTACAAGCTTATCAACTCAAAAACGTAAGCGTTACGATTTTTTTTGCGCGAATATCGCCCCAAACGCCATCTTCCAGTGGGCGGATTCTGCTTGTTAACGAACTTGACCTTTCAAATTGAACGACGGATTTTTGTACCAAATTTCATCACAATCGGACCATTAGGGAAGCCAGAAATGAGCGAACAGACATATATATATATATATATATATATATATATATATATATATATATATATATATAAATAAATATATACATATATATATATATATATATATATATATATATATATATACAAATTTGAACCACCGTTATTTTCGGTCTCTAGGGGTTCTGAAACGCGAAATTTTCTAGTCGGCACTTCCGGATTGTTTCATTGTGTCAACCCTATAAGCGGGGTTCCTCCCTATGGGGAGGGAGGAACCGCGCTAAAAAACAAAAAAAAAAAAAAAAAAAAAATGATCTAGCCAATAAAATCGATTCTTTGAAATCCTCAAGGTGGAACCCCTTAAAGCAATCTACGACATGACATTTCCCATTAATTGAACAAACCAGAACTCTGAAAACGTTAAAAGGAAAAAAGAAGTAATATCAATAAAATGTGTGTAATGCACCATTAGGAAAAGATTAATATTGTAGGCTATAAGGAAGTTTATAAATGCTATCCTTGAAAAGGAACAGGTTCTATTAAATTGAACACTTTCCACTCAGGTACAAGTAATTGCAGAATTCTCACTATTAGCCCATAATACAACTATAATAAAGAACAATGTAAAATTCTACCTTCTGTTCATTAATGTAACAAGTACGTTCGTTTTCATTGGAAATGTCCTTAAATCAAAAAAACATAGGCTAGTAGATTTAAAAGCACATACATAGGCTAGTAGATTTAAAAGCACAATTGGTTAGATCCATTCCTCAGACCTTAATAAGTCCTTTATTTATATACTCATTCACAACGTTTCGACCTTCAGGCCATTATTAATATCTAAAAGGAAAATAGGCTAGTAGATTTTTAATTAATAATAATTAATTTGTCATATTCCTTTCCCAAGTCAAAATAAATTGTTACTAAAAAACAGTGATATATATTTTTTTTTTTTTACAATGAAATCAATCAGTGTGTAATTGCTTGGTTACGTATGAATCAGTTGGTTTGTAAATAGAATGTTTTTATTATAAGCTACAATTCACGGTGCTGCTTAAGCTCCTTGCGCGTCTTGGCACATAGCTCATCCAACTAACATTATATTTTTTGTCATACCTGTCGGTGGAGACCGTCGTCACTGGCATCTGTGCGAGTACTGTGGGCGAGCGCTTTCGACGTAAATACGTCATTATCAAGCCACTGTTAAGTTAGTACTGAACTGTGTTTGTAGTGTCAGAGTATTTATACAGGGTGGAGTACGTTGTTTACTTCTGTTAAAGGTCGTCCAGGTAGTTTGTTTGTCTGTACTCTGTGCAGGTGTTCGTTCAGGTAAAGTGTTTGTTGGCTCCGTGGGTCATTGCCGTCTAAGGGTTTCTCAGGTAGTTTGTTTGTCTGTATTCTGTGCAGGTGGTCCGTTGTATGTTGATCATGGAAAAATGTGATTTTATGTGTATCTTTCTTAGTTTTTCTGTTTTTATGTTAAGTACGTTGTCGTTTAGTTATTGGAAGTGATGCTGTGTCTGTCATTTTTCGTTTGTTTGTTCGTTTAAGTAGTTTGAGTGGTCTGAATATTGTGTCAGAGCTAGTGTTAAGTTGTTCGTTTATAATGTTTCCGTTAAAGTATCGTTGTTTGTATATCTCCATGTTTTCTAGTATGTCAAGTCTACGTCCTTTTTGTTGTCTGTGTATGAGTGTCATGCTGGTTTGTATGTTGCTAGGGTCGTGTGCGTGTTCGTGTAAATGGTTGGCGTAGTTAGAGTCACGTTTGTTCTGTTTAAAAGATCGTATGTGTTCTGTATATCGTGTCTTTAGTTTTCGTCCTGTTTGTCCGATGTATGTGTGGTCACAAGTGCATGTTAGTTTGTACACTCCGTTTAGGTCGTATTTGTTAGGTCTGTCGATATCGTTTGTGAGGTTAGTCCGTAAATTGTTATCTGTTTTTAGTGCTGTCTTAAGTCCTTCTTTGTGAAACAAGTTAGTTAGTCGGTATGTTAACGGTCCTGTATATGTGAAAGTGCAGCGTCTTGTCGTGACTTCGTCCGTCTGTGTGAGTTTTTTAGTGCTGTTTTGTGTTATAAGTTTGTCGATGGTTGTTCGCCCGTAACCGTTGTTATGTGCTATGTCGTATATGGTTGATAGTTCCTTGTTGTAGTTCTGTTGGGTCATGGGTGTAGTCTGGAGGCGGTGGATCATGTGTCTAAAGGCTGAGAGTTTGTGTTGTGTGGGGTGTACGGATGAGGAATGGATTGTTGTGTCGGTCGTAGTAGGTTTTCTGTAGATGCCGTATGTAAGTGAGTTTTCTGTTCTTGTTATTGTTAGATCGAGAAAGTTTATAGTTTTGTCCTGCTCTTTGTCCATCGTGTAGATAATGTTTGGGTGTATTTTGTTAAGGTCTGTAAGGAGTTCGTCTGTGGTGTCGTTTTCTATGATGAGAAATGTGTCGTCGACGTATCTACCGTAGAATTTTATCTTGTGTTTGTCCATAAGTGTTGGAATGGTTAAGTCCTCGTAGTGTTGTAAGAATACTTCCGTTAGTATTGAAGATGTCGGGTTGCCCATGCCTAGTCCGTCCTGTGGTTTGTAGATCTGTTCGTTGAATTGGAAGTAGTTCTGTGAAAGTACTGTTTTTAGTACGTCAGTTAGTTGGTCAATGTAATCTACGTCGTATAGTTCTGTAAGTTTGTTGCGTATTATGTGTAATGTCTCGTTCACAGGTATGGAAGGGTATAAGTCCTTTATATCGAATGAAACTAGTACCATGGTGGGTGATATGTGAGTGTCCTGTAGTCTTGTGATTAGGTCTTGTGTATTGCGAATAGTGTATGTGTTTGTTAGGTTAATAGTTTCTTTGAGTACGTTTGTGATGTGTTTTGCTAGTTTGTATGCGGGTGCTGGTCTATAGTTAATGACGGGTCTGATGGGTATGTCAGGTTTGTGTATTTTTGGTTGTGCTCTCATTGTTGGTGGTCGCGGGTTCATGTTGATGTACTTGTATTGTAGTCCGTCAATGATGTGTGGGTTTCGTTTAAGCGTGTCTCTTATCTGTCTCTGGTAAGTGTCTGTTGGGTCTGTTTTTAGTTTAATGCAGTGTGTGTTAGTGATGAATGTATTTGTTTTAGTTATGTAGTCTTCCTTTGTCATTATGACTGTTACGTTTCCTTTGTCTGCTTTAGTAAAGATTAGTTCATTATCTTTTAGTTTTGTTTTAATGCTTTTTATAGTTTTGTGTTCATTGTGTGAGTGTTTATGGTTTGTCCGTTGTTTTATCGCGTGTACTAATATGTCTGCTACCTTGTGTCGTACTTGTTCTTGTCTCTCAGTTGGGATGTATGTAATGGCCGTTTCTGTGTCAAGTATGTGTGTTTCTATTGTTTTCCGTACGTTCGTCTGTGGTAAGTTGTGTTTTAGTCCTTTGTCTAGTAGTTGCTCCTCAGCGTCAGTAAAGTTGATGTTAGTGAGGTTGGCGATACGTTTGTGGAATGTGGTGTTCGTCTTAGTTCGTCTGTTGTTGAGTTTAGTAAGTTTTCGTTCGGCTTTGTTGTATTTGTTGGTCATCTGTTGGTGTATTCTATCTTTTAAGTATATTTTTTTGTTTTGTGTCCCTTTTATTTGAATTTTCAAACATCTTCCAAAAGAACGTTTCTTAAAAAATTTCGCTATGTTCAGACATGTTTTTTAATGTTTGACTCCTTATTAGCAGATTTATCGGTCGTTGAAGTTTATTAAAGAAAATATGAGCAACAGAAAATTCGTACACTCTAATCAACTTGTTGGTTAAAACCAATATTCGCTAAAACATCGATCGGAAAGTATAAAATTTAAACGTTTGTACACAGAGTAAGTTAGTACTTAAAGAAACATAAATAATACATAATATTTATTTAGTGGAAGGGTAAATACAGATGAGAGGAGTAGAATTAAAGCCATAATTTTCAGCCTAGCTTTTGTTCAATGGTAACAAAAAGGCAAGCCATGATTTTCAGTTACGCTTTGCAAATTAGTGACAAAATGGCAAACCATAATTTTCAGCCTGGCTTTGCACATTTGCGACAAAACGGCAAGCAATAATTTCCATAATGAAAACAAACTAAAAATACTTAACTGATAATACATTATTGATAAAACCAATAATAAAGAACGCCCTTATACATTTTAAACTTTTAATACTTTATGATAGTTTGATTTACATCCGCTCCATTGTAAAATTTTCAAATTCAATTAAAATTATCTAGTCTAGAAAATTATCTAATCCACTATCTATTTCTTAGACGTCTGCACGTTGATTAATGGGTATTGGTCATCCACATGTATGAAAGTAATTTGATTTGTTTGCCAAAAAGAACGCTTGGCATAGAATTTAATATTTAAGGTTAAAATATTATAGATTAAATTCATACTAACGGCTTCTACGTAGGACATTCGTTAGTAAATATTTTTCTCTATAAATATATACACAAATTGGAACCATCGTTATATTCGTGATCAATGGGATCTGAAACGCGAAAGTTTCGTGTCGGCACTTCCGGATTGTGTCATGAGGTCAAACCCATAAGCTGGGTTCCTCCCTATGGAGGGAGGGAAGAACCGCGCTAAAACCTTATACTAATATTATTTCCAATATGTTCTTCTGTCTTCTTTTACTCCAGATTCCGAAGTGTCCCCCTCATTCTCAAGCACATTCATTGATTTTGACTTAGAAATCAGAAAAAAAGTATATTCAAATAATTTGTTTTCTAAAACAACGAGGTACCATTTTAAACCTTATTAAATAAGGCAACTTTTGAGGCGGAGGCAAACCACTAAGTCTACAAATAGCTGATTAAGAAAATATTAACTAATTTAAGCAAACACTAATATCAAATGTTCACATCTATATGGCTACTAGTATAGGTCTTAATTTACATGGCAATATTTCAAAAAAGGGGGTTTCTTCTTGGAAATTGACTATAAATTCTAAAAATGTGATCATTATTTACGATACATAATTCAGGAATATCTAAAACACAGTTGTTCATTAAAAAAACAATAGTTTTGAAAATAGACAAAAGTTTGAGGAGCTCTGCTGCATTTTGAGATAAAACACTAATTTCTTCATCTCTTAACTACAAATAAGGTGCAGAATAAACCCCTAAAGTTATGACATCTCAATACGGGACACCCAGCATATGTATTTATTTTTTATATATATATATATATATATATATATATAAATCGAAGTGTAAAGTCCCTTTAAGACAGTTAATTTATCGCTATATGTCTATTTATATATTGTCAAAAATGTAACAACACACGGAGATCATTAACCGCAAACCAAACGAGCAAATGTTGTTTAGTAATTTGTGTTTGCTAATATCTTTCACCTTAATTAGTACTAATATTCTAGTTAGCGCTCATTTAAATCATTTCTAGATTCGCAAATACAGGAAAGTTAATTCCAGTGTATGCACAATGTCTGCTTGGCTGGTTAGTATAACTTACATTTTACGTCGAATGCAAATTACCTATTCACTCTTTCCAGACAATGACCTTAAGTTGGGGTATTTTCTTCGAGACACCCGTTTTCGGAATGTCTGCGCATAAATTATTTGCTCTGGAGTTTACTTACCCAGAGGAGAGGTGTAGTGCTAAAATTGCTCTTTCAAAAAATAGTCAAGACATTCAAATGATTGTATTTGCCAATTACAACGAAGTTGCGAAAAAAATTAAGCTTAAGAAGGATAAGAAGAAATCGCCTGGTGGAAATAGCCTTTGAGAAAACACCCACCAATATAAGATCTTGAATAAACTTCTACCGTAAAAGTTTTTATATTAATTTTATGATAAAAAATCGAGAAAAAAAATCCTTTTTTCCAGAGTATAAAAACAAAAACTTTTTCAAAATAAAAGTGCACAGCTATTTCGTATCCCTGATAATAATTAACTTTCACATCTCATGATATTGGAGCTTGAGAAGAGCATTTTTTCAAAAACTGTATATTCTCATTGTTAAATTTCCAAAAAAAAAAATGGTTTGAACGTTTGTTTGCAAGGGGATAGGTTATATAAATATATACCTATATATATATATACATTATTTTTTGCCATTGTGTTAACATTTTAAATGTTCGTCATAGTAAAGTTAATAAAAAACCTCGACAATAAGAGCTTAGTTCATTAAATAGATTCATTCGAATATTTCAAGTTCTTAAGTTACAATCCGGAAACATATGAATGTATTTGAGGTCAATATCCTTTGACGAATTGGAGTCAGCTATTTAGAACAAGGAAGATGTAATAAGATTTATATCCTTGAGGAGAAAGGCGAAATCACCGCAATACCACCAATTGCTATTGCATAGAAGTGACTTTCTTTCAAAGCAATCTATCACGAATCGATGAATCAATCTAAACAAACATAAATCGACCTCATTTACAACAACTGGCATCTTGTTTCTTACTTATTACTATTTATACAGTCACGCAGTTACAATAAGCAACAATACGATTTTTTCTTTATTTATTATTATACGTTTTTATTAATTTTTTAATGTTTCATTTTTACTTAAATTTATTTCGTATTTATAATTTTTGTAAAATTATTTTTATGATTATTATAATTTATTCATTATTTCTAAAACTAAATTTGTAAAGCGCCATCAAGCAAAATAAATAAATAAAATAAATACATTCACATGGATAAATAAACAAAGAGTTCTAGTGATCGTGAATTTTCCCTTCACTGAACAATTTGATAAAGTCCTTTTAAAATCCTTAATGAATGTAATGATAAAGGTGTCCAAAACAACTTTCTTTCCAACACCTCCAAATAGGGCAGTCTCTTGGCAACAGGAGTATACTCAATAATAATAGATAATTAAGGGTTGATTGTGTATAAGATATACATGTAAAAGCGAAAATTTCAATCCGACCACCTATATCGGACAAAACGGTTCCCTGAATGTCAAAAGTGCTGCTTTCGTTCCATTCAAGGTGAAATAATAATATAAAAAATTCATAATTTCAATAAATTAATAAAAACATTGTATATAAATGAATACAATTAATAAGCGGGATTTCTGGGAACGGAAAAAGCAAATATACAATCATGGAAAAATATGTTTTGACTTTTTCAATATGCATTATCAAAATTATCCCAAAAGATAAGGATTAATAATAGCGTTTGGTTTTCGTGCGTACCACTTGCGTCAGCAATATATTAAAGAAACTGAAGACTAAAACTAATTAGATTTACATGATAATTTGAAATTCCAATGACTGGCTAATAAAATAGTTATTTATTGCGCATTTACTTATTTCTGTCTCTTTTTCACTATGGATTTTTGGATTTTTTTTAAGCGCGTTTCCTCCCTCCTCCATAGGGACGAACCCCGCTTATGAGGTTCGCCTCATAATACTGGCCCAAACGCCTGTGTTCTCCTTGATTTTTATAATTTGAGTCCCCTGAGCTCATAATTTTCTTGCCACATTACTCAAGTGTCTCTTTATGCCTTCATTTGTAGCTTCATTTAAAATTATCCCCATCATTAGGATATTCTTAATTTTTAAAATTTACCAAGTATGATATGAGCTTTATAGTAATTGTAAAGCTACTTACCATTGATATAGCAGACTGACTCAGTCGGGAGTGTATTCCTGGATATCTCTCTGAGAGGTTGATCTGCACCATCAGGCCAGGCGAACCTTGACTCCGTCAACTCGCCATGGAGTATCTTCATGAAGCAGTGGGAATTACTGTGGTCATGGATGGAAGAACCTTGTCCTTCGTTCCAGCAGACCAGCATCAGGTTGTATTTTCCATTTCCTTCATCAACAAGATTCCTTGTGTATCTGGCAAAATGAGAAGTAAAAATCAGAAAATTGATAGAGTGATAAAGCTGTGTTTTCTCCGGCACTCACAAGGCCCAATACCACCGAAGATTAAGATGAAGTGTTGAAATTATAAGTAACGTAGGTGATAATTTATTTATAACTGAGTGTGGTACACAAAAATTGTAACTAAGCTGTATATATAGTGCGTAAAACAGATAATGGCTTCTTAACATGTAAATAATTACAATTCGGCTGATTGGTTTAATATTCCTTTTTCAAGAAATCCTTCTGTCAGATTTTTCATTGGAGTCAGTTTCTTAAACTCTTTCGAGTGAAATTGCCAAAGAATTGTTGTTTTGTATTTTTGTTTTAGTTTTTTAGCACTTTCCTCCGAAGGAAAGTAGCTATTGAGGTTGGACTCATGACGGAATTTTTGAAAAATTTCTTCAAATCTTTATCGATCCTACCTAGTAGACACCGAAAATGACCCCCGTTAAAATTTATATATATATATATATATATATATATATATATATGCATATATATATATATATATATATATATATATATATATATATATATATATATATATATATGTGTCTGTTAACACGATAGTGGCCAGAGTTTTTGTTTTTTCGTCACGAAACTTGGTATATAGCATTCAATTAGCAAACGATTGAACAAGTTCGTTAACCACTAAAGTCAGCCCACCGGAAGGGGGGGTTTACCCCGAACCCAAAACACTTATTTGACTATGTCAGCCGTAATATTTGTTATATTTCAACGAAACTTGGTATTCGTAGTGGTAATATAGAGAGAAAAGTGAGATATAAAAATGAACTAAATCGGTTCATTAGAAGGGGGGGTTTACTCCGGACCCACAATACCAATTCGCCACTACCAGCCGTGATTTTTGGTATATTTCGACGAAACTCGGTATTCGTAGTGCTAATCCACAGTTAAATATGTGTTGTAAAAATAAACTAAATCGGTTCATTAGAAGGGGGGTTTACTCCGGACCCAAATTCCTAATATACTCATACCGGTCGTAATTTCTGCTGTATTGTAACGAAACGCGGTATACGTCGTGGGTAACTCATGAGAAAGAAGTGTTGTAAAAATGAGCTGAATCGGTCAATCGGAAAGCGGGGGTTTAATTTGTAATATATTTGAATAGAAAAGCCGGCAGACGTAGGTTCACAAAGCCGCCGCAAGGAGCGCTTTCTACCACTAGAGTGACTGTATCCTGTTCCTGCGTTAGATCAAAATACGATAATATGAGGATTTTTGTATTTATTACGTAGTTGATCAGTTACTCATTACAAAATGAGAACTATTCACGTTTTTATTTTATTTATGTAGGATATTTTAAGCAAATTGTTCTGGAAAGCAGTCTACACTGCCCAAATTCTGAGGAAAGTGCTTAGTTATGCAGCTCCTGCGTGACGGACTTTTATTTTATTTTATTATGGGGAATCGGGCAAAAATGTGCTCACTAATTTCACGATATCCCTTGTTATCTATCTTTAATTAATTAATTCCGAGACCTTTGAATACCTTGTCGCATAGACATATAACAATAGCTGTTACCCTTATGGAATCAAAATTATACACATATTTCAGCTCTTTTTTTGTGTTTATATTAGTTGATTCAAAACAGAATAAATAAAACAAATAAATATCAAATGGTTTTCTCCTCAACTCTACAAATTCCAACGTCTAAGCCTTCCAGCCTTGATGCTGATGACGAAAAGGACTCCTTCATTACCTGCAGTTCTATCTAAGCTTAAAGGAAAAATGACATCAGAAAATTGTGGGAATTAGATTTAATAATTTATGAACATTCCTTTCACTCCTTCCCTATCTTGATTTTAACCTTCGGTGCCTATGCAATAATAATTCCATCGATATACGAAAATGATTTGCCTTTTGCGGGAGTCAATAACTATCCAGTAAGGTTTCCTTTCTTTGGAGAGGACTGGAAATTATTTTATAAGGATATAACTAACGGCCATAAGCCAAGCTGCATTTACGAAATAAGCTTTTTCATTTAAACGCTAAACAAATATTATTATATTTGTAGTAAAATCATTTTAAAGTCTGCCTTGCTAGTTGCTGGTGCTGACAAAAAGTAATTAATATTGTGTTTCCGGCTTTATTCTTGTATATTCTTATTGGTTACTGGTGAGGGCCAAAAAAATGTAAAGAAAGAAACCTATGCGGAAGAGGGCTGAATGACAAGCGTTGAAGCCCTAAAAAAATAAATTTGTTGTGTGTTTTTGATAACACGACTGCAATTACATTCTTTCTTTTTTTACCAGGAAACATAGTTCTAGGTGGTGTTTTGAGAACAAACGATTGAAAGATTTCGTTGACCAACAAACTCGGTGCTGAATGGGGGGTTTATTCCGGGCACAGATTCTTAATTTGCAATTGAAGGATGTGTTGTATTGCAACAAAACTCGGTAAACGTCATGCACATCTAAAGAGAAAGATGAGTTCTAAAAATAAACTAAATCAGTCCATTAAGCATTCCTAGCTTATTCCTCAACTAAATTATTAATTTCTCCTTACGAGCCATAATTTTTACTTCCGGTATTTTTTCTTTTAATGCTCTCATTTCAAATTTAATATAAAAATAAACAAATTTTGAATAATGCGAGTTTATTGGCAATAACGAAAAATAAGAGATATGTGTTTCACAAATTGAAAATATAATGTGAATAGTGTATGTAGTGTATCCAGAAAAATGGGTTTTCGGTGCCAGGAAACAAAACAATGTTTCCTGCATGCAGTGGCGATCTGAAACGTAACAACCTTGTTAGTTTGCAATAAAGAATGTATCCTTCGTCAAACACTATAAATGCAAACCAGTGTAAAATTATTGTTAATCCTTTAACTGGCGATAGATTCTCATTATAAAATTCCTCGCAGCATCATAAAACAAAAACAAAATATATTTTCTAAAACTAAAAAATCAGCAATCAGTATTCGCAACCGATTTCCTCTGACATGCCCTAGCCGACGAAACGACATGAACATGCGGCGCATCTAGAAGAGGTAAACCATTGTGAAAGTAAACTCAATGTCCATTCTAAGACCATTTATCTCTCCTACAATCTCAGAGTAACGGTGGTTCTTGAGGAGCATTTCTCCTGTCTCATAGGACTCCAACAAGGCAAGCTACTCCTTATCTTCTTAGAAGGGGACTCTCCTTGTAGGGACAAAATGAGAAAACTTTAAACTAAATGCAATTTGTATCATTTAAGACAGCCCGAAGATATGCATCTTTTTAAGTTAGACACAGACTTCCTGAAAAATGTCTTCCATACTTCTTCGTTAAAAGATCCCCGTGAAAATTCATGTCTATCTGTATCTGGGTGTTAGACTTATCCGTAGTCAACCAAAAGTTATCGCGTCCTTACTCCAACCTCTAGGCATTTATTGCTGAAGACTTGTTTAGAGAAGATAGCCAACACATAGACTCTATACTACATTACCTATATAACAATGGATTATACCAACTCATTTGAACGCAGCTTAATATTTCGTTACCATAGCGTCCTATGGACATGAATATTCCACCGTAGAAGGCAGATAATTCATCTACCTTCTGATTCCTACTGACTTTCCTAGAATACAAATGCAAAAAGACTGATATACAAACATAATGTAAATATACTCAAAATAATTTAACATCATGTAATTAAATATTATATATATGTACATATGTATGTGTGTACATAATAAAAAACAAGCTTGTATTAAACATAATGTAATGTAAATGTGTAGAGAATAAGGTAATATAATAGAATGTAATAATGAATACATAATGTAAGTATACAGACAATAAGGTAATATGATGCAATTTAGTAACCATCGCCATAAAGCGGAACAACAACAAATAAATAATAATTATTGCTAAAGAAAGCTGTCTCAAACCATGCCAAAACGTCCGAAATATACATTATTCTGAAAGTCTGGCGTTTTCTCTAATTCGAATTCCATCATTCATTGACTTCTTATCACCTTAACTTATCTTTTATCTCATTATCAGGATTGCAGGTTTACTGCGAACCCGAACTATTAATATTCGCCCAACGTTCGATTTTTTTTTTTTTTTTTTAACTGTCTTTAACGGCGTATCAACTATTGGGCTGTTAACGCCGGGCTATCTACAGGTTGCCACCCTTTTATAATGCCACCAGCATGTGGTCGGTCACCCATTATTTTGGTTTTATAACAACGAAATTCGCAATACAACATCCAAAACTGATCATAGAAGAGTATAAGGAAATCACCAAAATTGCATCAAGGTGCATCAAGAAATGCCAGATTATTCATGGGGTCATGTTGAGGAGGGGTTGAATATCCAACAACTGGTTGTAATATTAGTTTTCTTAACTCATGAAAAAGGTATTATGAATTCAACTTTTCTATAAATTACCATAGCTTTTACTTTACAGCTTTGGTGCCGAGAAATAATTTTTCTGTTTCCGGAAGGGGCAGAACAGAAAAATTATTATTCTTCACTTCTGAGGACTTTAAACAAAATAGATACAAGATTGATAATTATTACTTTATAACATTGCCAAAATTCCTACTAAACTTCAATAACTGTACTCATAAGACAATTGCCGAAGAAAATTGGCTTACAATTGATCATTATCATAATTCGCCAGAGAACAATAGTTTGATCTAGTCAAGTGATTTAGATAGGCAAAGGGGTCGCAGTGTATCTATCCTTGGGCTTCCAGTGCATCTGCATTTTCTATTCACATTGTTAGAACGGTTTCTATGTCTATCTGTATCTAGTATCTATTTCATAGCTGAGATAGTAAATATTGACTTAGAAAGCAGAACGAAGTCCTGATAGTAACTTCGGAGAAATATCTTGAAAATGTTCCTTTTTTTTTTAGGTACTTCAAAACGAATAACTCAATGTTATTACTTTATTTTATTTTCGGTAATATTCGGTTCATAGCGAATCACAAGTAGGTGCCTTTGGAATATGCTAACAGTGAAAGGATCTGCATGTTTCTGTAGCTTGCCAAAAAAACATATTGTTCCCAATTTGATGTTTCTATTGCTACATAATTTTGTAAATCTATGTCAATATCTATAAATATTTAAATGGGGAAATAATCACTTGCTGCTTTTCTACCGTGCTTGCTTTGTGTTTTTAATGCTAGCCGAGGATCAGTGAAATATCAGCAGCTTTGGTCCGTTCTTTTAGTCTAAATGTGTAGGAAAAGAATTCGTCATCATTATATGAGATAGTTCGTTTTCTAAAAATATTTCAATTTTCTTTCCCCTAAGATTGTTATAATTTAGATTTAATCCCCAAAATTGACCATGCCCGCTCAAGTCACCAACGAACACTGCTGGTTTAGGAAGTTGCTTCATTGTGTCATGTAAGTGATTAGAAGTAAATTTCGACTTGGGGCTATATAAATGTTATGTTTCATGATTGGATCTGGAGTATGTATTTGAGTAGCGGTTGCCTTCAGAGGTGTTATGAGTTTTTGTCGTTAAGCTAAGATGGTGTTATTTTTTAGCACGGTTACTCCCCTCTCCATAGGGAGGAGCCCCGCTTATTTAAAGCATAGACACTTCCACGGGAAGACGAAACATTTGCTTAATATTTTCGAAATATTTGGAACTCATTGTGGTTTCTTTTTTTATAAGGATGTGTTTCTTTCCGACATAATACAACCTTATGTTTTATGTCTAATGAATTCCGAAATGACATCCCGAGTATCCTGAAGTGTTTTATGAAAAAGAGAGTCAATCTTATTTGATATTTTCTGTACGAAAGGTTTTACTTCTTCAATGGTGAAAAGTCGGAAAGGCGTTCTGTGTTCTGAATTGGCATCTAGTTTGTTTAGTTTTGTTAAGATTGTTATGTCAGAGTATCCATGAGAGGTCTTCGTCTGAAAAAAACACAAAAATACTCCATCTAAAATACTCTACACTTTTTTCAGCAGAGATTAAAGATTCGCTAATGACTATAACTATATGCTATTTATTATTATTTATTTTTTTTATTTTTTTTTTTTTTATCTGTGTCTAATCCAAGTAGCATCAGGCCCAGGAACCACATTTAACGAGTCGGGATCTCCTCCGGCATTCTCCCGGCTTATTGTAGACTAACAAAGCTACCTGAAGGCAGAATAAATAAAGAAGAAAAACATGTTAAAAATAAAATTAAACTAATTTAAAAAACAAATGTATGTACCTGTATTTGTCGAATTTTGCATACTTCCTCCAATCGTGTGGATTGCTCTTGTAGGCTTTCATTAAACCAGATACAAACTCTACATTTACATTGTCTTCTGCAAATACAATCCTTAATGCTTCAATGAGGCTGTTCAAATTCTCAATTTTCGGAATCTTCTCACTTCAAGGAAATAAAACAAAATCTGTCAATATTTAAGTGAATTGGGTTAATTAGTATAAATTAATTAATAATATAGTGCAATTAGAAAAAGTCCGACTCGCAGGAACTACATCATCTTAGCGCGGTTCCGTTCTTATCCCCAGACTCATTTAGAATAATTAAAATAGAAGCTGTTATTATTTTGGGTCCACATTTCTAGAAAGGTCTTGATTTACGATCTTACCTGGATGGGTCGGCCAACCCTCCCTAGGAAGGACCCCGCTAGGCAGTTGAAAAGCTATATCTTGGAAATCCATATCTCCAACATTAAATTGTTTTTATTATTTTTCTTAACCTGTTTTATTTTCAAATACATTATCCAACTATAAGACATTAAAAAATAACAAGGAATAAAAACAGATAAAAAAAAAAAAGGTTGGAATAAGCGAAATCAATTACTTTAAAGTTTTAAGCACTTATTTCTCCGATTGACATCGCCTAATCAAAACTTTCATCAGAACCTTTTTTGTAGAGCATTTAGTAAGCTTTCTAATGGTATTCTTCCGTTTCCCAAGATTCTCAACCTTTTTCGAGATATTAAGGAAAGTATACAAAGTTACCAGAACTTTTTATGTCTGTTAATAAAATATTTTATTCTAACCCTTCCATAACTCCAAACGTAACAAAAATGTCAACTTATTAGTTTTGATGAACTTCGAACATGCAGAAAATGTTTCAACTGAATCCCATGATTTTAAGTACCAAAAACAAAAAGTCCGACTCGCAGGAACTGCAGCTCAAGCTTATGAACTCAAAAACGTAAGCGTTACGATTTGTTTGCACGAATTTCGCCCCAAACATCATCTTCCAGTGGGCAGATTCTGCTGGTTAACGAACTTGACCTTTCAAATTAGACGAACGATTTTTGTACCAAATTTCATCAGAATCGGACCATTAGGGAAGCCGGAAATGAGCGAACAGACAAATATATATATATATATATATATATATATATATATATATATATATATACAAATTTGAACCACCGTTATTTTCGGTTTCTAGGGGTTCTGAAACGCAAAATTTTCTAGTCGGCACTTCCGGATTGTTTTATGAGATCAACCTTATAATCGGGGTTCCTCCCTATGAAGGGAGGGAGGAACCGCGCTAAAAAGAAAGTTGGAAACATAGCTGAAGAATAGGACTGCATTGTATCATATTTGAGCAAAAATCCAGCCATAGATAATCAGTAAAAGTTAAATACCTTAAGGATTACTTAACAACATCAAATTTAATGATCTTGACGTACAATTCCATTTATCTAAATTTGTTGAAAAATTACTTTTTTAAAAACATATTTTTTATAAATTAAAAATAAAAATCGAGAACGCCTCTGTTCGGACTTGGCCGTTGCGTTCTAGACACATTATCTACTAAGCTTATACCATATTATCATGAAAACCAAAAAATAAATAAACAAAGAGAATTTCTGTGTTCATGATTACGTTGGAGGTTACAAACAAACATCATTATGCTCTTGGCCCATAAAAACATGTTTAAAGATAATAATGTTATTCATACTGTCTGCTGCTTAATAGTTATGTTACGTAATTACTAGTGCGAACTAATCTTATGAATCAAAGTTTAGAATTCTCAGAAGGCTATACCGCAACATCAGATCAGTATAAAAACAGACTTAACATAGGCAAGAAAAAATCGATTAAATATTTCAGAGTTCCCCAAATAAAATCACTGTCCAGATAATGGGGCCCGTGACAGGTAGCAATTATATTGAAGAATAGTTAACGTCTGATAGATAGTCTTCAGATTAACCCTACGATTCTTTATTTTATTTTTTCATTTCTCCGCCCACAAAATTAGGGGAAAAATCTATTTTTGAGAAATACATTCACCAATAATATTATGACAATAAACATTTTCTACAATTTTTTTGTTTGCCTGCAAAAAATGTTTTTTGGGCTCTCAAGAGCTAAAGAGGCCCCTTGTGAGGGGGAGTAGTCCTCCAAAGGCAAGTACTTGAGAGGGGGCTAAGAGCCCTCTTATTTTCTGGGTGCGTATTTATTAAAATAATCACAAAGTGAAAATTGTAATAGAATCATTGGCTGAGAGCATTTCAAAAGTCAGACCATTGCAAGAAATATATTAGTTAATCTGAATTTTGCTCGGATTTTTGTATTTCGTTTATTATTTATTTATTTTTCGATGTAATTATTACAACTTTTTCCCCTTTATTGATGCTATACTTATGTTATTCAGTTGTCTTCCCTGTGATTTTGGATACTTTCATAAAGATGCTCTTTGTTATAAATAAGTTTTCTTCAGTCATTTCCTTATAAATAAATCTATTAATATCCTCCAACAACAATTATTATTATTTTAAAAATTAACCTTCATAGAAACGAATTTCTATAATTAGCTATGAGGTGATTACGGAAAGAGTACATACATAGGAAATTCAAAGCATGAAAAAAATGTATGACCCAAGAGTAATAGGGTTATCATACTTGCTCCTGTTGAGATATGTTTTATCCCATACAAGCCGTATCAATTATTACGAGGCTTCTTTTATCTCTATGCATACAATTCCTCATATCTTAATAGGAAATTTTTAGTCCTGTGAATTTCCAGGAAATTTCACGGGTTAAATATTGCGGCCTAGAATATATTTGGCATAAATGGCCATAATGCCCTGCATCAACGTTGAGTAGTATGAGATGAGGCCATATCGTCGATTCAAATGCAAAGTATCAAATGGGAAAAAAGGTCCGACTCGCAGGAACTGCATCATCTTAGCGTGGTTCCATTCATATCCCTAGTGTCATTTTGTATACTTAGAATAGAAACAGTTATTACTTTGTTTCGATCATTCTTAATGTAAACACATATTCCAAAGAACAGCAAGATTGTCGGCAAGGCACAAGAAACTATTCTAAGCGAAAATTACTCTTTCCGCCGTCCCAAGTTTCTCTCTACGAAGACTCTACTACGAATTTGTTTCTAATTGACTTAACTTGCTTTACTAACATATCCATTTTAGTGTTAAATGCAATTAAAAACACTAAAGTACTCATTTTACTGTTAAATGCAATTAAACAAAATAAAATTGTACAAGAAAATGGGAAAGTATTATTATGTTATTTTTTAATGTATTACGCCACATACAACCACAAAATATAATTATATTTCTACTATAGCATTTGGCTTTATGACTTCCTACAGGTACAATATCTGTCATCTCTCCTAGGATGCATCTTGATTTATGAAGTGCAATAAAACCTACCTGAAGCCTACCTAGTAGCTGGACCCGGGCAAATGTCTAACCCTACACAGAGTCTAAACATTCTCTTTCTGCAGGAACTGCGTCATTTTAAGACGTATCCATTCTCATCCATATTGTCATTTCGAAAGTTTAAAATAGAACTGATCTTTTTTTTTTTTTATTATTATTTCATGAAAACTGTTAACACCCACAGGTTAGAAGCGGAAATTCCTCAATCTAAAGCAAGACTCTCAAAGACAATTCAAAATACAAACACGCTTCTCAATTACTTGTCATGTTTTATTGAAAAATTAATGCAATCAAAATAACAGCAAGATATTAAAAGTCCGTCACGCAGGAGCTGCATAACTAAGCACTTTCCTCAGAATTTGGGTAGTGTAGATTGCTTTCCAGAACAATTTGCTTAAAATATCCTACATAAATAAAATAAAAACATGAATAGTTCTCTTTTAAATTTGTAATGAGTAACTGATCAATTAATAATTTGCTTCCAGAGTTATGTTTACACATGGTACCTATTACACTTCGTAATAAATACAAAAAACCTCATATTATCGTATTTTGATCTAACGCAGGAACAGGATACAGTCACTCTAGTGGTAGAAAGCGCTCCTTACGGCGGCTTTGTGAACCTACGTCTGACGGGCTTTTCTATTGAAATATATTACAAATTAAACCCCCGCTTTCCGATTGACCGATTCAGCTCATTTCTACAACACTTCTTTCTCATGAGTTACCCACGACGTATACCGCGTTTCGTTACAATACAGCAGAAATTACGACCGGTATGAGTATATTAAGAATTTGGGTCCGGAGTAAACCCCCCCCCCCCCTCCTAATGAACCGATTTAGTTTATTTTTACAACAGTTATTTACCTGTGGATTACCACTACGAATACCGAGTTCCGTTGAAATATACCAAAAATCACGGCTGGTAGTGGCGAATTGGTATTGTGGGTCCGGAGTAAACCCCCCCTTCTAATGAACCGATTTAGTTCATTTTTATATCTCACTTTTCTCTCTATATTACCACTACGAATACCAAGTTTCGTTGAAATATAACAAATATTACGGCTGACATAGTCAAATTAGTGTTTTGGGTTCGGGGTAAACCCCCCCTTCCGGTGGACCGACTTTGGTGGTTAACGAACTCGTTCAATCGTTTGCTAATTGAATGCTATATACCAAGTTTCGTGACGAAAAAACAAAAACTCTGGCCGCTATCGTGTTAACAGACACATATATATATATATATATATATATATATATATATATGCATATATATATATATATATATATATGCATATATATATATATAGATATATATAAATTTTAACGGGGGTCATTTTCGGTGTCTACTAGGTAGGATCGATAAAGATTTGAAGAAATTTTTCAAAAATTCCGTCATGAGTCCAACCTCAATAGCTACTTTCCTTCGGAGGAAAGTGCTAAAAACTAAGGCAAACCGAGAAAAAAAACCATTAAGAACAAAGGTAAACAGAGATAAAAAAAATCTCTTTCTCTTGGCAAGCTATATTTCTAACAATGAATTGTTTTTTTTATTTTACTTAATCTGTTTTATTGTCAAATACATTATCCAACTATAAGCAATTAAAAAAAAAAAAAAAAAAAAAAAAAAAAAAAAAAAAAAAAAAAAAAAAAAAAAAAAAACAAGGAATAAAAACAGGCAAAAAGAACCGTTCGAATAAACGAAATCAATTACTTCAAAGTTTAAGCACTTATTTATTCGATTGACATCGCTTATTCAAAACTTTCTTTAGAACCTTTTTTGTAGACCATTTAGTAAGCTTTCGAATGGTAACCTTTCGCTTCCCAAGATTGTCAACGGTTTTCGAGACACTAACGAAAGTTGGTGCCAATGGCCACATAGCAGTCGACGCACCATAATAAAAGGAAAAAAAAAGAAAAAAAAACTAACGAAAGTATAAAAGGTTACCAAAACTTTTCTTGTCTGTTAATAAAATATTTTATTCTAACCCTTCCTTTACTCCAAACGTAACCAAAATTTCAACATATTAGTGTTGATAAAATTCGAACATGTAGAAAATGTTTCAACTGAATCCCATGATTCTAAGTACCCAAACCAAAAACGGTATTCAAAAACTATTTTTCCAATTTTCTACGCGAAATTTTCTAGTCGGCACTTCCGGATTGTTTATATCAACCTTATATTTTTGTATAGGTATATTTTTTTATAGGTTTGTATCAACCTTATTTGCGGGGTTCCTCCCTATGGGGGAGGAAACGCATAACGCTAAAACGCTAAACGCATTTTTCATTTAGAATCGCCCATTCATAACTTTGCAGGCAATCAAAGGGCTTAGCTCCACTTGAGTGTGAATGTCATTTTTAAAACTAATTATGAAGAAGAATGACTGTTTGAGGATTGTTTTCTAATAGTAAAATCAACTTGACAACACTACACACCGGTCTGATTTATCTTCATATGTATTTCATTGAATTACTCTCCACAACATACAAATATGTGATTCCAAGATAAAGACTCGGCACTCCGGGCCATCTTGTTTTTTTTTTTTGTTTTTTTTGGTTTTCTTATCTGTTTAACGGCGTATCAACAATTGGGCTATTAACGCCGGTTTATCTACAGGTTGCCACCCTTGCCATCTTGTTAAACGAATTTTGCTGAGGTAGACAATCTAATGACATTTTTTACTACTATTTACTATTTACTACTACTACTATTTACTATTTACTACTACTACTATTTGCTATTTACTACCACTACTATTTACTACTACTACTATTTACTATTTACTACTACTACTATTTGCTATTTACTACCACTACTATTTACTATTTACTACCACTACTATTTACTATTTACTACTACTACTATTTACTATTTACTACTACTACTATTTGCTATTTACTACCACTACTATTTACTACTACTACTATTTACTATTTACTACTACTACTATTTGCTATTTACTACCACTACTATTTACTATTTACTACCACTACTATTTACTATTTACTACCACTACTATTTACTATTTACTACCACTACTATTTACTATTTACTACTACTACTATTTACTACTACTACTATTTACTACTACTACTATTTACTACCACTACTATTTACTATTTACTACTACTACTATTTACTACTACTACTATTTACTACTACTATTTACTATTTACTACTACTACTATTTACTACCACTACTATTTACTATTTACTACTACTACTATTTACTACTACTACTATTTACTACTACTATTTACTATTTACTACTACTACTATTTACTATTTACTACTACTACTATTTACTACCACTACTATTTACTACTACTACTATTTACTACTACTACTACTATTTACTACTACTATTTACTATTTACTACTACTACTATTTACTATTTACTACCACTACTATTTGCTATTTACTACCACTACTATTTACTATTTACTACCACTACTATTTACTATTTACTACCACTACTATTTACTATTTACTACCACTACTATTTACTATTTACTACTACTACTATTTACTACTACTACTATTTACTATTTACTACTACTACTATTTACTACTACTACTATTTACTATTTACTACTACTACTATTTGCTATTTACTACCACTACTATTTACTATTTACTACCACTACTATTTACTATTTACTACCACTACTATTTACTACCACTACTATTTACTATTTACTACCACTACTATTTACTATTTACTACCACTACTATTTACTATTTACTACCACTACTATTTACTATTTACTACCACTACTATTTACTATTTACTACCACTACTATTTGCTATTTACTACCACTACTATTTACTATTTACTACTACTACTATTTACTACCACTACTATTTACTATTTACTACCACTACTATTTACTACCACTACTATTTACTATTTACTACCACTACTATTTGCTATTTACTACCACTACTATTTACTATTTACTACTACTACTATTTACTACCACTACTATTTACTATTTACTACCACTACTATTTACTACTACTACTATTTACTATTTACTACTACTACTATTTGCTATTTACTACCACTACTATTTACTATTTACTACCACTACTATTTACTATTTACTACCACTACTATTTACTACCACTACTATTTACTATTTACTACCACTACTATTTACTATTTACTACCACTACTATTTACTATTTACTACCACTACTATTTACTATTTACTACCACTACTATTTACTATTTACTACCACTACTATTTGCTATTTACTACCACTACTATTTACTATTTACTACTACTACTATTTACTATTTACCACTACTATTTACTACTTACTACCACTACTATTTACTATTTACTACCACTACTATTTGCTATTTACTACCACTACTATTTACTATTTACTACTACTACTATTTACTATTTACCACTACTACTATTTGCTATTTACTACCACTACTATTTACTACTACTACTATTTACTATTTACTACTACTACTATTTGCTATTTACTACCACTACTATTTACTATTTACTACCACTACTATTTACTATTTACTACTACTACTATTTACTATTTACTACTACTACTATTTGCTATTTACTACCACTACTATTTACTACTACTACTATTTACTATTTACTACTACTACTATTTGCTATTTACTACCACTACTATTTACTATTTACTACCACTACTATTTACTATTTACTACCACTACTATTTACTATTTACTACCACTACTATTTACTATTTACTACTACTACTATTTACTACTACTACTATTTACTACTACTACTATTTACTACCACTACTATTTACTATTTACTACTACTACTATTTACTACTACTACTATTTACTACTACTATTTACTATTTACTACTACTACTATTTACTACCACTACTATTTACTATTTACTACTACTACTATTTACTACTACTACTATTTACTACTACTATTTACTATTTACTACTACTACTATTTACTATTTACTACTACTACTATTTACTACCACTACTATTTACTACTACTACTATTTACTACTACTACTACTATTTACTACTACTATTTACTATTTACTACTACTACTATTTACTATTTACTACCACTACTATTTGCTATTTACTACCACTACTATTTACTATTTACTACCACTACTATTTACTATTTACTACCACTACTATTTACTATTTACTACCACTACTATTTACTATTTACTACTACTACTATTTACTACTACTACTATTTACTATTTACTACTACTACTATTTACTACTACTACTATTTACTATTTACTACTACTACTATTTGCTATTTACTACCACTACTATTTACTATTTACTACCACTACTATTTACTATTTACTACCACTACTATTTACTACCACTACTATTTACTATTTACTACCACTACTATTTACTATTTACTACCACTACTATTTACTATTTACTACCACTACTATTTACTATTTACTACCACTACTATTTACTATTTACTACCACTACTATTTGCTATTTACTACCACTACTATTTACTATTTACTACTACTACTATTTACTACCACTACTATTTACTATTTACTACCACTACTATTTACTACCACTACTATTTACTATTTACTACCACTACTATTTGCTATTTACTACCACTACTATTTACTATTTACTACTACTACTATTTACTACCACTACTATTTACTATTTACTACCACTACTATTTACTACTACTACTATTTACTATTTACTACTACTACTATTTGCTATTTACTACCACTACTATTTACTATTTACTACCACTACTATTTACTATTTACTACCACTACTATTTACTACCACTACTATTTACTATTTACTACCACTACTATTTACTATTTACTACCACTACTATTTACTATTTACTACCACTACTATTTACTATTTACTACCACTACTATTTACTATTTACTACCACTACTATTTGCTATTTACTACCACTACTATTTACTATTTACTACTACTACTATTTACTATTTACCACTACTATTTACTACTTACTACCACTACTATTTACTATTTACTACCACTACTATTTGCTATTTACTACCACTACTATTTACTATTTACTACTACTACTATTTACTATTTACCACTACTATTTGCTATTTACTACCACTACTATTTACTATTTACTACTACTACTATTTGCTATTTACTACCACTACTATTTACTATTTACTACTACTACTATTTGCTATTTACTACCACTACTATTTACTATTTACTACTACTACTATTTACTATTTACTACCACTACTATTTACTATTTACTACTACTACTATTTGCTATTTACTACCACTACTATTTACTACTACTACTATTTACTATTTACTACTACTAGTATTTGCTATTTACTACCACTACTATTTACTATTTACTACCACTACTATTTACTACCACTACTATTTACTACTACTACTATTTACTATTTACTACTACTACTATTTGCTATTTACAACCACTACTATTTACTACTACTACTATTTACTATTTACTACCACTACTATTTACTATTTACTACCACTACTATTTACTATTTACTACTACTACTATTTACTATTTACTACTACTATTTACTATTTACTACTACTACTATTTACTATTTACTACCACTACTATTTACTATTTACTACTACTACTATTTACTATATACTACCACTACTATTTACTATTTACTACTACTACTATTTACTATTTACTACCACTACTATTTACTATTTACTACCACTACTATTTACTATTTACTACCACTACTATTTACTACTACTATTTACTATTTACTACTACTACTATTTACTACCACTACTATTTACTACTACTACTATTTACTACTACTACTATTTACTACTACTATTTACTATTTACTACTACTACTATTTACTATTTACTACCACTACTATTTGCTATTTACTACCACTACTATTTACTATTTACTACCACTACTATTTACTATTTACTACCACTACTATTTACTATTTACTACCACTACTATTTACTATTTACTACTACTACTATTTACTACTACTACTATTTACTATTTACTACTACTACTATTTACTACTACTACTATTTACTATTTACTACTACTACTATTTGCTATTTACTACCACTACTATTTACTATTTACTACCACTACTATTTACTATTTACTACCACTACTATTTACTACCACTACTATTTACTATTTACTACTACTACTATTTACTATTTACTGCCACTACTATTTACTATTTACTACTACTACTATTTACTAAATACTACCACTACTATTTACTATTTACTACTACTACTATTTGCTACTTTCGCAACACTAAATAGTCTCGCTTCTTAGCAGCTCGATCAAGGTAAAAGCCTGTTTCACGCTTAAAGAAGCCCGTGATGCAGGAGCTTCACAACTGAGCACATTCTTCGGAAGGTGGATTTATTTACTACCACTACTATTTACTATTTACTACCACTACTATTTACTATTTACTACCACTACTATTTACTATTTACTACTACTACTATTTACTACTACTACTATTTACTATTTACTACTACTACTATTTACTACTACTACTATTTACTATTTACTACTACTACTATTTGCTATTTACTACCACTACTATTTACTATTTACTACCACTACTATTTACTATTTACTACTACTACTATTTACTACCACTACTATTTACTATTTACTACCACTACTATTTACTACCACTACTATTTACTATTTACTACCACTACTATTTGCTATTTACTACCACTTCTATTTACTATTTACTACTACTACTATTTACTACCACTACTATTTACTATTTACTACCACTACTATTTACTACTACTACTATTTACTATTTACTACTACTACTATTTGCTATTTACTACCACTACTATTTACTATTTACTACCACTACTATTTACTATTTACTACCACTACTATTTACTACCACTACTATTTACTATTTACTACCACTACTATTTACTATTTACTACCACTACTATTTACTATTTACTACCACTACTATTTACTATTTACTACCACTACTATTTGCTATTTACTACCACTACTATTTACTATTTACTACTACTACTATTTACTACCACTACTATTTACTATTTACTACCACTACTATTTACTACTACTACTATTTACTATTTACTACTACTACTATTTGCTATTTACTACCACTACTATTTACTATTTACTACCACTACTATTTACTATTTACTACCACTACTATTTACTACCACTACTATTTACTATTTACTACCACTACTATTTACTATTTACTACCACTACTATTTACTATTTACTACCACTACTATTTACTATTTACTACCACTACTATTTACTATTTACTACCACTACTATTTGCTATTTACTACCACTACTATTTACTATTTACTACTACTACTATTTACTATTTACCACTACTATTTACTACTTACTACCACTACTATTTACTATTTACTACCACTACTATTTGCTATTTACTACCACTACTATTTACTATTTACTACTACTACTATTTACTATTTACCACTACTATTTGCTATTTACTACCACTACTATTTACTATTTACTACTACTACTATTTGCTATTTACTACCACTACTATTTACTATTTACTACTACTACTATTTGCTATTTACTACCACTACTATTTACTATTTACTACTACTACTATTTACTATTTACTACCACTACTATTTACTATTTACTACTACTACTATTTGCTATTTACTACCACTACTATTTACTACTACTACTATTTACTATTTACTACTACTAGTATTTGCTATTTACTACCACTACTATTTACTATTTACTACCACTACTATTTACTACCACTACTATTTACTACTACTACTATTTACTATTTACTACTACTACTATTTGCTATTTACAACCACTACTATTTACTACTACTACTATTTACTATTTACTACCACTACTATTTACTATTTACTACCACTACTATTTACTATTTACTACTACTACTATTTACTATTTACTACTACTATTTACTATTTACTACTACTACTATTTACTATTTACTACCACTACTATTTACTATTTACTACTACTACTATTTACTATATACTACCACTACTATTTACTATTTACTACTACTACTATTTACTATTTACTACCACTACTATTTACTATTTACTACCACTACTATTTACTATTTACTACCACTACTATTTACTACTACTACTATTTACTATTTACTACCACTACTATTTACTATTTACTACTACTACTATTTACTATTTACTACCACTACTATTTACTATTTACTACTACTACTATTTACTATTTACTACCATTACTATTTACTACCACTACTATTTACTATTTACTACCACTACTATTTACTATTTACTACTACTACTATTTACTATTTACTACCACTACTATTTACTATTTACTACTACTACTATTTACTACCACTACTATTTACTATTTACTACTACTACTATTTACTATTTACTACCACTACTATTTACTATTTACTACCACTACTATTTACTATTTACTACCACTACTATTTACTATTTACTACTACTACTATTTACTATTTACTGCCACTACTATTTACTATTTACTACTACTACTATTTACTAAATACTACCACTACTATTTACTATTTACTACTACTACTATTTGCTACTTTCGCAACACTAAATAGTCTCGCTTCTTAGCAGCTCGATCAAGGTAAAAGCCTGTTTCACGCTTAAAGAAGCCCGTGATGCAGGAGCTTCACAACTGAGCACATTCTTCGGAAGGTGGATAGTATACACTCCATTTCTAAATAATTTCCTCAAAATAACCTATATAAATCGAATTTGAATATATAAAAAGTCCGACTCGCAGGAACTGCATCATCTTATCTCTAGACTCATTTAAAATAGAAGCTGTTATTATTTTGGGTCCACATTTCTAGAAAGCATGAAGATTAGATAGTTAGCCGTCGAGGTGATAAGTAAAGATGGAATGGTTGGGATTCGGCTAAAGAAACCTCAATACGATTTTTGTTAAAAAATCTATATTTAGGACGTTTTGGCTACTCATTGGTAGCCTTCGTCAGCAATGAAAGGGCCGGAGGCAGAGGAGGACCAAAGTTGACAGTTCCATCTTTACTTTCAAGAAAGGCCTTATTTACGATCTTACCTGGATGGGTCCTAGGAAGGACCCCGCTAGGCATTTGAAAAGCTATATCTTGGAAATCCATATCTCTAAGATTAAATTGTTTTTCTTATTTTTCTTAACCTGATTTATTATCAAATACATTATCCAACTATAAGCAGTTAAAAAATAACAAGGGATAAAAACAGACAAAAAGAACAGTTCGAATAAGCGAAATCAATTACTTTAAAGTTTTAAGCACTTATTTCTCCGATTGACATCGTCTAATCAAAACTTTTATTAGAACCTTTTTTGTAGAGCATTTAGTAAGCTTTCTAATGGCATTCTTTCGTTTACCAAGGTTTCCAACCTTTTTCGAGATATTAAGGAAAGTATACAAAGTTACCAAAACTTTTTATGTCTGTTAATAAAATATTTTATTCTAACCCTTCCTTAACTCCAAACGTAACCAAAATTTCAACATATTAGTTTTAATGAAAGTAGAACATTCAGAAAATGTTTCAACTGAATCCCATGATTCTAAGTACCCAAACCAAAAACGGTATTCAAAAACTATTCTGCTGGTTAACGAACATGACCTTTTAAATTGGACGACGGATTTTTGTACCAAATTTCATCACAATCGGACCATTAGGGAAGCCAGAAATGAGCGAACAGACAAATATATATATATATATATATATATATATATATATATATATATATATATACATACATACATATATATATACATATATATATATATATATATATATATATATATATATACAAATTTGAACCACCGTTATTTTCGGTCTCTAGGGGTTCTGAAACGCGAAATTTTCTAGTTGGCACTTCCGGATTGTTTCATTGTATCAACCTTATAAGCGGGGTTCCTCCCTATGGGGGAGGGAGGAACCGCGCTAAAAATATAAACAATATTAATAATTATATAAAATATTAATGGCTCTCACCGTTAGCCGCACCAAGGTCTGACAAGCACTTCTAGACCCCACGTGGAGTGGATCAACACCGAACGACTTGTAGAGAGCCCTAAGTGCTAAGCACCCTGGGTCTTCGGAGGCCAAGAACGGTTACTGGCCCGGAGAAAACCCTCCTAAGGTTCTCTTCCAGAGAAAAATAGGAGGACTTACCTGACCTACCGAAGGAAGGCGGGTCCCTTGCCCGTTACGTAGCTTCTCATCGCTAGTATTACCGGTCCACCGGGGATCCAACAAATGCCGGAACCCAAGTCCATCAACTACCCCCAGCCAGCAGGGGAGTGGACCCCGTATAGTCACCCAGGATTTCATGAGTCGGACTCGGATTCTCGGACCCCCCCCCCCCCTGCTGAAGAAGGGTTGTGCTCCAGCCTCCTCCGCTGGCCTGTGGGTAACTACAGTGTGTACGTCGATGTAGGTAGGAAATGATGAGAGACGTACCGAACCTGAGGCGTTCGAACTCAAGTCATCTCTCACCTGTCCACCCGACAGAAACCTGCAAATGCCCCAGAAAGCTCCTGTACATACGTCTCCTCTCGTATGGCGTAAGTTTGCGGAAAGCGATACCTATTTCTCTAGCATCCCCCCGAGTCAGTTAGTCGCCAGAAACCTGGGCAAACTGACCCCAGAGCTTCTAACACACGCAACTACGTATGTAGCCGGTGAAGCCTGAAGCCACCATTCGTCCGTAGTACCTACCATTTTGGGACCATGTCCCTCAAATCCTTCAATGGTCACAAGCGTAGAAGATCGATCTGATTTCTCGGCGATCTTTTTTTTTGGGGGGGGGGGATCGATCTTTTCATTTCTATTCGAATCGATTCAAAAGATCGTTTCATATTCGTGAATCGCCCATCACTTATACGGACTGTTTCCTGTTCTGGCGCCTAAGATCTGGCTTCGCTCTGAGATTTCATTTTACATTTGTACAAGTGTTTACATTTCTCATGAAAGGTTAAGTCAAAACATAACGGTTTCTATTCTAAATTTTCCAAAACACTATAGGAATAAGATCATAAACACACTATGTTCTTCTAAATTGAGTCTAATTACTATTGGTTTGAATATCCAATTATTTCAGACGATTTGAGCTATTGATCCACTTATTTCCAGTTATTTCTCAGAAGGGAAACTCATGAATCGTAGGTTTCAGTTCTACACTGCGAGATAAATTAATAGGCTATCAATTCGAAGGGCGCACATTTTATATCAAGGCATTTATTTTTTGCAGACCAAAGGTTAAGGCATTTCTTTCCGATGTTGTAACAAGCAATTATGTCTTTAAGTGTAGTACAAGTAGAAATATGAAAATAATTCTGATTGTTAAAAAAATATCTGAGGCTATATATGCTTGTTAGAAAAATCTTATCTAAATCTATATTGAAAATAATTGTCGTCCTAAAATAAGAAAAACCAGTAGTAAGTTGGTAATGATTAAAACCGTACTATATTCTTTATAAATACTTAAACGACCAGAGAAAGAGAGAGAAAAAAAAAACATTCAAAATGTCCAACTCGTAGGAACGCATCATCTTAGCGCGTTTCCGCTCTTATCAAAAGTGTCATTGGGAATAGTAACCGTTAATATGTTCTCTTAATCTTTCGTGAATGTATCGCATCTTAAATGAAACCTCAAAAGTGAACAAAGATCTTAGACACGAAACCGGAAACTGACAGTATTCTAAATAGAAATTATCCCGTCTAAACGCCGATCATCAAAAATCTCGCAAGAACCGTATCTGTAGGACATTTAATAAGCTTAAGAATAGCTTTACATTTAGTACCATCTCCCAACCAGTTTAGAGATGTCTGTTTTTTAATGAAAATTATGTAGTATTTAAGAATTAGGATAAAACACCATTCAATAAAATGGTTGCTATTACAGAAGACCAAGCTACAGAAAATCTTGACAACAACTGATTGCCTCCTGTTCTATCCTCTACTGAAAACCTTCCCTAGATTAACTCCTGGGATGATCGTACAAGTATATCGGTTATCAAACATAGTTCAATATCAAGGGACAAAATCTTCAACTGTTTTCTCATTGGCTTACACATTTTAGAACCCAATAATTTTGGATTCGGTCACAATCCAAAAAAAAATGTATCATACTCCAAAAAAATTATATATGGTTTGAATGTGGTTTAACTGAATCGATTCTGCTATAACTAAAATGCTGAGCAAGCGATAATGCTACGTTCCGGACAGCTGCAAACCCGCTCGTCTATTTCAGCCTCCACTACTCCAAACTTTGGTAATAATAATCCAAGCGTTGGACCGGCACTTATTTCACGTTTTGTATGGACATTTGTAATGTATGTTCACCTTTTTTTTATAATAATTACTCACTTCATTTTATTTATTTTTTTACAATATTACTTACCCTTTTCTTTTCCTCTTTTATTGCATTATTCAGCATACGACTGTTTCTCTGCGTCGTAATTTTTAAATAAAAAGTATGAGCGTAGAATAACATCTTATAGGGACGTTGAGGCACGGTCGTAAAAGCTCTTTATGACTGCAAAATTCGGCAAAACTATTTTGAACTACCATCTACTATTAGTTTCTCTAGTGAGCCCAAAACATGTCTTCAAATCGAAAGCAGTAAAACAATAAAGAGCAAGAACTTCTCTAATAGTAGTATGCAGTATGGACTCGGAACTTCCGACTTGTTCAGCAGTCGTCCGAAAAAGGTGCATGGCAGCCTTCGACTTTCACAGCAGTCAATCCAAGTTAAAGGGTTAAAAATTATAAAATGTCACTATTTATGCCTGATAATCTGCCTGTATGAAATCCTTCCATAATTCCAGGAAGATGCATTTCAAATAATTGTAGCTTGAGAAATCGTTCAGAAATTTCGAAAACATTAAGTGTGTTCCGCCTGTGCTAATTAAATTTTTTGTAAGGTATCTTATCAACAGATCTCGATTGTGTCTAGTGTCTCACTGTATAAAGTTCTTGGACAATTGTGAAGTGTCAAGGAATGATTTAGCCTTGGGGGAGTAATGTGCATATGAGGCAGAAAAACACCTGAATTTTTATCATGAAAGTTAGTTTATCATGAAAGCAATGGAGATCCCCAGTCAATTGATTAAATGTACGTCAACGGCCTCTTATATTTTTAATTTACGCTGACAGTTTAGATTTACCCTTTTAGCGCGGTTCCTCCCTCCCCCATAGGGAGGAACCCCGCTTATAAGGTTGATACAATGAAACAATCCGGAAGTGCCGACTAGAAAATTTCGCGTTTCAGAACCCCTAGAGACCGAAAATAACGGTGGTTAAAATTTGTATATATATATATATATATATATATGTATATATTTATTTATATATATATATATATATATATATATATTTGTCTGTTCGCGGATTTCTGGCTTCCCTGATGGTCCGATTTTGATGAAATTTGGTACAAAAATCTGTCGTCCAATTTGAAAAGTCAAGTTCGTTAACCAGCAAAATCCGCCCACTGGAAGATGGCGTTTGGGGCGAAATTCGCGCAAAAAAAATCGTAACGCTTACGTTTTTGAGTTCATAAGCTTGTAAGTACTCGTTTTATAGGCTTCTTTGGCTAGTAAAACGAATGAAACCATTTTCAAGGCGATAGCTTTAACCGGTTTTGAGAAAATTGGAAAAATACTTTTTGAATACCGTTTTTGGTTTGGGTACTTAGAATCATGGGATTCAGTTGAAACATTTTCTGCATGTTTTACTATCATTAAAACTAATATGTTGAAATTTTGGTTACGTTTGGAGTTAAGGAAGGGTTAGAATAAAATATTTTATTAACAGACATAAAAAGTTTTGGTAACTCTGTATATTTTCCTTAATATCTCGAAAAAGGTTGAGAATCTTGGGAAACGAAAGAATACCATTAGAAAGCTTACTAAATGCTCTACAAAAAAGGTTCTGATGAAAGTTTTGATTAGGCGATGTCAATCGGAGAAATAAGTGCTTAAAACATTAAAGTAATGGATTTTGCTTATTCGAACTGTTCTTTTTGTCTGTTTTTATTCCTTGTTATTTTTTAATTGCTTATATTTGGATAATGTATTTTACAATAAAACAGATTAGGCAAAATAAGAAAAACAATTCATTGTTAGAAACATAGCTTGCCAAGAGAAAAAGATTCGATGACGTCTTTTGAATATTTTCAATTGCCTTTATGCTGTTGGTTTTTTTATTTTATTTTTTAATTGATTTTATCTGTAGAATTATTACTATAGTAAAAGAACACAGGAATATGTGAAAATTTTTGATATTTTCCAATTCATTGAAACGTATGAAATGAAGTATCGCTAGAGAAGGTTTCTAGGGTCTTGCGGACCCGACCCTAATCCCAGGTAGAGCCATAAAACCCTTTGAACAAAGGCCGAGGAAAATATTATCTGTTTCTATTCTATGCTTTTCAAATGAGAATAGAGATATGAACAAGAACCGGAGTCTCCCGTGGTCTAATGGCTAGCGCCTTGGATTCATAAGCGGGAGATGGTGGGTTCGATTCCCAACCTCCGGCAGGAATTTTATCATCCCACGGCTCGCTGGTAAAATTCCTCGCTAAACCCTAGATGTCGGCGCTAATGACCTAGATGTAGATGAGCCGTAAAAAAAAAAAAAAAAAAAAAAAAAAAAAAAAAAAAAAAAAAAAAAAAAAAAAAAAAAAAAAAAGAACTGGAACCGCGCTAAGATGACGCAGTTCCTGCGAGTCGGACTTTTATTTTAATTATTACTACATAAGTAATAGAGCATGGGCAATTATAACAAAATTATTTTGGTCTTTCCTCCATAAAGAAAACTTTTTTAGACATGATTAATATACTAGTATCCACTTTCTTTTTTAGCGCGGATATATATATATATATATATATATATATATATATATATATATATATGTATATATTTATTTATATATATATATATATATATATATATATATATATATATTTGTCTGTTCGCTCTCTAAGTAGAAGACGAATGGTCCGATTTTGATGAAATTTGGTACAAAAATCCGTCGTCCAATTTGAAAGGTCAAGTTCGTTAACCAGCAAAATCCGCCCACTGAAAGATGGCATTTGGGGCGAAATTCGCGCAAAAAAATCGTAACGCTTACGTTTTTTAGTTCATAAGCTTGTAAGTACTCTTTTTATAGGCTTCTTGGGCTGGGAAAACGAATGGAACCATTTTCAAAGCGATAGCTTTAACCGTTTTTGAGAAAATTGGAAAAATAGTTTTTGAATACCGTTTTTGGTTTGGGTACTTAGAATTACGGGATTCAGTTGAAACATTATCTGCATGTTCTACTTTCATTAAAACTAATATGTTGAAAGTTTTGTTACGTTTGGAGTTAAGGAAGGGTTAGAATAAAATATTTTATGAACAGACATGAAAAGTTTTGGGAACTTCGTATACTTTCATTAATATCTCGAACACGGCTGGGATATCGTGGTAAGTGGATAGAAACTATTTGAAAGCTTACTAAATTCTCTACAAAAAAGATTCTAAAACTATTTTTGATTAGGTTATGTCAATCGGAGAAATAAGTGCTTAAAGCTTCAAATACGTCTGTTTTGTTCTTATGAACGGGTTTTTGTCGTTCTTTTTGTAATTTTTGTCTCCTTCCCTTCGTTTTTTATTGCTTTTTATTTTTGTAATTTCTTATTTTGGGAAAATTTTGTGTGTAAAACAGGATATGAAAAATGAGACCAATTTTCTGTTGCTAGAAATAATGTAAATTTTGGGAACTTTCATTAATATCTCGAAAACGGTTGAAAATCTTGGTAAACGGAAGAATACCATTAGAAAGCTTATTAAATGCTCTACATAAAAGGTTCTAATGAAAGTTTTGATTAGGCGATGACAATCGGAGAAATAAGAGCTTAAAGCTTTAAAGTAATTGATTTCGCTTATTCGAACTGTTCTTTTTGTCTGTTTTTAATTCCTTGTTATTTTTTAATTGCTTATAGTTGGATAATGTATTCGAAAATAAAACAGGTTCCAAGATTCCAAGACCTTGTAACTAGCGGGACGGTTTCTAGTGTTGCCGACCCTTCCAGGTAAGATTGTAAATCCTACCTTTCAAGACTGGTGGAACCAAAATAATAGCTGTCGGGGTTCGGTCACTGCTACTTAATAAAACTACATTTTATCGTAAAAATGGTTTTATAGTGCCGACGTTTCGGCTTGAACTTCAAGCCTTCATCAGGGCTGTAAATACAAGTAGGACATATTTAACACTAATATATGCACATATCTATGTAAATATACCAAACATATATATATATATATATATATATATATATATAATATATATATATATATTTATATATATATATATATATATATTTATATATATATATATATATTTATATATAAGCATATACACATATACATATACACGCACACATATGTACATATATATGCCCACATACATACACATATGGGGTATGTATTATTAAGTAGCAGTGACCGAACCCGGACAATCCCTACCTTGCATCATCAACGGTCAACGATCTCCTGTCAACAAAATAATAACTGCTTCTATTTTAATCATTCGAAATTAGACTAGGGATAAGAACGGAACCGCGCTAAGATGAGGCAGTTCCTGCGAGTCGGACTTTTTTTTAAATGCAGACCTTATATTACGCTAGTTTCAAGAAGCGGTATTGACATTCAAAAGACTTTATGAAAAGTATGCATTTTTTTAAGTTTAACGTTGTACTTTTGTATCATAAACAGCCTAACTTCTTTTTGAAAGCCTATAATTTTTTATTAATTTATCAATTCGTCTAGTATATTCATAAGGAAGGCAATTGTTTTTGTCATCAGATGGTAAACTTAGGTTAGTTTAACATTTTGCACTCATGAAGAGAGATCAATTTGTTCATAAAACATGTAGAGTGTATCCATTAAATGAATATATAGAGGAAAAGTGATCCGGTATTTGTTTTTTAGCTTCTGCCTCCTTGAAAATGAAAAAGTTATGAATAGGGCCACCATCTTATAATGCAATAATAACAATAATCTCTTGCACATTTATTTTCATCCAGACTTCTTCTGTTCTGAGTACTCCAATACTTGTCAACAACTGCCACAAATATCATATTAATGTCCCAAGGCCATTAATATACAAATATCATAATAATGACGCATGGCCCGTTGTTTTTATAGCATGAATCAACTCAACTGCCCTCTTCTTACCTGAGTACTCCAATACTTGTCAACAACTGTCACAAAGGAATATCAAAGGAAGGATTTTCAATGCGAAACGAATTTGAAATGCTACGACCTTAGCCTAGTTTTACATATGGTTTGAATCCCATTTATCTACTTTGTGCAGCCCATTAGATTTTATTACGCTCTTCATACTCAAACCTTCCCTTTTCCCCAACAACAAATTGAGGTATTGGTTATTAAAGAGATACATGAAAGCTTTAGGTTTTTGAGGCCTTCAAAGCCCTGATTAGGCGCTCTCCTTATAAAATGTGATATTACATGGGAGGTTTGTTATGATCGATAAGCCATAGGCGATTTTGCCAAATGATACCTATTATCTACAATAATCAATGAAAATTATCTCACAACAGATAACCAGAAGGAGGATAAATATCTGAATAAATATACAAGGCGAGAATCAGCAACGAGACGATCAACTGAAGACGTAAATGACATGACTAGACAAGACGTTCATAATGTTATGAAACAACACATAATCAACAAGTGGCCAACTAAACACACAAACAAGACAAAAAGTTACAAGAGGTTAAGCCTACGCATAGTGGGCCGTTTCGCAGATCTAGGAGGACAAGCTCACAAGATGATACTAAATACTAGCTTAAAATGTTTCAGATTCATATAGATCATTTTATTTATTTATTTTTTTATTTATTACGGCGAAAAATAAGTTAGCGAGCACTGAAGTTAACGATTTATTTATTTTATCCAACGTTCGAGAGGGCAAATGTCCGAGTCTGCTAAGCCCAGGCGATAGAGGTGGGCCTGCAGGTAGTAGTGTCCAGTTTCCAGGGAGAATCTTGCAACAGCTTCCCTTCTGCTCAGATCGTCGGGGATATGACCTGGGGTTGCTAAGTTTTCCCACATTTTAGCGCGGTTCCTCCCTCCCTTCATAGGGAGGAACCCCGCTTATAAGGTTCAGCTCATGAAACAATCCGGAAGTGCCGACTAGAAAATTTTGCGTTTCAGAACCCCTAGAGACCGAAAATAACGGTGGTTCAAATTTGTATATATATATATATATATATATATATATATACATATATATATATATATATATATATATATATATATATATATATATTTGTCTGTTCGCGGTTTTCCAGCCCCCATATTGATCCGATTTTGATGAAATTTGGTAAAAAAGGTCAAGTTCGTTAACCAGGAGAATCCGCCCACCGGAACATGGTTTTTGGAGCGAATGTCGCGCGAAAAAAATCGTTCCGCTTACTTCATATGCATGCAAGTACTCGTTTTATAGGCTTCTTGTCCTTGGAAAATCTTGGCCTTTAACCGTTTTCGAGAAAATTGGGAAAATAGTTGCTGAATAACGTTTTTGGTTTTGGCACTTAAAATCATGGGATTCAGTTGAAACATTTTCTGCATGTTCGAAGTTCATCAAAACTAATATGTTAAAATTTTGGTTACGTTTGGAGATAAGGAAGGGTTAGAATAAAATATTTTATTAACAGACATGAAAGTTTTGGGCACTTCGTATACTTTTATTAATATCTCGAAAACGAAATCAAATTAATATCTCGATTCAGTTCAGAATCTAGGTAAGCGGAAGGTTACCATTAGAAAGCTTACTAAATACTCTACAAGAAAAATTCTGAAGACATTTTAGATTAAACGATGTCAGCCGGAGAAATAAGTGCATAAAACATTCGTTTATTTGAACTGTTCTTTTTGTCTGTTTTAGCACGGTTACTCCCTATCTCCATAGGGAGAACCCGCTTATGAGGTTGACCTCATGACGCAATCCGGAAGTGCCGACTAGAAACTTTCACGTTTCAGACCCTATAGATCACGAAAATATAGGTGGCCCAAATTTGTATATATATATATATATATATATATATATATATATATATATATATGCTTGTCTGTTCGCGCTCTAGCAAGCTCAAAAATGGTCCGATTTTAACGAAATTTAGGTTAAAAATCTGTCGTCTAATTTGAAAGGTCAAGTTCGTTAACCAGCAGAATCCGCCCACTAGAAGATAGTGTTTGGGGCGAAATTCGCGCAAAAAAATCGTAACGCTTACTTTTTTGAGTTTATATGCTTGGAGGTACTTGTTTTATACGTTTCTTGACATAAGAAAACGAATGAAACCATTTTTAAGGCGATATCTGTAACCGTTCCTGAGAAAAGTGGAATCAATGTTTTTGTAAGTCATTATATTTTTGTAAGTACTTAAAATCGCGGGATTCAATTAAAATATTTTCTACAACTTGGAAATTAATCCCAACTGAGATGTTTAAATTTTGGTTATATTTGGAGTTAAGGAAGTATGCGAAAAAAATTATTTTATTAATAGACATGAAAAGTTTTCGGATCTTCATACATTTTTCGTAAATATCTCGATAACGGTTGGGAAATCGTGCTAAGTGGAATGTGACCATTCGAATGCTTACTAAATTCTCTACAAAAAAGGTTCTGAAGCAATATTCGATGGGGCAACGTCAATCAGAGATATAAGCGCTTAAAACTTAAAAAGTGTTTGTTTTGAAAGGGTATTCCCTTTGTTTTTCTCACTTTTTAAATGGTTGTTTCTTGTTTTAAATTGCATTTATCAGTAAAATTAGTATAGTAGTAAAATAAGCTAAGAAACGGTGAAAGGTATTAGTAATAATAAGTCTGGAGTGGCAGTGGTAATCAAGATGGCTGTGGCTAATCATGATGACGTAATTTGTTTTGAATTCTCCTGTCTTATAACCTTCCTCATAGCCCCCAACTGAAGTTATCGTTATTTCCTATTTTATAGAAAGATTTAACCCACGGCAGAATGGATTTTTTTTCGCCATGAAGCACATATTTACAGTTGGTTATAACAGTAAAACGAATTTGCTAGTAAAACAAGATACTTAAAATGACAACGAATTTTTGGTTGTTTATAATAGAACCTTTTCAGCAGTAGTCAAAGAGTAAGTACGTTTTCAGTACACAATTGTATTGACTTATACAGATTAAGAATTATCCGCTTCTGTGTAAGTTGGCTACTGTCAGTTTCCTGTGATTTGTGATGCTAATCTATTCCATCTCTTCGATATGTAACCGCGCTAAGATGACGCAGTCCCTGCGAGTCGGACTTTTTATTTATTTATTTTTGTTATTGCTCCTAGTAGGAGTAAAACAAGATAATAAAATGGAAAAGATATTAATAATTTTTCACGAAAGATCAAAACAAACTAATAATTGTATCTACTCCTCTTTTTTTTTTTATCTCTGTTTACTTTCGTTTTTAATTGTTTTTTGTTTTTTTTTTTTTCTCGGTTTGCCTTAGTTATTAATATCTTTCTGTTATTCTGATTGCATTTTTTTCAATAAAACATGAAAAGTAATTGAGAAGCGTGTTTGTATTTTGAATTGACTTAGCGAGTCTTGATTTAGATTGAGGAATTTCCGCTTCTAACCTGTGGGCGTTAATAATTTTCATGAAATAAAAAAAAAAAAGTTTAGTTCTATGTGGACGAGAACGGATACGTCTTAAGATGACGCAGTTCCTGGCAGTCGGACAATGTGCTGATAATGTGAACATTCTCCGTGTAGAGTCAGACATCTGCCCGGGCCAGGTACTAGGCAGGCTTCAGGTGGGCTTTTATTGCACTTCCTAAATCAAGAAGCATCCTAGGAGAGTTGACAGATATTATACCTGCAGGAAGTCATGGAGCCAAATACTGTAGTAGAAATTAATATTTTGATTTAAATAATTATATTTTGTGGTTGTATGTGGCGTAGTACATTAAAAAATAACACTACTTTCTCATTTTCCTGTACAATTTTATTTTGTTTAATTGCATTTAACAGTAAAAAAGTCCGACTCGCAGGAACTGCATCATCTTAGCGCGGTTCCGTTCATATCTCTTTTGTCATTTGAAAAGCTTAGAATAGAAACAGATAATATGTGGTTCGGCCTTTGTTCAAAGGGCTTTATGACTTTACCTGGTCGGGTCCGCCAGAACCCAGAATCCTCTTCTAAAAATACCTATTTAGTACGTTTCAATGCATTGAAAAATATCAAAAATTTTCACCTTTTCTTGTGTTCGTCTACTATAGTAATAATTCTACAATTAATTAAAAAATAAAATAAAAAACCAACAGAATAATGTCAATTGAAAATATTCAAAAGACGTCATCGAATCTCTTTCTCTTGGCAAGCTATATTTCTAACAATGAATTGTTTTTCTTATTTTACTTAATCTGTTTTATTGTCAAATACATTATCCAACTTTAAGCAATTAAAAAATAACAAGGAATAAAAACAGACAAAAAGAACCATTCGAATAAACGGAATCAATTACTTCAAAGTTTAAGCACTTATTTCTCCGATTGACATCGCTTATTCAAAACTTTCTTCAAAACCTGTTTTTTAGACCATTTAGTAAGCTTTCGAATGGTAACCTTTCGCTTCCCAAGATTTTCAACCGTTTTCGAGATATTAATGAAAGTATACGAAGTTCCCAAAACTTTTCATTATTTCTAGCAACAGAAAATTGGTCTCATTTTACCTATCCTGTTTTACGAACAAATACATTTTCCTAACATAAGAAATTACAAAAATAAAAATCAATAAAAAACTAAGGGAAAGAGACAAAAATTACGAAAAGAACGACAAAAAAACGTTCATAAGAGCTAAACAGACGTATTTGAAGTTTTAAGCACTTATTTCTTCGATCGACATCACCTAAACAAAAATTGTTTCAGAATCTTTTTTGTAGAGAATTTAGAAAGCTTTCAAATAGTTTCTATCCACTTATCAAAATTTCCTAACAGCGTTCGAGATATTATTGAAAATAAACGAAGTTCCCAAAACTTTTCATGTTTATTCATAAAATATTTTATTCTAACCCTTCCTTAACTCCAAACGTAACCAAAAGTTTAACATGCTAGTTTTGATGAAATTCAAACATGCAAAAAATGTTTTAACTGAATCCCATGATTGTAAGTACCAAAACCAAACTAGGCATTGTATTTGTGTCGGCAGATACCTGGGGTATATTTATAACTCTTGAGGATTAACTCGTAGCAGGTACATTTTTTGTGGACCTACAGGCAGTGAACGGACTCACTATTCCCTCATAGTATCTAACCTGTGTGAAGTTGAATATTGTTTCTAATTATACGTATCCTGTTTCATTGACAAATACATTTGACTGCTATAAGCAATTACAAACACCAGGGAACATGCCAAAGAACTCGGAGTTGGAGACTCGACAGTTTCAAGTCATTTGAAGGAAATCTGCAAATCCAAAACTGACATTTCATACGGTACTGCCTGATATATTTCCAGCAATGAATTGTTTTTCTTATTTTAATTAATCTGTTTTATTGTCAAATACATTATCCACATTACGAAAAGAACCGTTCAAATAAACGAGCTCAATTACTTCAAAGTTTAAGCACGTATTTCTCCGATTGACATCGCCTAATCAAAACTTTCATTAGAACCTTTTTTGTAGAGCATTTACTAAGCTTTCTAACGGTATACTTCCGTTTACAAGATTCTCAATCTTTTTCGAGATATTAAGGAAAGTATACAAAGTTACCAAAACATTCAGAAAATGTTTCAACTGAATCCCATGATTATAAGTACCGAAACCAAAAAACGGTATTCAAAAACTATTTTTCCAATTTTCTCGAATACGGTTAAAGCTATCGCCTTGAAAATGGTTTCATTCGTTTTCCTAGCCCAAGAAGCATATAAAACGAGTACTTGCAAGCTTATGAACTCAAAAACGTAAGCGTTACGATTTTTTTTGCGCGAATTTCGCCCCAAACGCCATCTTCCAGTGGGCGGATTTTGCTGGTTAAGGAACTTGACCTTTCAAATTAGACGAAAGATTTTTGTACCAAATTTCATCAAAATCGGAACATTCGTCTGGGAGCTACAGAGCGAACAGACAAATATATATATATATATATATATATATATATATATATATATATATATACACACAAATTTTAACCACTATCATTTTCGGTCTCTAGGGGTTTTGAAAAGCAAAATTTTCTAGTCGCCACTTCCGGATTGCGTCATGAGATCAACCTTATAAGCGGGGTTCCTCCCTATGGGGGAGGGAGGAACCGCGCTAATGAGTAGTTTAGTGTTTTTAATTGCATTTAACACTAAAATGGATATGTTAGTAAAGCAAGTTAAGTCAATTAGAAACATATTCGTAGTAGAGTCTTCGTAGAGCGAAACTTGGGACGGCGGAGAAGTCTATAAAACGAGTACTTTCAAGCATATGAAGTAAGCGGAATGATTTTTTTCGCGCGACATTCGCTCCGAAAACCATGTTCCGGTTGGCGGATTCTGCTGGTTAACGAACTTGACCTTTCAAATTAGACGAAAGATTTTTGTACCAAATTTCATCAAAATCGGACCATTAGGGGGGCCGGAAATAAGCGAACAGACAAATATATATATATATATATATATATATACAAATTTGAACCACCGTTATTTTCGGTCTCTAGGGGTTCTGAAACGCAAAATTTTCTAGTCGGCACTTCCGGATTGAGTCCTGAGATCAACCTTATAAGCGGGGTCCTCCCTATGAAGGGAGGGAGGAACCGCGCTAAAAAGGGAGACGTTAAAAGTATATTTACTTATTTATCAGCATTAATAGTTTTTTTTTTTTTTAATAATAATAAAGCGTTTCTTAACATCTGCACAAATTATATAGCACATTGGTTAATTGTGATAAGTAACGCCATTTTTATGAATTCACATAATGAGAATACAGAAAAAAAAAAAAAAAAAAAAAAAAAAAAAAAAAAAAAAAAAAAAAAAAAATAGTACATACTAAATTGAATTACAGAAACAAAAAGAAAATAATAAAAATAAATAAGTACATAAATAAATAAATCATAGCTAAAAGGAAAATAAAATAAATGTAATAATAATAAAAATAATAAATCAAAAGATAAAATAGAAGTTTGGAAGGAGCCAATCATTATTGACACTTCCTAGTTGACCGCTTTAATTACAGAGTTGATAACGAGGCCAAGATCTCTTTAGCCTCCTAGGAGGGGTTTCGGGGTGGGATTGAGAGGAGAGGGATTGAGCTCAGGGATTGGGATGAGCAGATAGTTTAGAGTGGAAGGTTAGGAATCGGGATTTAGCCAGTTCATGGATGAAGGGGATATTCAGATCATGATGGAGGGTTTTATTAGAAACGTAGAAAGGGGCATTAACTATTTTGCGTAGGACTTTGGATTGGAATGCCTGTATTCTTTGTATATTTGATCTTTTGGTTGTTCCCAACAGTTCAAGTCCGTACGTCCAAATAGGTCTGATGATGGTTTTGTATATAGTGAGTTTGTTCTGTATTGTACTGGTGGGCAAGTCCTTTTATTGAGAGTGAATGTTATTTGGCTGCATTTCTCTGGAATCACCTTGATTTCCCACCTGTTGCACCACTCCTCAACAGAATCTAGATGTTCCTGCAGGTGAAGGGAAGCTGTTTCGGGATCAGGGGAGGAGGAAAAGATGGCTGTATCATCAGCATATGTCGTTAAATGAGTATTTGGGTGGGTAGGAACGTCAGCGGAGTACAGAAGGTAAAGGATAGGACCGAGAATACTTCCCTGTGGTACACCAGAGGAAATAGGATGGGAACTAGATAATGTGGAACCAGATCTTACTTGGAAGGAACGGCTTGATAGGTAGGACTGTATGATTAGGAAGTATGTGTGGGGAAGTATGCGCCGTACTTTGTATAATAACCCCGGGTGCCAAAAACGATCGAACGCTTGGGCGACGTCGAGAAAGGCACTCGTGCAGTAATTTTTACTTTCCAGCGCGTGGGATATGGTGTCAACAACGCTGAAACATTGTTGAATGGTTGAGTGCTGAGTACGGAACCCAAACTGGTGATCTGGTATGGAGTTGGGAGGGATAGTGGACAGAATTCTTTTGAGGAGGAGTTTTTCAAATATTTTAGACATAATTGGGAGCAAACTGATAGGACGATAGGAAGATGGATTCTTGGGGGGTTTATGTGGTTTAGGTATAAGGATTATGACAGAGTTTTTCCATGAAATGGGGAAATAGGTAGTTCTGAGGATTGCATTGTATATGTATGTAAGGAAGATTATTGCTTTCTGCGGTAAATTTTTTAGGATTGGAGCTGTTATATGGTCGCAACCAGGAGATTTTCGGGGAAGATGTTTGATGATATATTTCATTTCTGCAGGATGGAATGCTTTAGGAGGAAGGGATAGAGGAAGAGGGCTGTTAAGGTTATCGAGTATTTCTACATCCTGGGAAGAGTTTGTTTCGGGATGAGGAGAAAAAATGGATTCTAGGTGGGAAGCAAATAGTTCAGCCTTATCTTCATCGCTTCTGGCCCAACTTCTGTCACTGCGCTGGAGAGGTTGGGGAACAGTAGGGAATTTAAGAATTTTGCCGGTGGCTTGCCAAAGGGAATTATCTTCGGTGGTAAGTGATTGCAGGTAGGCATTGAATGATTCGGATCGGAATTTGGATAACGCTTTTTTTAGGAGTCGGGTAAGTCTATTAAAGTTAGCGTGGTCGGATGGGTATCGGGACCTCTGCCAGCGGGCCCTTGCTTGTCGCTTAGCAGACAGGAGGTTGAGGATGTGATCGGGTAGCTGGAGTTTCGGGCGATAGGGAAGATGTGATCTTGGTCTGCAGGAGTTCAGGGCACAGTCTTGTATCGCTTTCGTGAACATTGAGACAGCCTCGTCCACATCAGACGAGGATTTCAGAGGTATATTGAGGTTTATGGTTTGAGATAGTTGAGAACGAAATAACTCCCAGTTCATAGGCCCTGGGGTAAGGGGGGGAATTCGTGAACGTGGTAGAGGAAATGTATTTAGGACGAGTAGGATGGCTGAGTGGTCGGATGAAAGTACAAGCAGTGACTGAATCGAGTATAATATTCCTCGTAGGCCAGAAGTGATGAAGAAATCCACAAGGTCGGGAGTGCGAGAGGGTTCGGTTGGCCAGTATGTAGGAGAATCAGAGGAAATAGTGTCATAATTTTGGGAATGAAGGATTTCATACAGAATTCTGCCATGAGGATTGGTTAGACGGCTTCCCCATCTGGGATGTTTCGCATTGAAGTCACCCCCTATGAGGAAGCGAGGACCGAAGGATTGGAACAGAGTGAGGAATTCAGGATGGTAGATAGTGAAGTTCGGGGAAAAATACGCTGCGGAAATAATTATATCGTTGGAAGAAAGGGAAAGGGAGATTGAGCTTACCTGCATGCTATCTGTTGAGAGAGTGGAATGTGAAAAATGAGCCAACGAATTTTTGACCATTACTGCTGCTCCATGCCTGGCCTCGGACGGGTGGTCTGCTCTGTAGCACACGTATCCTGGGATTGAGAAGTGTTGTGTGGTCAGTAGGTGTGTTTCTGTTATTAGTGCAATGTCAATGTTCTTTTCTGTGAGTAGGAGTTCGAGCTCTAGTCGTCGTGTAGTAAGTCCGTTAGCATTCCATAGGATTATGGAGAGGGGAGTGGGGTTGGGGGATATAGCATTAATAGTACATGTGGTTATACTTAGACAGTGCTTTAGCAATTTTTAAATAGTGTTAAATTTATTTATAGAATGTTACTCCACTCGGGCAACCAGCTGAAGAAAATAATAAAATGAACTTCTGCAAATTATTTCTCTATGTACCTTATGTGTTTAGTAGATGTGCGAACTTTCACTGTGGCAATATTTAGATTTTATCGTAAGACTGAATTGTATAATATTGAAAGAAGAGTTCAAAATAATACATTCTTCAGATTTAATTGCTTAATAGACATCACTGTAATCAACAAAAAGTGGTTTCAAAGTTCAACCTCTGAATCACCGTCAAGTAAAGTTCCCATACGGACTACCTGTAATTCACCATAGCAAAACGTGCACTGGCCATGGGAAACCCGCCGAACACGATGGGTTACTAACTCTTAGGTGAAATAAATCATCTCCATGTAACCCGAGAGAATGGTGTCAATAGAGGGTCAATTTGGCAATTTTTAAAGCAAAGAAGTTTAAAAATATGATTTTTTTTATTTAACACATTCTGGTACATTGAGATTTAAAAGCAAGTTCAAATGGCTCCTATGATCTATAAATCATGTAATCCCTCAAAAAACAGTAAAGATAATTGTTTTATGCAATTATGAATAATTTCTCCACAGATATACTATTGCTATCACAAATAGAAATAAATCTTTTAAGGATACAGAGTGCGTATGATTAAAATCAGGGCACGGAATCGAGAACAGCCCTAATGTTGTACGCATATTATCGAAAGTTATTAATGTACTCTTTAATAACAACTATGGCATTGAGAAGAGATATGGAAACTCTACCAAACATGAAAGAGCAGATAAGAGAGCTGGAGTTCATTTTAAAAAGAAAAACAGAACATATAACAGTTTTAGCAGGTTTCCTCCCTACATAGGGAGGAAGCCCATTTATGAAAATTTTACATTTCAGAACTCAAATTACAAAAATAACGATGTTTTTAATATATACATTTGTCTGTTCTAGCTCAAAAATGGACCGATTATAATGAAATTTGGTACAAAAATACTTCGTATGATTTGAAAGGACATGTTCGTCGAGCAGCTGAATTCACCGGAACAAGATTTTTTTGGGCGAAACAAATCATAACGCTTACGTTTTTGCGTTACTAGGGTTCCAGGTAAGCATTATATAAGTAATTGGGCGTGAGGAATCTAAAAAAAAAAACACATTTCCAAGCCCATGTTTATTATCGTTGTCGCGGAAAATGGAAAAACTAAATCTTTCTTGGGATTTTCGGACATATTCTTATATATCTCGAAACTAGTTGGAAAATCGTAGTACATGTAAGCATTTACTCGAAAGCTTATTAAATTTCCTATAAATTCAGTTTCTATGGGATTTTTGATAGTGATCTGATTGGGAGAAATCTGTGCTTAAATGGTTAATTCCCGCTCAATTCTTCAGGTTCCTGTCAGTTTCCTGTTGTGGCGCCTAAGATGTTGCTTCGTTTTATGATTTCATTTTACATTATTACATGTGTTAACATTTCTCATGAAAGAGATCCTGCGAGTCGTGCTTTTTTTCAAAAGCACTCCTTATTACTTCTCCTTTGCACTTCTCTGTGTAATGACGTATCACCTATATTCTGGAGTAAGTGAACAAATAACAAGCTCAAGAATAAATTTGCACAGAGTAGTGTAGGAATTCGTACAGTGGTCATAAACTCGCTGTACCCATCAAACGTATTGGAAAGAATGTGTTAATAATGGTTAACAACGCCGTAATTGTTAGAAGAAGAATGAAACAAATACGGATATGCCTATAAGAGCCTTTCTCTTACTTCTGAAAATATCTTCATGTAAGAATACTTTCTATATACAATATCGTTAAGCGGAGTCTTCACTTGAAATTTGAAATGCTTTTCAAGGGTATTATAAAAGTTCATTTTTGCCATAAAAAGGGAGAAAACTGTTTTCTTTTTTATTTTCATGGAAAATTTATACAAAGGATCCAAGGAGTCCTCCAAATAAAAATTTCGAACGAGAAAGTAATATATAAAAAGTATTTCTATGGAATACTTAAAAAAATAATAAAACATATTTAAGAGAACTTAACAATTTTTAGAAACGTCTATTATCCTTATGCTTAAGAAAATGAGTGACACTTATCCGATAAAATAAAATATTAAATACACTTTTCAATTAAAAAAATAAACACAAAAATAAATATTTTCGTTAAACTCACCAACAAAGCGCGGCGTTCGCCATATCTAAATGTCCTTCGAAAAGAATGTTCACCGGTTGAGGTATACAGATAGACTGGCAGGGGTCGGTCTTGGCCAACGCCCCCCTCTTTCTGGGCTTGGGTCGGAACCTCACAAAAAAACGCGCCTCTTTGGCTTATCTCGGTAAATAGACTACTGTATGATCAAACTAACGGGTTTCTTCCAAATACAACTAAATTATTTTAATCGAATCCTACCATAAATACGAGATTAATTTAAAATTATTCACAATAGAATAGCTATCTTTAATTCATAATAGCTATCTTTACGAGTATTATAAATCAATACAAATCATTACGTTATTTGAGTGGAATTCTTACATTTTTTTAGCTTAATTGATATAATGCAGTCTTATATTTTCCTACCTTCTTAATTAATTATTTTTTTATTAAAATTGTATTGGTAAAATAACTTCTTGGACTAGTTGCGGATAAATGTTTGTAAAGGTAATCATTCGGGGAGTTTCACCACCTTCAGGAACTGATCATAACAAAAGTATTTATTACTAGCTGTGCCCGCGACTTCGTCCGCGAGGATAGTGACTTAGGGCAGAATTTATGGATATATCTTTTGGTTTATAAACACCGTCGTACGGGTATTTAAAAAAAAAAAAAAATACTTCACAGTAATGCTTTTCTATACTCGACATTAGACGTATAGCAATCGGCGATCAAGCATACAGGCTGCTAGGATTGCTAAAACGTGACACATACATTAAGCTGACCCCTTAGGGGTTGTTAAACCCTAATAATTATGGGGTGCATGGGCGTATATAGAAAATAATTTCGGAGGGGGCTCGGAAAATTTCGGGGGGGGGGGGGCTGAGACTATTTCCGGTTTATGGAATACTAACAATTTAGACCTTGGAAGAGTTTTAGCCAACTTAAACGCTATTACACCAAAAATAGAATATGTTATATGAACTAAATGATCTTATTTAATTTATTTTTAAGGGTTTTATGAAATTTTTACCGATCAAATCAAAATTTCGGGGGGGCTGCAGCCCCCTCAGCCCCCCCCCTTCTATACGCCCATGATAGGGTGTCTGACAGACAACAGACAAAAATTCTAAAAATCATTGTTTTAGTTACAATTGCATTGATAAACGCCCCAAATAGTATTTTTTCCCCCATATATTTTCCATGTACAGATAGCGATCCGTTAGAATTTTATTATTTGTATCTATTATCGAATGATGCCATCCAGGTAATGCACCTTGAATTGTATCTCTTGTCCTTTGTAACCCAGATGGGCTTTTGAGAATGAATGTCACTGACTATTTCTATGTTCTGAGCAGAGTGCAGAAAAAAATAAATAAACAATAATACAAATTTTCACCTATCTAATCACAACGGGGTTTGGAGATCTGACCTTAAATGACAAGGGAGTCCTTAATAATAGTAGAAAAATAACAAAAGGAATAGGTGTTCCGACGAATTCAACTTGTATTGAACTAGCTACAATAAACTGTTTCGTACCATCACTTCCAACTCGTGTGAAGCCGCGTGTAGCACGTAGTCACCCGCTCGAACTCTCTTCAAGTGGACTTTGCCTCTTTCAATGTAGTTGGGTAGCGCGTAGCCGCTTGATGTAGCTTGTAGCGGAGCGCCGCTCGTATACGCTTCCAGTGGATCACCCCACTTAGGTAGAGAATAGAAAGATGCAGCTGTATACTTGGGTAGCTATCACAGACCAGTGAGAACCTGTTCTTGGTGGTATCAGACCCTCAACATTCGAAACCTCTACTCTAAGTGATCGGGTACCTAAGACTTGATACCTATTTGCCCCGACCAGTAAAGGATTAGAGTCGCATTCCTTTACTGTTCTGTTTCGAAGACGTTATCTGAGGAAAAGGTAGCGATTAAAACTCCTTTTCGTCAAATCTTAGCTATAATATGGTATCACAAAAAAATGAAATTGAACTTTGTTTTCTGAGATAGGGATTGAGCCCCTTTCCCCTCCTCAGCTTCCCTTCCACAAACTAAATCCGCCTCTCTGCATGTTTATTATCATAGAACGTTTCCGTATAATTTTGCTTTGAGACTTGTTGGCATTGAATTGTCAGTTAGCACGATTTCTCAGCCATTTTCAAGATCGGAAAGTTCATGACCTCTTCGGCAGTATATAAAATAATTACACAAGCACACAAAATAAAAAAAGTGGTATTTTCCGTAGATACCTTACATAAATTCTTATGTATTTCAACACGCTGAATCCAAATCCGGAAATAAATATGTCTATTTTACTAAAATGAATTTTTGACTGCAGATTCATTTTTTGCAAAATAAACATATTTTTCCTTAAAATGGCCTAGATTTTGCGCCGATGAGGTGAAACAGACCTCTGATTCGAATTCAGCGACCCTCAAAACCATAGAAGCAGTTATTTCTTCTTAAACGACTTCATACGAAATTTAACCTTCAAATGCCCTTAAACCTGATGTGCTGGACTGAATCTGTCTCCAGATTTGGATTCAGTGTGTCGAAATGCATAAGAATTTATGTATGGTGTCTTTGGAAAATACCACTTTTTTTTGTGTGTGTGTGTGCCTGTGTTATTTTAGTTTACTTCTATGTTTCCCAAAATTATCAGCTTCTAGTTGAGATAAATGTGAAACAAGTATAATGGGAAAATGATCTTCAGCCCATTTTTTTTTTTTTTTTTTTTTTTTTTTAGAATCCAAAATCTAAGCTAATAAAATCTAGCTGTTTCTAGTTTTCTCAAAGTTAAATTAACAAATACAGTATACCAGGGAAATAATTTCAGGGGAGGGGCTGGGAGCAAGGGGGTGTATGGAATACGATGAATCTAGAACTTGGAACAGTTGGCCAACTAAAACGCTACACGCCTAAAAACATTATTTTTTTGCACTAAGTGATCTAATTATTTTTGAGTTTTTATGACACATTTTTACCGATTAAATCAGAATTTCGTAGGGGGCTGCAGCCCCCCTTATACATGCCATGTAGTATACCCGGAAAACAATCAATGTTACAATTTTGTGCCTCAAAATCCATTGATGTGACCTTTGAATAATACCTTTTGAAACAGCGGAAGGATATCGGGTGTTCATGTCTTCAAAATGAGAATGGAAATCGAAAAAGAGGAGGAAATTAAAAAATTAAATCTTTTGGTCCAAGTTAAGAATAACTTATCACTCTCACTTAAGAAAGGACAAAAGGTGCCTACGATGTTTAATCTGACGGAAAAATTAGTAAGGAATCTATATGCACAGAAATATTAATGGGACAAACAAGGATACAAGATGAACCTGATGACAGACCACCTTCTAACAAAGAGATATTTGAGGTCCTGAGGGTTTTGAGATAAGGTGTACAATTCCACTTCCAGCTTTTAGGAACATTTCGTTTATGATTTAATCAAAACTTCTCAAATCCAATCAACAACTGAGTATTAGATTAAAACAATGGAGTATTTTTGAATAATTCTAAAATAAAAAAAATCGAAATAAAAATGGGAAAATTCCCAATTAGTGTCATTGAATTATTATGTATTTATTATTTATTTGTTTATTAGTGAGACCGCGACAAGGGCAATTCATCACTTAAAATACATAAGAATGTATTTATTAGAAAAATATCATATGAGAAATAAATATTTAATGGACAGTTATAAAAGTTATTCTCAATAACTGATTTTTATTTCAAGTAATCTTCCAAGTACAGATGGACTGAAAATACTTTTATTTGATTAACGTGAGAACAATTTTCTATAATTATCAATCAGTTAGTGTGATCACATTAAGCAGCACTTAGTGTACCGTAAAATGAGGTCACATTAGTACAGTGTGGTGAAATTGGTACAAACCTATACTTTCATATTTTCATATAACAGATACCAATGAGTCAAACATTGCCCAAACAGACAAATATATAAGCAGTATGAGTTTGTACCAATTTCACCACATTGTACGAATGTGACCTCATTTTATGGTATTTATGCGTGTAATCGATGTATGCATGTATATATATGTATATATATATCGATTACATTATATATGTATATATATATATATACATATATATATATATATATATATATATATATATATATATATGTATATATATATATACATATATATATATATATACATATATATATATATATATATATATATATATATATATATATATATATATATATATATATGTTTGATGTTATTTTTCGTCGCTGGGATAGTATTTTTAGATGGAACGGCATTTTTCTCCAGCGGTGGTACCACCGCTGGAGAAAAATGCCGTTCCATCTAAAAATATATATATATATATATATATATATATATATATATATATATATATATATACATATATACATACATAAAAAGAGAAGAATTACCATTTTTTGGCTATCCACTTATAATAAATTATTTATATATGTCATCCCCCATGTAGGAGATGCATATTTTGCCAAGTTTAGGCCCCTGATACCTTTTCAAAGTCATTTGGAAGTCCCATTGCAGATGTATCAAAACCCAATATTTTGAATGTATTCATTGCTTGCATAATATTTTAATAAAAACGTATGTCAAAAATATCCCTAAAAAGAATTAATTAAGGAATAATATAAATTAATAACAACAAAATAAAATTGACAATTTATTGTTATGGTTCCTTCTTGAAATTGAGAGAGCGAAGGGGATTCTACTGTTTTGAGTTTTAAATGTTGACATTGATATAAATAATTAAGAAGGCTTTATCATACCAATAATTGAGGTATACATCTTTATTTCGTTACTAGCTTCATGCCCTATGGATGCCTCTTCAGGTACTAACTACTAACTACTACATGTTGGACTAATGGGTTAGATGCAAATACACCATTTAAAAAAATACTGTTTTTTAATACCTACCTGTAGTTAACTTCTGCTACAAGGGCTACAGCATGACTAGAGAGTAGAGACGCGGCATTGGGTTGATACTAAAGATTAAAATTGAAAGTAGTGTACATTGTTTTATAATAAGTTTTTTTATTTTGAAAAGTGTTTAAAAAACACAAATTAGAATGAATAAAAGGAAGAATCTCTTGGCGTCTGAGGTTATATAAAGGCCTGTTGATTTCAATAGTAAAAAAAGTTGTATGAACCTTTGGTCAGTTGTTTCTGATCTCTTGTCTCAGTTAACACTCATGCATACATGAACATAAATTGAAATATTCATTCTTTTTAAATCATTGTCTGCGTTCAGTAATGCTGTTAGGACAATGAACGCAGATTAAGGGATAAATGCAAGTGGACTCATTTTATCGAAAACTTTACAGTAACAGAGGATACCTCAAGAAGTACTAAGTGACTAAATTCTGAAAGTCATTAAACATTTAAGTCTTATTGTAGGTAATAAAATGGATAAAAACAACCCTAAGTATATGGATAATGTCAAAGATCTGATAAAAACGGAAGTAAGCTTTACATCAAGAAACAAATTGAATAAAAAAGTCAATATTTTGTCTTCATTAAGGTAGCCTGGAACATCCGAAAGGAAAAAGTATAAAAAAATGACGCCCATATATTACAGAGGTTGTCATTCCAGAACCTGGCCATTCCCCTTTATTTCCTGTGTGTATAATATGTATACACGAACTCATGTATAATAATGACAATAGAACTAAAATTTAATATATACAAATGCTTTAAAAAATCAATTAACTGTAATAGATCAATACTAACACAATTTCAATTAATTAGAACATTATTTAATTATCAATTATGTTTGATTAAACATATTGAAAATAAAATACTATCATGTTCTAAGAATGATAATCTATTCTTGTTTCTGCATTACATGAGTGTTCAAATAATGTTCACATTATAATTAGTGTATTCAAAATATTTTCATTTCTCATTGAAAATATCCATGCAATTCTTCATTATTACCTCTTTTGTGTTCATATTTATCAATGTCATTTATGTATATCTGCTATATAACATCTTCTTATATAATGCTGTTCTCTCACTATCTATGTTTTTTTTTTTTTTTATGATAGACACCAATATAACAAGTCTCTGCCTTTATCACAAACCAATTGTAATTACATTATCATTGTACTTCATAATTCACGTGTTTCAATACTTCATATCTGTTTTAATTTGTATGCAATCACTGAATCATATATAGGCGTATGCCATTGCGTCTGGGGAGTCTTCTAAATATGGATCTTTTATTAATGTTGACTGTCAGATGCGCATAGTGCAATGGAATGCTAATGGCTTGATCAGTAAAAAACACGAATTATCGCTCTTATACAAAGACACCTCCTTTAATGTCATATGTATTCAGGAAACGCATCTAAAGGAAGCGGATACAAATTATTTTAAAAATTTTATTAACCATCCCTTCATCTACAGAGATGGTTTAATTGCTTGTGGTGGAGTATCTATACTGGCTTCTGATAATATTCCTTCAGAACTTATCCCTCTCACCACTCAGTTACAAGCAATTGCAGAATCTACAAATCCCTTAATCTTACTATTTGCTCTCTTTATCTCCCTCCAGGAAAACTATTCACACTAGAACAACTTATGAACCTTTTCTCTCAATTACCACCACCTATAGCCCTTCTAGGTGATTACAATAGTCACAATCCTCTCTGGTATTCATCCCAACTTGATACAGGTGGAAAAATAGTAGAAACCTTCCTTGAACGTAGTGGTCTAGTAATTATAAATACCAATCATCCCACCCACATAAATAGAACCCACGGATCACAATCCTATATTGATTTGTCTATTGTAAGCCCCAGTTTGCTTGGTAGATGTACATGGAGTGTAGCCGACGACTTGTATCAAAGCGACCATTTCCCTCTTATCATTGAGTTCACTGAGAGGCAAGTTCTGTTGAATCGTCTATCTAGGTGGAAAATTAGCGAAGCGGATTGGAATAAATTTCAAGATCTTGCTCAGCTAAACTATATAGACCTAGAGAATTGCAATATTAATAAAATTACTGACTTCATTACCCAAAAGTTGATTGATGCAGGAATGGAATCAATTCCAATAACTCAGTCTAATTCTAAAAAAATTACTGTCCCCTGGTTGTCAAATGAATGTGAACAAGTAGTTAAGGCACTTAAGAAAGCTCTAAGAATATTTAAGAGATGTCCATGCTCGAATCATCTGGATGAATATACAACAGCAAGTACAAAAGCACGATGTGTCATTAAAAAGTCAAAGAAAGAAACATGGAAAAATTTGGAATACTGTTAAAAAGATATTGGGCCGTGGTTACGCTCCACCTTTGACATTGTTGAAGGAGGGCAATTTAATTTATACCAATGCTAAAGATATTGCTGATCAACTCAGCAAGCATTTTCAAAATGTCACATCAAATCTGAACTATGATGACCATTTCCTACAAATCAAATCTCACATAAATCTAACTCCAGTCGAAATAAATATTAATACTCTAGGTCCTTTTCGTATAATGAATTCGAACATGCCATCCAATCCAGAAAAGACACTTCACCTGGTCCTAATGAAATCACAGTAAGCATGATTAAAAATCTCAAGCCAGAAAATAAAAAAATAATTTTAGATTTCTTTAATAAAATTTACAAATCATGTACCTTCCATGATATTTGGAGGAAATCAGTCGCTGTTCCAATTCCTAAAAAAGATAAACCAGGAGATAAAGCTTCTAGCTATCGATTAATATCTCTTACATGCTCAGATTGTAAATTATTTGAAAAAATTATTATAAATAGATTGAAATGGGTCCTAGACTCGAAAAGTTAATTAGATCCTTGGCAAAGTGGCTTCAGGAGTAGGCGTAGTACCCGAGATAATCTGGTCAGATTGGAAAACGATATAAGCGAATCCTTTATTAATAACAAAAAAACACTTGCAGTTTTCATAGACCTGGAAAATGCCTTTGATCGCGTATGGCGTCACTACATCATTGAATGTCTAGTTGATATTGGTATACAAGGTTATATGCTAGCATTTATCAATAACTATCTACAAAATAGGACATTTCGTGTCCGCTGTGGGTCAACATTATCTGAAGAATTCGTACAGGAAAATGGAATCCCGCAGGGCGGTGTACTTTCTGCCCTTCTCTTCTCCTTGGCTGTCAGTCGAATTCTTCGACAAGTAGACAATCTAGTTAAATGTATGTTGTATGCAGATGATATGGTCCTATATCATTCAGAAAATGCATTAACACCTTATATGATGTCATTCAATAATCATTAGACAAAATTAATGACTGGTTTGGAACTCATGGATTTCGAATTTCTACAACAAAAACTGTCAGTGTTCTGTTCTCAAAAAGGAAATTATTAGAACCTCCAAATCTTAGGATCAACAGCTCTGACATTGTGAACAAGGACAACGCTCGCTTTTTGGGGCTTATATTTGACAAATCACTGAATTGGAGCAAACATATTAAATATTTAAGAAATAACTGCATGAGATTACTAAATCTACTAAAATGTTTATCCAACACAGCCTGGGGTGGAGATAGGAGAACCATGATGACTTTATACCGCAGCTATATTAGATCTAAATTGGACTACGGGTGTATTGCCGATGGAATAGCTTCCCCTCGAATAATGAACATGCTCAATAGTATTCACCTTACTGGCTTAATAATAGTTACGGGTGCTTTCCGATCCAGTCCTGGGCTCAGCTTATGTGCTGAAGCAGGAGAATTACTTTTGGATTTTAGAAGAAATCTCCTCTCGCTCTCATTCTATTATACAGTTATTGCATCTCCAATTAGAATACTTCTCGCCCAATTATAATCTTACAAATATTAATCACCAAAGAACCAAGCTTAGGACCTCATTTCCCAGAAAAATCAAAATGATGCTGAACTTAATATAAGTTTACAAGATCTAATGCACAACCGTATTTCAACTAAAGAACCTTGGAAATTACCTTTGCCTAAAATTAATTTATCACTAACTAAATACAGTAAGGCAACCACCCCTCCAGTAATATTCCAAAAAGAATTCATAAGATTAAAGAAACTACTTCCACCTTCTACATGCATCTTCACAGAAGGATCTAAGGACATTTCAGGAGTTGGAGCAGCCTTTCTTTCTGAATCCAGGACACACATGTTCAAACTCTCACCAATATATGTACTTCCTTTACAGCAGAACTATTAGCAATATATAGAGCACTATCCATTGTTATCCCTCCTAATAGAACCATTACAATATATTCTGACTCGTTATCAGCTCTACTGGCAATTAGAAACATATATTCCGATCACCCACTCTTTGTAAATATACTTGAGTGTTTAGAGTCATTAGCAAAAGATAATATATCCATTATATTTGTATGGATCCCTGGGCATTGTGGAATTGATGAAAATGAAGGAGTAGACAAAGCTGCAAAAAAAGGAATTAATGACGGTATCATTTATAAACAAATTCCAGTGTTAGATATCCATGCGCACATAAAGTCAGTAATATGGAACTCCTGGCAAAATTTTTGGTATTTGCAAAATAGTAACAAATTAAGAGAAATTAAAAGAGAAGTTAGACCTTGGAAAACTTCCTTCATGGAAAACAGAAGAGAAGAGGTGGTGCTCTCTCGACTGCGCATAGGGCATACACGAATGAGTCACAGACACTTGATGTGTAGAGAGGAACAGGCCTTCGATCGCGAGATATATGTGAGAGTTGTGGGGTCCTTCAAACCGTTAAGCACATTCTAACTGAATGCCAAAAATTTAAAAAGGAAAGAGATGAAATCCAACTGCCTGTACATTTGGATGAAATACTAGGCAACGGCGAAAAAATATAAATAAATTAATGAAATTCTTGAAATCCAGCAAATTAATTTCCAAAATATAAATTTTACATTTCTATGACATATCCCATTATTTGATAAAATTGAAAATAAACTAAATGAACATGTAATTTTTTCATTATGAAATTAAATAAATATAACAATTGTGAAAAAATGAATAATTTACTACTGAGAGAGAAACAAATATTTGCTCCTTCTGAAAGTGTTTCCTGAATACTTGTGCCTGTGGCAAGGTCATCGTCCAGAACTACATTCGAGGCATTAATGACCCAAGGTCAAAAAAGGTAGCCTGGAAAAAAAATTACCAATATTAAATACAACTTTTTGAATTTTGGAAACTTTTAACTCTAAAATTAATCTCTGTCGTATCTCTACAAAGGGGGTTAATATGTCATACTATGTGACTCACAGATGCCTGTGCTACTCATCCCTCAAGGTATTGCCGGGTTACAGAAAAAACTTCTCACCAAAATTAATGAAATATTCACAATGAAATTTTGAAAAATTGAAGAACAATGACCTTTACAAAAATAAATATTACATTCATCGATCTTGGATTAGTATATTCTCCTTCGTAAATACATTAAGGTCAAATACTTCGTATTGTCTTTTTTTTTTTTAGTACAATTGTGTTGTTTGAAGTTTTTTTGTGCCCTGTCAAGTATTGAAACGCTGAATCGAATGAATGAAAAGTTGAATTATATGTTCTAATTACATACATATTTTATGTAAGAGTTATTCTAAATTAATTTATTATTTTTTATTAGTGTGTCAGTTTTTATTAATGTGCTAAATCATCAAATCTCATCATGTACACATATATATTTTATCTTATAGCCACACTCATATACTAACAATATAGATAATAATAATGATTAAATTTCTAAATTAAATAATAATATTTAAATGATATTTATTATATAAAATACAAAAAAAATAAATTCAGGCTAATTTAATTTTGAAACTTAGTAAATATTATTTACATTTTTGGCCATTTAGTGATGAATTTAAAATTCATCATATATTACACTTTCTATTTAAAACTTGAAAAATTTATTTTCTTTCGAAAAAAATTCCGTCACACAGAAGCTATGTATCTAAGCAAATTCCTCAGTAGGTGGGTAGTCACCCCTTCAGCTGGAAAATTGGGTGCACCCCCCCCCCCACTTATATACACCCAAGACAGACTATTAGCATACGTGATCAAAATACAGGTACCTCAGATAATGCTGAGAATTTAAGCCAATAGACCTCTTGTTAAGAGCCTTAAAAATATAGCAAAGGCCATGTTTTCAAGATTCTTCATGCAACCCTCCCCCTCCCAGATGTTGCGTTACAGAGACCATAATATGCCGAATAACACAGTGAGATAACGAGAAGAATTCGAAAAAATACATACATTCAACACAAGCAATTCTTCCTTTTTTTTCTGTTCCTGCCTTAAAAAATAAATAAATAAAAATTAAATTTTGAATTACCCTGACATTTCTCTGTCGGTGGGAACCCTGTAAGTGTCCGTGTCTACTTCAGTCAGTAGATAAATGATATATCATCAGTTCAACCAATCCCATAGACAGTTGTGCACACACAACAGAAGTTGAAAACGGCAAAGGGGTCGGCCCCAATAAGCCTCTAAAACAGGGCCCTGCCTATTAACACCCTCCTTCGGCCATCAAGATGAGGACATCCCGATGTGTTATATAACAAACATATTGAATAAAATTTCAATCTTAGACTATTTATGCATCAAGAAATATTTATGATAGCACTAAAAATAAATAAAAGGACAGCTACCCAGTTGCTTCATTCAAGTTCGTCATATATCCATTCAATGCTTTCCAATATTCAAAATTACTTCAAGTAAAATGCTTGGAGTTATTAAAATCTTCAGGACCGATGGATTCTAAAATAATAATATGTAATAAATATGTAAATAATAAGTAATAATAATATAAATAAATATGTGAAGAAACTTTTGAACTTATGTACTTTTAATAGATTAATTAAAATTTAGTTAAGCGAGCCCGCTGAAGGAATTGTTCTTGAGGATTCAGTATCATATGATACCAGACCTGCAAACCTAACCGGGAATAATGTAATGAGGTACCAAACCGATATACGATACCTATACGAAGGGTGTAGGACAAGGCCCGGAGTTGAGGGGATAGAAAGAAAGCCAAGCTATCTGCTGACGACAAGCCTCGACGCCAAGCCCGCAGAACACATCTCTCTGATGCATATGCCATGATGCGGGCCCGGACATGTTAATAAAAGAGAGAAAACTTTGTTAAAAAAAAAAAAAAAAGAAAAAAAAAAAATGGGCTGCCCAATTACATTGGGTAGCTACATACACAGCGTGCTTCTCATCCATTCGGAAATAGAGTTAATTTACAGGCTGAAGATAAAAAGAGTTGAAAGAAGAAAAATAGAGAATAAAAAATATGAGTATGAAAGAAGGTGATATCACAGGGTGTCTACTACTTTCGTGAAAGCCAATTTCGTGACTTTTTCGTGACATTTTCATGACTTGAAGTGCAAATTTCGTGCCCATGAAAAAGAAAATAATTTTACTTAAAAAGAGAAAGCTTTACATTTTAGCTTAAAATTATTTGTAACTTAAACGGATTACCGTGATATCTATAAACTCGCAATTTTACATACATTTAAAACAATTAATAAAACTGTATAAAATGTGCATCATATCGTCCCTGCCATGTCAAACTATTGAATATGCAAAATCTCGTTTTTAGATGCGGGACTTTTCTCTTGGATTGTGGACGATACGGCTTGTCGCAAATTGTTGCAACTCTAACCCCTTTATAGAATAGCCTTTAATGCCTTACATAAAGTATCGAATAAGACCATTTTTCAATATATTATTTCGTCAATGGATAAAATATGTTCGTTCCTATTTTGCATCGATTTGCATATTCCTTAGTTTGACATGGCAGGGACGATATGTTAAAGAGGATAGTTACATTAATTTTAAACGTGACATTTAATAAACATGACTCTAAAATGACTTCTAAAAAATATTAAACAATGGTAGCAGAATTAAAAATTTTCTAAATAAATTACTAACTAAATATTTGTTGTCAATGTACATAATTTAGAACCAGTTTGCAACTGAAACAAAACTTCTGTCCGCACACGGGTGTACTGGCAAAGGGCTAGTTGTAAATCAGATGCGCCTATGATGCAGTAAAAGTGGAATGTTTACTTAGTGTGGTATGTGTTTGTTTTTAAGGCCTTGGCTTGGCCGTGTGAGTTCACTGTCAGACTCAGACGAAGAAGACGGGTTCATTTTGTCTCAAATCAACACACTTTTATGACATTTTTTCCCTCACCATCTCTGAATATGATGGCATTTGGTACATGGGTTACCTTCATAAAGATTAAGAAAATTCCAAATTTCAGCTTAATGTCTCAAACGTTTTTTAAAATGCGGCCATGTAAAGTTTTCAAGAAGTGGTCAAAATCTTGCTGCGACAAAATATATAGCTCCACTCCTGTTTACGGTAGAAACAGGATGGTGTCAATTTTTAGTTCTTTATATGACCTTTAAAATCGCATGTAACACCTACGCTGTACTTATGTACCATTCGCTGACGTATTATGTACTGTGAATCCAAAAACTCCAACAGGGAGTATTTAATTCCTATCCGGAGATGAAATTTTTAGAAGCAATGACATTTTATTCCAATACCTCAAACACCTTTGTTTAAAATTTCCAAACACTTTCATAGTTTAACATTTATAAATATGAAAATTTCTGATAGTATTTATGTTTTATTTAAGCTGTCAATCACCTAAAATATTTTGAGTACAATGTTATTTATTTTTAGACAAATATTCTAAATTGAACTAATTACAACAAATTATTAATGCAACGAATTGTTTTTAAATAAGCTTTGTAATTAAGATAATAAAACTGAAATGTGTTTAAAATGCACGCAATGGTAAAGTTTGGATTTAATTTTACAATTAGGTATTAAAATGCACCTGCCCATTCAAATACATTGCCTAGGTCGCAAAACAGTTGCGCGTGCAACTGGTTTGCAACTGGAGTTGCAAAACAATCTCACCGTGTGCCCTGGGCCTAAAGTGTACTCAATTTCAATATTTAAGTCTCCATGACAACCTCTGAATATTAATAAATTTAAATTTTAACGTCCATTATTATTAACTAAGAAGTTTTGTTTGTTTACTTGTGCTTAAGGGCAAAAACTGCGAGGTCATCATTGACTGATTAACTAACAATTTTAGGACGGGTTATCTATAGGTTACCACCCTTTTATAGCCAGGATAGGGCTGATGCCTTTTCTTTTTTCGAAAGAAAAGCCGCCACCTGATAGTGGGAATCGAACCCACGACCTTTGGCACGGAGTAATAAGTGATCACACCTTAACAATCACTACCACCGGGCCTCCGAGTATGAATAAAGAACAACAAATTTTATTTTTTGATATGAATTAGGAACAATAAAAATATACGTAAATAATGGATGTCTTCAAAGCAATCATTTTTGGAAGTCTTATTTTTTTCTTCGCAGCATCAGATATTGGGGGGAGAGGGGTGTCATTTAGCCACGGGGCAATTGAACCAGTCTACTTTAAAAATGTTTTAAGAAATGAATCTCTTAAAATTAGATTCTAATATATTAAACCTTGATTCCCAAAATTTGGAACCATTGTGGAAAATTCATTTTGGAAATGAAATTTTTTATTTATAGGTATGCAAACTTTCTTTTCGACTTGCGACAAATTATTTAATAACGTTTACATTTTTTAATAAAATTATAAAATTCACATTGTAATAGTTTCATATACTCATACTTTATAATTCCCAACTTCATTAATAATAAAATAATAGTGTATTAATTTTTCATTTACTAATAATTACAATAAAGTCATAACATGTAAGGGGTCAATTGAATCATTAATGCAATTGATTCTCCGGGGCAGTTGAGCCACGGAGAGCATTGGAAGTGCGCGCATCTTTGTTTTAAGTTAAAAATGTCTCCAAAACAGTATCAACCTATTAAAAACTAAGGCAAACAGAGAGAAAAAAAACACCCAATTAAAACAATAGGTAAACAGAGACAAAAACCAGTTGAAAAAAACAAAACTAACAATTTTGAAGTTTTAAGCACTTTGTTTGGTGTAAACTGTTTCACCTCACGATATAAACGTCATAACAAGGACTTGTGTGACTCACCATCAGAACCGCGCTAAAAACGTAAGCGTTATGATTTTTTTTGCGCGAATTTCGCCCCAAACACTATCTTCTAGTGGGCGGATTCTGCTGGTCAACGAAATTGACCTTTCAAATTAGACGACAGATTTTTGTACCAAATTTCGTTAAAATCGGACCATTTTTGAGCTTGCTAGAGCGCGAACAGACAAGCATATATATATATATATATATATATATATATATATATATATATATACAAATTTGGGCCACCTATATTTTCGTGATCTATAGGGCCTGAAACGTGAAAGTTTCTAGTCGGCACTTCCGGATTGCGTCGTGAGGTCAACCTTATAAGCGGGTTCTCCCTATGGAGATAGGGAGTAACCACGCTAAAAGATCTTAGGGGATACAACAGGAAACTGCCAGTATCATAAGCGGAAATTACTCCCTTTAAGCGCTGAATGATGTAACTCTATGGTTTACGGTAAAGTGGCCTTCAAAATCTGACAAGAAAATAGGTCATTTCAACAAGCTATAAAATATATTAAATTTGTTCTTTCAAACTTCACCATTCAACTCAAGGACTAATGGCACTCATCTCAATTGTATCACCTCAATCAAGAACGCCAGACAAGAGTAGGAGTGGAAGATACCCCCAGCAGCATTATTTTGCCCAATGACCTATAGTTCAAGATATGCTCATATATTTTATACACAATGTCGGATGGCAGGTGCACTGATCATCAACCATATTTGCAAAACCTAAGATGTATACATAGTAAGGAACCAAACAAATATTATAACACTCCAGATTCCAGGCCTTTTTGAGTAAGCAATTTTAACATAAGAGATAAATACATTGACATTTAGATAATCTAATGTGGACAGACATATTATCAACCAGGCATCGTAGTCCTTTCTTAGTTACTACAGATGTACTAAAATAAGGTCTTAACTTTTCTGTGACACAAAAGTGAGTTTCAGTTTGGATCTTCCAGTTAAGATGTGACAAGGCAGCCTTCTCTTATGCTAATAAAGCTGACAAAATTAGATTGGAAGCAGTGCAACTCAACAAAAGAGCACACCCAACGAAGATGAACATTAGCCAGAGAGCCATGTTTGACTTAAAGTGGAGGGAAAATGTGTTTACCAATAGAGAGGATGAGGGTATTGCTACTGTATCCCCTGCCAGGAGTAAAAAGAGGGGAAAATGAAGAGCCGGCATGAACCAAATACTTACAAGACGGGAATAAAGGATTCCACTCAGACTAATAAAAATAAGATCATCAAAATCCTGAAGATCAGGGAAGTGGAGAAGAGACTACAGTCTCGTTGTCTGTCTATAATGCTCGTTGGCTACACTGAATTAGTAAAGTTTTAGCAATGCTACTGATACTCGCATCTCCTCTTCGGCTCTACAGAACTCAGACCGCGGAGATTCTTGGTAACCTTCCCAACGAAACATAATTATTCCAGCTAGAACACATTTACAATTGAGCAATTTCAACTTAAAAGATGTAGAAACTGACTTTTGACTGTTGTTGAACTTATTAGTTCTTTAAATAAAAGGACTCACTGTTAAGAGGAGAAAGTCTTAAGAATTATTGAGGATTCCTCATAATAACAAATGAGTGGCTGAAAGATTCATTATACTTACTTGTAATGCAGCAAATACCAGGAAATTTCTAAATTAAAACATAATCATTTGCCAAAAAGAGGACATTAAAAAAAAAAACTCAATTAACAACATAGAAATTAAAAGCAAGCCGATTTTGGAATTGTTTTTTCTATGGTGCAAGAGAGTTTCTATAGGCAACAAGCACAATTTTTTAAATACAGTCAAATATTTGTTGCATGCAATTTTATAAGACATTAAACACACAAAATCAAAAGTCCATCACACAGGAGCTGCACAACTAAACACATTTGCCAGCTTATGACTCGTTCCAGAAAAATGAGTTAAAATAACCTGTGCAAATTATTTATTTAAATTTTAACAATCATTTATACACAACACATATTTTTAGGACGGATTATCTACAGGTTACCACCACCATCTAGCATGGGTAGGGGTGATACCTTTTCTATATGCCAATTAAAAGCCATCCCCTCAATTGGAAAACAAACACACAAACATAGGCAAGAAGTTTTCCCAGCCATATAAATTCAAAATAAACATAAATAGTTCCACTACTTTATAATTGTAATGAACACAATAATTATTAATTTTTTATTTAATTTTGTTCTCACATTCTAAAGGAACCAATTTTGCTTATTTTCACAGAACATCTTCCTTATTAGTCGGGCTTGATATCTACTGAATATTGTTTCCAAGAAGTAAAAATAACACGAGCAAATTAATAATTTTATTCTGGAGAAACCTCACATCCATAATGGATCAATATAGTTTATTTTTAAAATGCACCTTTCTCATTACGATGCATGCTGAGTTTCATTGCAAGAAAACTAAAATCTCGACCATTATCATATTAATAATTTGTCTGGAGTAAGCCCCCCCAGATGGATCCATTTTGCTGGCTAACGAACTTGTCTAATCGTTTCTTAAGGGAATACCAAGTTTTGTAGTGGGAAAAACAAAAATGTAGGCGGGTAACGTGTTAACATGTATATATATGTATATATATATATATATATATATATATATATATATATATATATATATATATATATATATTTGTTTAATAGTACAGCTAACAGCGGTAGTACCCCTCTCCTACATTCTGCCGCAATATTTTACTGGATTTCTCTCCAGTTCTGTAAGGCTATTAGTTTTCATCCTTAGTGGTAGCCAAGGGAATTCATTCCCTAATATCCTGATGAAGCTGGAGAGGAATCAAGCGAAATATCTCAGGAAAAAGTAGATGTGGACAAGCAACATTAGAGATAGAAGCCATTCCGTTAAAAAAAAAAAACACCAAATTATATATATATATAAATTTTAAGGGGATCTTTTCCCATGCCATCAATAGCACATTCCTTTTGGAGCATGCTAAAAAGAGACAAGACAAACACCACTTCATGACCCCAGATCTGCATTTATCAAGAGACTTGGTGACTAGTAACTACTGCATATATAAATAGATTCTTCGGCCATTTGGTCAACATATTTCAATTTTATAAAACATCTTGAAATGGAAAATAATCTTTCTTGTCAGTCTAAAGTTATTTCATTAACTAAATTATATAATTTCAGATATTGTAAAATAGTTCAACCTTGAAGTTAGGATCGATTAAGTACACTAATAATCCAAAACTGTTGCAAATAGTTTAGAACTCTGAATAAATTAAGTTAGTTCCAAAAACTAACTACATAACATACAATATTATTTGTGACAAAAGTGCATATAGATGGATTACATGTTTTTGAATTAATAAATTAACGTCAGTCCTTAGTACCCTTTTCCCTCCAAGACAGGAATAAAAGTGTTTTCATGATTCTGAAGCAATATTAGCTCCCTTTGTAAATCTCATATTTAATCACTTTTGTGTAATTTATTCTGTGTAGAAGTTACTAATCATGTTGACAAGCTTCAAGCTACAAGTTTTGTAAGAAAATCTCTCTTTTATAACATTATTGGTGGGGAATTTAACCTCAATTAAATTGTTTTCAGTCTTAGCATTGGCTGAAGTAATGACATTAGGCACTATCTCTCTTGCCTGACTTCACAAAGCGTTCCCTAATCCTAACCAAGACATAATCAATTCTCAGTGTTTCAATTAGTATTTTTGTGTGGAAATGGCAATTTCTGAATGAAAGAACTGTAGGAAATATTTCACTACCCAAAGTTCATGTATGTGCATTTTAACTGATTCGATCAATCTGAACAGGCTGTATTGAATGGTTTATTTAAATAAACTTATTATTTTTGCAAATCCTTTTATTTTTACATGTACTTTGTTTACACCAGCTTTTATAACCTGTATAACAGTCAACTATAATGCTTATTAAATACTGTTCTAGTCATACCCGCGAACTTTTTTTACATTTTTATTCTTAATTAGGGTAGTAAAATGAATAAGTATACAAATTTTCACGAAACTCGGAGTCGGGTACTTCTGGCTCAGAATTACCAAATTAACTATTTAAAAATGTTTCTAATAAACACCTTTAGTTTAGACTAAGAGTTTCAATTCAGATTTCTTAGGGTTAATCTCATTACTAACTCATTTAAATATTCAGTGAAAGTGAGTGGTTTTGGGATTATCTTTGAATAAGATACACATAATAGTAACATCATTTACATTTATTTAGACAAAAAAAAATAAGAAAATGGAATAACAAATTTGTGCCTGTACACATACATACACATATATCTGTGTTTATAGAACTGCCATAATGCAAGCTTTATGAACAGGGTAATAATGGGGAAACTAAAAAAATAAATAGACACTTTTTAAGCAAAGGGTCCTTCAAAAAGTAGATATTTTTCTTTAAAGAAAGTATAAACAAAGAATATTTACATAATTGTAGAGAATAAAAATCGGTTTGTACACTTGTCTTATCACCCATCATTACTTGTATTAAAGACAAACTGAACATTTTTCAAAAATTATTAGGAGGCCGGATAAAACAAAAAAAAAAAGGAAAAACTTTATTTTAAAAACCTAATTTCTAAAATAACTCCGTCCAAAATAAAACATTATTTCATCATAAACTGGTGCTATAGTAATAATAAAAGTACAATCTCAATGAAAATTAAATACATTTCAGTATGGTAATTATGGTTTCTTGGGAATAATTACATATGCATTTGGTTTACATAAAATTTATATTCACCATGAAATCACTTGAAAGTATTAGAAAAATCACTTCTTGCCAGACTTTTTTATTCCACTTCCACCCATTGGTCCCTTTTGAGCTGCCTTGGCTTTAGCTTCTTGTAATGCTTTTTGTTGCTCCTTCTGCTTTTGTTTTGCAGCAAGATCATCGTCAGTCAAATCTTTGTTCTCCTTTTTGGGAGCTTTAAGAGGTTTTTTCTTCCCACCTTCCCTTCCAGACATTTTTTGCACACCCTGAAAACAAAATATGTTAGCTCCATACCGAAGTGAATGTAAGTAAAATTGAATAAAAAACTGAAAATGTATGTTTTCAATATTTAAATAAAAATATTAATATATTGTTTAAAACTAACAAGCAAAAACAGCACCACGCTAAACTAAAAATTTCAGTTAAGAAGCATGGAGGTAGGTTAAATGATGTTATAATCGTCTGAACTAAACTAAACAAACAATTATTCAAATTTATATTTATTAAATTAATGATAAATGTTTGTAGATAAAAAAAATTGTTTCATAGTAAAAAAGCAATAAAGTAAATATTTCATTTTACGTTTTTCTTTTTTTTTTCCACTCTGCAAATTATTGTGGCAAAGAATACAGGGGCGGTAATCTTGAATCAAATTAAGTTGAGTTCATCTTGAAATAATAATAATGATCTTGAAAATAATGTCTGAAAAACAGTCAAATTACATTGAATAACAAAACTTGAGGTGACATTTCTCTATTCAATATTCATTATTGCCTTTTTCAATGGTTTCACGATTCTATACTTTGGGTTGATATATTTTATTTTTTAAATCATCTGAATTTAATAAATACAAAACAAAGAAAACTAGGTATCAATAACGTTGAATAAAAAATACTTCGTTATTGAAATTGAAATACCACAGGGTTTTCTTTCGAAGTTTTTTTTTTTTTTTTTTTTTTTTGCTTTAATTGAGAAGTTGATTGATGTTCTGTTTTAAATGGAGACACAGATTGAACTAATTCCATGTTCAACGGTATAGTTCGTTATTCTTAGCGAATTGATATGCTATACTTTAGTTATAATTCGTTTACTTAATTTAAGCCCAAACTCCACATACAAATCAATGTGACTTGACTTTTTTAAAAACCCCATGAAACGGATTTATTCAGTGAAACGTTAATTAACCCGATAATAAAATGGATGCTACGTCACCAGCCTCTAATGGAGTGCAAATAAAAATCTATTTTGACAACATTCAAATTTTTTTTTTTAATAGAATAATATTCATGAAGCTTATTAAAATTCTCCCCTCCTTGATATATTAAGCAAAGGCCCTCCAATGAGCTTCTTCTGTCATTTATAGGTGTATCTCCCCAGCTGATGAAAGGCTCAGCTGTTTGTTGCCAACCTAAGCAATGTAAACATTCTTTAAAAATATATCCTTTAGAATTGTTTGTATTAATACTTATTCTCTGAGTTTGTTTATTAGTTATAAATTTCAAATGCACGCAGTTTTCTTTTAATTTCTTATTAAAAAACTCAAATTATTAAAACAAACGGTGCCAAATATGTTTAGATATAAACTGGCGTAAGGTTGGCTACAAGTTCCTCACTGTGACAGTACTAAACATGCACTTGGTAACAGAGGATATTCTCTCTTTGTCTGCTTTAGTAAATTTGCTCGGACTTACACAGACTTATTCAAGAAAGCAGCTTAGTTTGTGTGTGAAATGTTACCAAACTTGACTGGAATGTGTGATAGCTTGGAGGGCCAGGGTGCTGTTTTATGACAATCAATTGAGGGTGGGAGGTAAGTTTTTTTTTTTTTCTTTCATGTAATTTAAATATTTACGATTGCTTGCTCTTGTACGATTTTGACCTTTATTTATTTAATTAATTAAAGGCATCTATATTTATCATTGTTTCTTTTTTTAAGATTTGGTTCTTTAATTGGGTCACTTATTTGAAAATATATGTTGGCATAATGACATATTTTCGTCTTTCTTTTCCGAAATCGTAATAGTCTTGCATAATTAATGTTTTTATAAATAAATAATATTTTTCATTGTTATTATTACGATTTTGTAATTATTTCTTTTAAATCATTATAATTTATACAGTGTTAGTGAATTTTATTTTAAATTTTTGTATTTTAGAAAAGATACCTTCCAATGCCCCCAGTTAGTCCCATAAACCATTTCCTATTCAAATTATTACTCTGGTCTCCTTTTTGACTAGTGCGAATAAAAATAATTGGGCCTAAACTCCAGCCTGGGTTGGTATTTTTTCTGAATTACAGGATTTTAGATTAACTATGCATTTTGTAAAATTGAATTTTATGAAGGAACTCAAAATTCCAGTTCCTGAGTAAATTCCAGTGTGAAGCAAATATTTTATTCACTCAAAAGGTTCAATTTTTTGTCACAACAATCTCCATGGATAATTTGAATGTTTTATATAATTATAAGTCAAAATTGATATCTGAATTTCATTGCTGTGTCATTTAAATGGCAGGTGCTTGATTCTCATTTCAAGCATCAGCCATTTAAATGACTACCAGTCCACCAGTTTGAATGAAAATATTTCATGTAACATCATATATACATACAAAAAATCTTTAGAACCATTTTAATTACATCTGTTTCAAGGGGTTTCGTCCACACTTTTAGCATAAGAATGTTGGTAAATTGTAAGTTAATCAAGCTGTTATTTAAAATTAAAATTTTAGTTACTTTGTTACTTCTTTAGTCAATTCCCGAATTTTGAATTTGTTAATATTTTCTTTCAAATTTGATTTAATATTAAAATTTTAATTTAATAAATATTTTAGTTTAAGATACCATATTCTAGTCCAATTAATCAATTTATTATGAGAATCCTTTATAAGTCTTTCAAAATTATTGAGTATTAAAATTTATTTTAATATAGAGATGGAATGAAATAAAATTTATATTGTGCAATTTTCAAATGAGTAAACATATTTAAATTCTGCTGAAATTATTTCTAAAACATAAAATATCTTTTGAGGAATACAATATTGTGGTTTCTGTTTTGACAGTTTTATCCATTAATTATTCCTTCCAATAAATCAGATTTAATTAGAGAAATAATCTGATTCATTTTTTTCTTTTTATAATGTAGTCCTACTTATAATAAAATACATTTATTATGTTATATAAATATTTAAGGTAATCAATAAATTAGCCATCAATACTTGTTTTTTGTAGTTCTAGTAATTTTAGTTCCATTTTGATTTTTTTATATGGATTTGCCATAGAAGCCTACCATGTACAGTTATAAATTAACTTAAAAAGACAATCCTTTGACAAATTTTATATTCTTCATATAGTCTTAAGTATTATTCCACACCTTTCCTTTCATTCTTAATGGTAATTAAAAGAATCCTTTTAAATTTTTCTTTTGCCATTATATGCAATCTTCTAATATATTTATGTTTACTAAAAATCGAAATACATTATTATTGAAATATTAATTAATTTTTAAATCTAGAACTTCTGGAAATTTGGATGTTTTAGAAAAGCATATGGCAATGAATGTATCTGGAGCTTACATTCTTCATATTGTTTATTGCACTACATTTCATATTCCCTAAATACTCAGAGTAATAAAAGTAAAAACACATTAATTAATTTTGTTAAAATGTCAATTAAATACTTAACAAAAATCTTGTTGAAATTTCATTTAAAAGCCTAATATTAAAGTATTCCTTTATTCATATTTTAATCCCTGAAAGTCCGCATGATCCAAAAAAACAAAACAAAAAACAATGGATTTTCATTTAAACCGTAGTATGTCATGTAATTAGGGGGGAGGGAGACTTGGTGGATTAGGTGCTATGTATTATTTCTTACGCTATTTTACGTTTCGTCAAATCCTTTATATATATATATTTATATTGATTGGTCTTTCAACTCATACGTGTCATAATCTGGTGTTGCACTCCATATTTACAAAAACCAATTGAGGTTTTATACAAACAATTGAATTTAAATGTGATTTGGGAATTTCCGTACAACACCTGAAGATGACAGAAGGGTGTGTATTGATAGGTCTTCTGCTAAATGAATAAGAGTTCTTTGGATCACTAATTATTTGTGCTTAAAAAATTAATCTTTCTTGGATTAAAGAAAAATGTGTGTTTGTGTATCTGTATATCATAAAAAAAAAATCAGTTTGGATACTAAATTTTTCATTAGTTAGGAAACTATATATATTTAATGACAACCCTATACTTGTTTATTCAATGAAATCCAAAATGTGCTGTGAACGATAATAATAACTTAGTTTGAAAGAAGTATTTTTGTTGGTGAAAAAGTTTTCTAATGTTTAAAATCAATTCATTTAAAAGGAAAATTAGGCCTGTCAATTTTTTTAATAGTTAATTTTATTTATGTAAACGTATATAGCTTATATAACTTAATGTATTTGATTCCTTTTTGACTTAAGTTACAAAAGGTTGTAACATACAATTGATTTATGCTCTAGGAATGGAATAGAGTTTTGTGTCAGTAGGTCAAGGCTGATTTACTTCTAAAATTCTGACTGTCTAAATAAGATTCTTTATTTATTTTTTATTTGGAAATGAAGGCAAAAAAGCATTTTATGTTCACTTCTTTATCATGAGCTTTGGAAGTTATCATTCTGTTTGAATGATGAAATGAACAGCTTTTTTAATTGAATGTCATTTAATGTATTTTTTATTTTTGTATTTTACCTTGTAAACATTTTTTTGTAATCTGCATTTTGTTATTTAATTAAACAATGTGAGAGTCCTAGCAGTTCTTAGCTAACAGGATAAGGTGAAGGGTTATTAGATAAGTTCATTGTGAATATTTCTTGCTAAGCGATCTTTTTCTGTTAAATGACATATGTGATTTATCAGCTCAAAAATTCAGAAATATCTTTCTCTATAGAGGACTCTATGTAGTTTTGAATCAGGTTAATTTCTTTTATATCACTTCTGATATGCTCAAAGAGTTCAGATTTGGGCATCATTTTATTTATTAATATGAATATGAGGGGTGAGGTTAGCTCAGTGGTAGAGCACTGGGCTCATATGATGGAGGACCTGAGTTCAAATCCCAAGCAAGCACTAAAGATTTTTTTCTTCTAGTGTCTTCGTTCATGGGTTGAATTCGGCCTCCCTGACCGCCCCTAGGCCAAACCAGCCTTTAATTAATTTATTAATGGATACCTTGGTGCTAATGGCTCTAGGAGTCGTAGCAGCTAAGGGGAAAATCAGACGGCCGGAGCATAATACTGACCACACTATCTCCCTAGTGTGCCATATGGTCATGAATCAGATATCTCTACAGTATCTGCCCCTCAGGACCCTTGTGGCCTGTTACGGGACTGTTTTTTTTTTTTCTTCTTTTTTTAATGTGAATACGAATTTGTTCGTACTTCATTAATTTATAAAAACAAATATAAATAAATTTTTATTCATAAGTGTGAATATAAATTTATGTATGTGCTAATCACATCCATATCCTTCCTAATACCACCTTCTCCATCCTTCCTAATATAACCCTCTATGTCTTTCCTATACCACCTTCTATATCCTTCCTAATACCACCTACATCCTTTCTAATATCACCTTATCGTAATACGATAATATTCAGAAATTCATAATTTATTTTGTGATTTTTATTTGTTTTTAATAAATTTATATTTACAAATTATAATGTGAAAACATTTGTATCCATATATTTTGTTGAATTTCTTTGTGAATACAAAAATTTTACGATTTTTCCAGTGAATTTATTTAAATTTACAGGAAAATTTTTGAATACAATTTTATTTTTATGTATATATAAACATTATTATTAATATAATCACAATAAAAAGTATAAACTTCCAAACCTCGTTGCATTATAAAATTATAGCATGGTACTTGTCTAATGTAAGGCAAGGGGACAGAAATGGTTTTATTATGGATACTTATTTTGAAGGCATGATGGCCCTGATCCTCCCGCCCACCTATCATGACTCAATAAGAGCATGGGCTGTAGCAAATGTATTTAAATAAATCTCCTTTATTAATAAAAGGGCATTATTATTGAAAGAAATATTAGGGTATAATTAATTAATTTTAATTTAACTATCTATTAATGCATTTTATATTCATTTGAATCATAATGAACAAATCATTAACATTCATGAAAATAAAAGTTATTGGATGTTGGATACCAATTTCTCACAAAAATGAATATTTTGTGATAAAGATTTATTCTCCTGTTAGGATTTTTTTTCAGCTTTCTGACAAATTATAATCAATATAGTTAATAGCAAATTTGAACAAAATTAACTCTTAATAGTTGAAGAAATAATATAAAAATTATATAAATACAGTTAACAACTATACAAGTTTCATTTTAAAACACAAGGAAATTCTTATAAATCACTTTAATTATTATGATACATTTCTATTAGGCTATGTATTTCTAATAGAATTCTAAGGCTTATTAGAATATAAGGAGGTCCGGTGTCCTTGAGTGTTAAGGTGTGAGTAGTTAACTATCCGTGCCAAGGGTTGTGTGTTTGATTCCCACTATTGGATGATGGCTTTTCTTTAAAAAAAAAAAAGAGATGGCATCAGCCCTATCCTGGGTAGAAAAGGAGTGTAACCTATTGATAACCCGTCCTAAAATTCTTAGTTTATTTATTTAAATTTTAACGTCCATTATTATTAATGGCGAATTTTAGGATGGGTTATCTATAGGTTACCACCCGTTTGTAGCCAGGATAGGGCTGATGCGTTTTCTTTTTACTAAAGAAAGGCCACCACCCCATAGTGGGAATCGAACCCACAAACCTTGGCACGGAGTGTTAAGTGCTCAAGCATTAACACTCATGGCCACCGGGCCTCCAAATTCTTAGTTAATAATAATGGACGTTAAAATTTCAATAGATAATATAGAATATAAGGTGCAATCTTCAATTATAACCTAATAGGTTCATTTTAAAAATGAAATTGATCTCTATAATTCAGAGAAGTTTATAATATAATATACATATAAGAGAGGAAAGTTTAATATTTATTTGAATTGTTTAAATGAGAGAGTAATAATTACAAGTGTGATTCAATTACTATTTACTAATAATAGTTAAGAATTTATAAAGAGGTTAAATTTAAAAGCAGATGTTATCTTTAAAACTTCGCTTATCGTATTAAGAATAGGTTTTTAATTACAATTTTTGAAATTTATTGAAGTGGTGAATTCGTGTGAGCAATTTTCAAATATTGCTCCAGCAAAGAGTTAATGAGCCAATATTTCTGAGTTTGAGTGATTTATTATTTTATGTACATACATATGAACAGAGGAGATATTTGTTTTCAGAGTGAATACAAAGATGGTGAAGGATTAACTTATAAATGATTTGATAAAGGTGAAATAGCTATTCCTCAGTATTTATTTTACGATATTTTTTCGATTTCTATCGGCATCCCCGGATTACGTCATCGGGCCTACGTTATTTGCGCGAAGAATGATGGAAATACTCTAAAAGAAACTTAGACAGCATGTCCTATTCGAGAAAATGAAAAATACCATTGATCTTGAAAAAATGTGTCGTGAATATACTATACACTGAACAGTTGGTACTAGTGGCACAATATTGTAAATAGACCTTGAATTAATGAACTAGCGTCAGTTGGTTGGGTAGACGTTTCAATTTCATACCTGTCTATACTAAAATTAAGGAAATTCATTGATTCTCAGTTCTATCTGCAACCATAATAATTCATGTTCGTATATAAGGGAAGAGGGCTGCAGCCCCTACCCCCCACGAAATTTTCATTCAATCGATAAAAATATATCATAAAAACCTTAAAAAATAAATTAAATAAGATCTCTTAGTTCAGAAAAAATATATTTTTTTGGGGTGTAATAGCGTTTTAGTTGGCTAACTATAACAAGTTCTAGATTGTTAATATTCCATACTTTCTATACGCCCTTGTCATAATTTGGTCTAAAAACATTTCGCTTAATCGTGTTACGACCAAATCGGGAATTAAAACCTTTTCATGGATTTTGTTTCCATTGTACATAAATGTTGACATAATATTGATATTTTTTTTACTCATAAAAAATAAACAGCGAAAATTTATTATATTAAAAATACTGATGCGAAAATAATAAGTAGGTAATATAATATTGCATAATGGGTAGTTCCGGTTGTGTTTTTTTTTTTTAAAGAAAAGGCATCACCTCTTCTCTGTCCAGAGCCGGGCCCAGGACCAGATCACGGGCCCCCACTTTTCAGAGTCAGACTGAAAATTCTTGTGCTTTGCTATAGGGCTTTAGACATTTTAAAGTTCTTTTCATCTTGAGTTTTTAGCTAAATGAGAATAATAGCCGACAATCGGTGCAGCAAAGGTCACTTTCGGTACTTGTAGTTTTATTACGACTCCTAATGAAATATACTATTCTGGGACTACACTTGTTTTGTCGTTTGTGTGTACATTAAAAAAATTCCAATAAATATAGGCTACGCCCGTCTATACTTCTAAACCCCATTCTTTTTACAAGCTCATAACCTATACATTTTTTCCCAATTAGCGAGGCCCGGCCCGGGCCCGGGACAACTGTACCCGACAGTCCCCCCCCCCCCATGTGGCGGCCCTGTCTGTCATTAATGAAATGTTAAAATTAAAGTAACAAATACTTTTTTTTATATATCCTGTTTTAGCGCGGTTCCTCCCTCCCCCATAGGGAGGAACCCCGCTTATAAGGTTGATACAATGAAACAATCCGGAAGTGCCGACTAGAAAATTTTGCGTTTCAGAACCCCTAGAGACCGAAAATGATGGTGGTTCAAATTTGTATATATATATATATATATATGTATATATTTATATATATATATATATATATATATATATATATATATATATATTTGTCTGTTCGCTCTCTAGCTCGAAGACGAATGGTCCGATTTTGATGAAATTTGGTACAAAAATCCGTCGTCCAATTTGAAAGGTCAAGTTCGTTAACCAGCGAAATCCGCCTACCGGAAGATGGCGTTTGGGGCGAAATTCGCGCAAAAAAAATCGTAACGCTTACGTTTTTGAGTTCATAAGCTTCTAAGTACTCGTTTTATATGATTCCTGGGCTAGGAAAACGAATGAAACCATTTTCAAGGCGATAGCTTTAACCGTTTTTGAGAAAATTGGAAAAATATTTTTTGAATACCGTTTTTGGTTTGGGTACTTAGAATCATGGGATTCAGTTGAAACTTTATCTGCATGTTCTACTTTCATTAAAACTAATATGTTGAAAGTTTTGTTACGTTTGGAGTTAAGGAAGGGTTAGAATAAAATATTTTATGAACAGACATGAAAAGTTTTGGGAAGTTCGTATACTTTCATTAATATCTCGAACACGGTTGGGAAATCGTGGTAAGTGGATAGAAACTATTTGAAAGCTTACTAAATTCTCTACAAAAAAGATTCTAAAACTATTTTTGATTAGGTTATGTCAATCGGAGAAATAAGTGCTTAAAACTTCAAATACGTCTGTTTTGTTCTTATGAACGGGTTTTTGTCGTTCTTGTTGTAATTTTTGTCTCTTTCCCTTCGTTTTTTATTGCTTTTTATTTTTGTAATTTCTTATGTTGCGAAAATTTTGTGTGTAAAACAGGATATGAAAAATGAGGCCAATTTTCTGTTGCTAGAAATAATATAAATTTTGGGAACTTTCTTTAATATCTCGAAAACTGTTGAGAATTTTGGTAAACGGAAGAATACCATTAGAAAGCTTATTAAATGCTCTACATAAAAGGTTCTAATGAAAGTTTTGATTAGGCGATGTCAATCGGAGAAATAAGAGCTTAAAGCTTTAAAGTAATTGATTTCGCTTATTCGAAGTGTTCTTTTCGCCTGTATTTTATTCCTTGTTATTTTTTAATTGCTTATAGTTGGATAATGTATTCGAAAATAAAACAGGTTAAGTAAAATAACAAAAACAATTTATTGTTAGAAATATAGATTTCCAAGATTCCAAGACCTTGCAACTAGCGGGACGGTTTCTTGTGTTGCCGACCCTTCCAGGTCAGATTGTAAATCCTACCTTTCAAGACTGGTGGAACCAAAATATAACTGTCAGGGTTCGGTCACTGCTACTTAATAAAACTACATTTTATCGTAAAAATGGTTTTATTGTGCCGACGTTTCGGCTTGAACTTCAAGCCTTCATCAGGGCTGTAAATACAAGTAGGACATATTTAACACTAATATATGCACATATCTATGTAAATATATATATATATATATATATATATATATATACATATATAATATATATATATATTTATATATATGCATATACACATACACATATACACGCACACATATGTACATATATATGCCCACATACCTAGACATATGGGGTATGTATTATTAAGTAGCAGTGACCTAACCCGGACAATCCCTACCTTGCATCATCAACGGTCAACGATCTCCTCTCAACAAAATAATAACTGCTTCTATTTTAATCTTTCGAAATTAGACTAGGGATAAGAACGGAACCGCGCTAAGATGAGGCAGTTCCTGCGAGTCGGACTTTTTTCTCTAGTTGTAGAAAAACTTAAGAAACGTTTACGTTTCATAATAAAGTAGTTCTGAGTAATTAGTGTCCAAACTCGGGTTTTCATGAAACTTTACAGAGGTGCTGCTTCATTTCAGCCTAAATAAGAATAAAATGCCTGGAAGCACTTAAACAGTATTTATTTTACACGTTTCACTGTTATGATATAACTTGTGTAAACTATAATTAAATAAATTTATATTAAAAAAATAAGCTAAAACTTGTGAATGCATAATTGAAACTTTATTAAGTGTACAGATTATTAGTTAAAGTTAAAATGCTGATAGACTTCTGAATCGCCTAATATTTTCGTTTTCATAGATTTCTGAATGGTTCTTAGAGTACAACTTTGCTTTAAATATATTATTATAGACAGAGTGCTTCCTCTTGAACACAAATTCTGCGAAAAGGCGAATAAGATGGTGTTTTATATTCCCATATCGCAAAACAATCCTCCGTAATGCAATCTCTTGACCATTTTACAATCATTGTGGGTTAATTCTATCGGGGATTTCAGCGTTAACGTTCTAATGTGAAAAAATAAGAGAATTAAAGACATTTAAATGTAGTTTTCCGTCAATCAAGGTCATTTGCAAGGCACGCAGATTCTATTGTTTATACTTTAAAAAATACAGTTCAAGTGATTAGTGATATTATTATTCTTATTTAGATTTAAATGAAGCACTATCATGGGCGCTTATAAGGAGGGGGGGGGGGGGGGTGAGGGAGGTAAGATCACTTAGTTCAGAAAACATAATTTCTTTTGGGTGTAATAGCGTTTTATTTGGCTAACTATTCCAAGTTCTAGATTGTTAGTATTCCATACTTACTAAATGCTTACAGCCCCCCCCCCGAAATTATTTTCTATATACGCCCATGAGCAGTATGTGAAGTTTCACTAAAATCCGAGTTTGGGCATAATAGCTCTGTATTAACAATAAATGTTGAAGAAAATCATATTTAAACTCGTTGAAGTTACTGAATCTTGCCATTTAAGGCTTCGAACATTTTTTTACTACGCCTAATATAAAAGTATAGAAATACTTTTTTTTTATTTAATTTTAATTTTAACGTCCATTTATTATTAACTACGAATTTTAGGACGGGTTATCTATAGGTTACCACCCTTTTCTAGCCAGGATAGGGGTAATGCCTTTTCTTTTTTCGAAAGAAAAGCCACCGCCCCTAGTGGGAATAGAACCCACGACCTTTGGCACGGAGAGTTAAGAGCTCACGGCTACCGTGTCTCCGTATAGAAATACGGTATAGCTCCATTTAGTTCTTTAATACAATACTTCAAAATTAACTATTAACTCAATTAATTAATACAATTCACTATTAACTCACTCTTACTTGGTGACAAAACAAGACATACCACTATGTACAGAATGTAATAAGGAATTAACAGTAAAACACTTACTAACAGACTGCAGGAAACGTGAAAACATCAACATGCCACATGATATGTACGAACTTTTGACAGATGGTAGCCCACACATATCCATTATTTTACATTTTTTAAAACAGATCAACATGTACGAGAAAATTTAGAAAAACGTATTCTAATATGGTTCACCATTTATTAAATTTTATTTGTACAAAATGGACCAAAAAGATTGAATTTTAATTTATTGAAAATAATTGATTAAATTTACCATCTTTTTGTCTATAATTTTATAACATATATATATATATATATATATATATATATATATATATATATATATATATATATATATATATATATATGTATAGATACTTTTTGCCTTTCTTTTTAATGTTTCAAAATTTGGATTTTTAGATCTTTTATTTTGTTTGCACCCTACGTGTTTATAGAGCAAATCGCCCTGTTGCGGGCTTTGAAATCAAATCAAATAAAAAAAATTCTTCAAAAATTAGTAGTATTAGTTGTGTCCTATATTTGTTAGGATTTATATATAGTATGAGACTCTAGGGCTTCCCCCTTCTGTTGGAGCCCTCCTGGAGGGCCGTTACCTCTTCCCCAGGGTCACCAACCTCGCTGGCTACCTTGTCGTGACCTCACTCTCGGCCGTATCATTCGTTCGCCTGCTAATATAATCTAGTAGGCATAACATTATTATTAGCACTAGCCCCTAGGAATATATTGAATGAAGTTTTGAAAAGTTGCTTCAAATATATATGAGGGCCCCAGAAATGAAGGGATCTGAGTGACATTTTTGGAAAAAAGGAGCTAGATACAGAAATTGGTTCTGAACATCGTTATCTAGTGGATGGTAAAGAGATCCAAGTGATTTTCTTGACAGTGTTGCCTCTTAGCTTGTGTTTTCTTGAGTATTGTCACTTTAGTATTATAAAACCAGAAGGAATTTTAGGGGTCTGTGTACGGATCTTCCAATTCTTTTGCTTATAATAATCATAAACCGGATGATGTACCTATTATATATTATTGATAATAAACAGCTAAGGACCACTGGGGTCCTCATATATGTATGTGTGTGTGTCCGTTGAAGTTATAGCGGCTAAAATTTTTTTTTCTTTTTCGCTACGAAACTTGATATATGTAGCAATGCTATAACAAAGGATTGGAGGAGTTCGTTAGCCAGGAAAATCGGTCCATCTGGAATAGGAGGTTTAGTCTTGACACCAATTATTATGTTCCTAAAGATCGAAATTGTTGTTATATAGTAACGAAACTTGGCATACATCATGGTCATCTAAAGAGAAAGATAAAACGCATTTTATTATAAAACAATGTAGTTTTATTAAGATACCAAGACCGAACCATGACTGTATCTCTACCTCCCCTATCCCAGCGGTCAACGATCTCTTCTCAATATAAAGAGAAATATGTGTTGTAATAATAAACAAAATAAGTCAATTAGTCCAGAACCAACTTATTAATTTGGCCGATTTTTTCACTTTCATCCAACGAAACTTGGTAGGTACCCTCTGCAGATAATTTAGAACATGTTTGGTAAAAAAAAAAAAGAAGCAAAATCGGTTCATTGAAAGTAGAGGATTTTTACTGAAGAAAATGTTGGTTCATAAGACTCACTCCATAGTAATGAGCTGCAATGCTGAACAACTCATTTTCTTCAAGATTTCTGTAGGTTTGTACTTCTGCTCCCCTGTGAGCCCCCTCTCAAAGGTTGCTGACCCCCTTAGGGCTTCCCTCGCTTTAAATGCCTTTCATTAAAGGCCCTCTAAAGCCGGTTTTGTGTTGGTCAAACAGACAGAAACAGAGCACAAAACCCGTAAAGATCTACTTCATTCTATATTCCTATCATGGAATTTCCGATAATACTCAGGACTAATGCCTTTAGCATTAGTTTATTTATTTTAACCAATATAGGTACAGATAAATACACGTTTTAAGCATGTCCTCGAAACGATGACTGTCCTTGTAGAATATGTTTTAGGTTCGTATAGTAAGGTTAGTTGCAGCATCCATGGCTGCATTATCTCCATCTTCCTTTAGGGAGAATCTGCAAGCTATTGATTTCAATGCCTATCTGCTTGCAGCCACACTCGCTCCCTAACATCAAACCATATTGTTATTTATTACCTTCACTTGGCAAATCTATAAAAAGAAAAACAGCTAAATTTTTGTTTGTTCTAACTCAACATGTTTGTATTTACTTCCCTATTCTCAAGGGTTGAAGATGAAATTAAAATTATTTTCAATTCAGCGCCCAGATTTACTTAAATTTTAGCGGCCTTTTTTAACGACACGTATTTTTTCAGCCTTATGTAACCATTATGCGTTTTATTTTCTTTCTTATTTTTCTTTTTTTTTCAAAGAAACCCCACCATCCATTACAAGGGAATTTAATCCACAAGTCTAAGCAATGTTCGCTCCCTAATATCCACTTATATCGGTCCTCCAGTAAATAGAGATAATAATAGTTTTAATAATTAGTTCTACGAATAGATTATATAAATTAATTTATTATTTTGCTTAATAGCCATAATACTAGCCAGGAACGGTTTGGATAGGGCTAATCCCTTAATTTTACTCTGACATTTTCTTTATTTCTTAGCACTTTCGAGGAACGAAGCCTCATCTTCAATGATATAATCGTTACAGGGACACCATAGTGTCCAATAATAATATTTCTGTTGCAAGAATACTTAAGGACTACGAACACCAGGGAATTGATGCTGATTATCAATTATATCCCTAAATTAGATGCACCAATAGGCCCAATTAAAAGGTACCCTTTTCTTGTTGATTCTGAGGAACACGTTTATGGAATCGTTAAAGATACTATTTAAAAGTTTGAAATCCCTCACCACTTTATTTATAGTTTTATATCTGAAGAATTTAATTCTAGACATACGAAAAGATCTTTAGTGGATTAAGAAGAATGTAGTAAATCAACCCTGAATGATAAAAAAAGTTGAAGAAATCGTTTCACCAAAGATACTTGTCAGTTGATGTGCTTATATGATGACTGTTACCTTCCATATGCATTTTCCTTTCAGAGAACCATTCGGATGGTTAGGAACATCACTAAAAGGCTTATTAGTTTTTCTGAATTTATACCTCAAACGATTCATTTGTCACTAGTCCTTGTAACGTAAATTATATGCTATAATAGAATAGACTTAATTATTCTCTTTAAATAGTTTCCTTTCAAAGTGCGTTTTGCTGACAGAGAAGGAACATTATCGGTAAAATGAAACGCTAAGCGCTGCCATGCACAGAGCTTATTACTGTTCAGCTTCAAGGCTCAGGCCTGACTAGGAACAACACCAAAATGCCAAATAGCTCTTCTGTTTTTATTTCTCAAATGATTTATTTTTCACTAGTTCTTGTAGCGTAACCATATACCAAATTGGGACAGAAGAAACTATGTTATTAAACCCTGTAACAAGAACTTCTCCCTCCTTTTCCTTTCACATTTTACAGGCTGATGTCTTTGTGTGCAGGGGTTACAGAGGCTGACTGAAGAACGCAGGTGCGTGACAGGAGGGGAAGAAGGTTGCAGTGAGGCTGCCTCCCACTTAGCGACTATAGAGGAGTGGGGGTTGACGACCTTGAAAACAGCTGTTACCAGTGAAAGGACAGCTGATGGTGTGCGCGCGCCTCTCCGGCTGTTCTACGTATTGACTCCCCTCCACTTACACGATCAGCTGGATTGATCCTCCTGTACAGTCCCGTCAGCCTGCAACTGGCCAACGTCGGGTACACAATCAGGTGACGTACCCCCTAACTCCTTCACTTATATTGTTCTTAACTTCAACTTTAAATTAGTGTAAAAATAAAAAATAAATATCTTCATTTTCTCCTTCCTTATTTTCACCCAGTGTTTTAGCTTTTTTTTTTTTTTACTATTTTACATTACAAAATGTTCTTTGTCTTCCTTATTTTCATGCGAAATATTGTGTTTAATAATTAAAGGAAGAGGTATCAACAGGCCTGTTCTGTGGATTTCAGTTAGAACATTCTTTTAAAAATAAATCCTTCTGTAAATTTGGGGATAACTTTGCCAATGACTGCACAAAGTTAGTAGCATTTTGTATATAATTGCTCATATCCATTCTGTATTAATTAAATAGGGTTCACTCCGATGGCGTTTTGAGTTTTATGCAGTGATTATCATTGATATATAAATGATTATACTAGATATGCAGTGATTGCAATATTCGATTCTTGATTTATATTTAGGGAGGACTTGATTCCATCATGAAAGCTACAAGTTACGCAAGCCTACCTTCCTTACAGAATAATTACATACACTTACGTCAGTAGTTTTTAGTAATTATGTACTTCATTATAGTCCAGTTAACAAATTATTTACCAAGCCATAAATCAAATCTGTCTGGAATGTTCTTCTGATTCTCTTGTACCCAAAGTTATTCTTTTTCTCTCAACCTTTATTTTACGGTATTGAAACTTTTCATCAAATAATTAATCCCTTACAATATCTACCCTAATGTTTATCACAAACCAAACATTTAATAGTTAAACAACAATAAGGTTTGTTGTTTTTATATCTTAACTAGTTGTCCTTCTAAATAGCATTCGAGAACCTTTATTTGACATAGATATGTCTTATTGCTTGATTTGATCAACACTAGAAATGTTACCCACTTTCAAACCTTTTTTTCTTAAAATACACAACGCATGTGCACAAAAGAGCTACCAATAAGTTCATAATTTACAGAAAAATGAGCGAAATCCAAATTTATGTCTTTTTTATCCCTGATCATGCACATGTATCTTCAATTCAGAATACTTATTTTCATTGAGGGTAAGTTGGGAAATTCTAAATCATGAATAATAATTAGTGGAACATACTAAAAGAGTAAAACATTCAAAAATGCTCAGTTTCCTTTTCCTAGTTTTGGCCATCTAAATCTAGAAGATTAAGTAAAAAAAAAAAAAAAAAAATTAGAAATTATGTGGAATTGTCTTCCTGCAACACTTATAGCTCTTCCCTCCGAAGGGAAGTACCTATTGAGGTTGCACTGATGACGGAAATTTTGAATAATTTCTTCAAATCCTTGCATTTTGCAAACGATTGAACGTGTTCGTCAACCAGAAAAATCGCTCCTTCTGGAGAGAGAGGGGGGTTTACTCCGGACCCAAAGTAGTTATTTGTCCATACTGGCGGTAATTGTTGTTGTATTGTAATGAAACTCAGTATTCGTTCTGGGTATCTAATGAAAAAGAATTGTTGTAAAAATGAACTAAATCGGTTTATTAGAATTTGGGATTTATCTGTATTATGTTCAAATATGTTGAACATAAAATATTATGTTGAATTGCCGCCTAACCAGCATTCGTTGTAACTTCTACCACTAGGAGCGCTGAACACGGACCCTGTATGGTTCTTCTGTACATTGAGACAGTTGTTCATTGCAAATATAAAAGAGCAGGACTATTGCATGTATATATATATATATATATATATATATATATATAACCTATATATATATATATATATATATATATATATAGGTTATTATAAGAAAATTAATTAGGAATACTCTGTACACTACCCATATTCTGACGAAAGTGCTTAGTTATGGAGCTTGTGCGTGACGGACTTGTTAGATTTAATATTATCCTGGGTCTCGTTATTCGTCACCTTTTCCTCGCCCTGAGAGATAGTCTATGGAGGCTTTCTTCGCCAGATCTCTATTCTTCGTTCTTCGAGTGCTCTTCAATTGGGTCAAGTTGATGAGCAAGGCTCAAGAGGTCGAGCCCATTCGGGGAGTCCAGCATCCACACGATCTCTAGAGGTTCATTTAATAAGTAACAAACCGTACGATAATAATACATTGGTCGTTCTCCTAATAATGACCATTTAAACATAAAAGTAAAAAATATCCATGAGTCCGGCTCGCAGGAACTGCGTCATCTTAAGATGTTTTCGTTCTTATCCCTAGGGCCATTAGGAAACCTTACTATATATACAGTTAAATTTTTGTTTTGATATTTAGTGAAAAATTGAAACACTTAATCAAATTACATCTCAAAGAAAAGCGAGATTTTAGGCGCAACAAGGAAACAAACAGCACCCTACATATGACATGAGCAGTTTCTTAAATATCTCAAAAACTTAGAGAATCATGGAAAGTGGACGGTGACTATCCTGAAGCTTTATAAATTCTTCTCAACAAAAAAGGTTCTGAAGGGGCGATGTCAATCCGAAATAAGTGCTTAAAACTTTGACTGCTATTTTAGTTTATTTGAACATTTATTTTTGTGCGATTCCCTTGGTTTCATTATTGTATGTTATTTTTTTTTATGATAAAAGTAAGGAACATATTTTTAATTTTAATTTTACAAATGTCACTACGGATATTTTAGTATTAAAGCAATTTTACTTTTAACTAGGGTAAAGTTTAGGATTATAGTTCTATTTAGCTGAAAAGAGTTCAATTCAAAAAGTTAGAATGTGAACTTTTTGAATTGAACTCTTTCAAAAAGTAGCGAGCCTAAAATCAGGCATCAGCCCTATCCTGGCTAGAAAAGGGTGGTGACCTATAGGTAACCCGTCCTAAAAATTCTTTGTCAAGAAATGGACGTTAAAATTTAAATAATAATAATAATAAAATCAGCTTTTGCATAATGAGCTATTCGACGACCATTTTCCGGGATAGAAATACCTTGAAAACGAGAAGTTTTATGTTCGAATTCCTTTGCGTGTTTTATCACACATCTAATCAGCTTTAACATCTCTGAATGCTTCTTAATGGAATAGGAATATATTTCCAACGTTTGTGAATCATTAGCGTGCAATATCTCCATATCTCAATATGCAATTTTCAGTAGAATAAATCTGTATCTCAGTAGAATAAATCTGTGTACTTTTGAATCAAAACTATTGGTATCGATCCGTTTTTTGTCTATATTTTCCTCAGTTTTTAATTGATCCTTGTGTTTTTAATTGCATTTAGCAGTAAAATGAATATATCAGTAAACGAAGGTGTGCAAATGAGAAATATGTTTTCCTGAAGCACAACAGAGGAGGTGGGGTTAGCAATTTCCCCTTAAGATTTGGATCAGTTTCCTTTGCATTGTGGTTCCTAAAATCTCGACTTTTAGACAAGTCATAGATGTTTTTCAATTTTTCACGAAATATTAACTGTTTCTATTCAAAGCTTTCAATGACACTGGGCATAAGAAAGAAAATGCGCTAAGATGACGCACTTTCTACGAGTCGGCCTTTTTCAAACTTGTAGCTTTATTGTGTGTCCGCCATTTCAAGTTTAATGGAATAACAAAAAAAAAAATTAACTTTTGACTTTACGGCATTAAAATTCTTCTTGTATTGTTCAGGAAAAAAAACATGCATTTACTTAGATAAAATGTTTCTTATGTCTGAAGTGACTTCTCCTGGTGCTCGACCACGATAATCGTGTATACTGCTTTCAACTTGTTCTCTGTGATATTGCATATACTTGCAACAAGTAGAACGAATTGTAGGATGTCTGCTGAGCATGGGATTGCTTGGAGTGCCTTCTTGTGAAACTGGAAGTGAAAGCGATAAAAGTGGGAAAGAGAATAACCTACATTTCAGGGCTCTTAGAGACTTGTTTAATTGGGGTTTCTGCTTGAATTTACATAGTATTTAATCCTTATGTTTGGGTTAAATATTGTTAGAAATGGAAAACCCTTTTTGGAACCTTCCAAATTATGCCATATTTGTCTGATATCCATGTTGCTGGATGGAGACAGATAGCATGATATTCTTTAGGGGAAATCCTTCTTTGAATAACACGATTAACCACATTTTGTGTGTGCGTCCGTGTTTTCCTATTTATGATCGCGCCAACTTCTATTTGGCTGTGTGTGAACTTAGAGAGCGCCTGGACGTACGAAGAAACCCAAGAATATAGTATTCCTCAAAACAAGAGTCATTCCTTAACTAGATGAACCTCCTCATTCAAAAATTAAGTTACAAAATTTGAGTTCCGTTTTGAATATTTTTACTTAAATGGAATGCCACGTCAGTTATTTAGTACATCATTTTAACAAGGTCAAGTGGCAATCTGTTTGTGCAGACTTGTTTGTCTTGACATTTCACACAACACAAACAAAGGATGGATAATTCCATAGGTCGATATTTCATCTGTCACATTCTGCCAATATTATAGGTTATTGCCATTCATATTATCGACGAGAGTCTCCACAACTCAGTATACTGGGGTGCTTGCTGAGTGAGATGCGGGCTCAAATCCCGCCATCGCTGGGTTGTCTGCTTCGGATGATGTTGAAAGAGGGATGTATTTCAGCAGTCCTGGTCCAAATGGTCTACAATCCGTAGTGTTAATAGTATTGGCAGTCGCGACGGGTTGATATTTAGCATAGTAAGATACAATTATTTCGTTGGTTCACTAAATATATGAAAAATGGTTATTTTTATTTTATTGGATGCAGGTTTTTGATATTTATCGAAAATATGAATATTTATCCCAAGGATGGTTATGTTTGTGTAGTCTTATAAAAATATTTAATAACACAAAATTAATAACAATTATATCCTAAAGCACATTATATACTTTTGCAAATGTATAACAGCATTATTTATCTCAAAGGAAAGAAATCTGGATCTCCCGAAAAGTATTTTCAATATCACCCTGGTTTTGAAAGATCTCTTTCATAAAAAGTTGCTCGTGCTTGAAGATGTGGAAGTCAGGCGTATGATAGTACTAAAGAATTTCGTTGCTCAACTTGCGTAGTCGCCGCAACGTTATTTGTGCAAGCCTAACCGGCCATTATCAAGGAGGAGAGTTGGCTCCTTCCTATTAATGGAGAGGAAGGCTTTGGAAAATGTCTTGGTTGTTCGCCTCTGTTTTTGCATTGAGAAACAGATAATTTTTATTTCGAGCTAAATAAAACTAAACGACTTCATGGAACAGATTTCAAAGCGTTACTCGCTTGACTCATGTGACACTTGACAAGGCACTTTGTCTTAATATTGACCTCCAGATGACGAAGGACGATGGATTGGTTCACGCCATGTTCTTCCGCTATTTATCGTGTGGTTTTGGTTAGATCTGCTTCCAGTATTGCCTTCAGCTGGTCTTCGTAAGTTACAGAATGGCTTCCACGACCTTCCTTGCCTTCCTACTCGAATTCTACGCTACAAAACCTTTGAAATAAACGCTAGTACACCATTTTTAGTTTAACTTTAAACAAGAGGTTTCTTTTATTTAAACAAGAGGTTTAAAATGCAGATCGCTGCCTTTGGGTAGACATCTACATTATTTTTGGCGAGACCAAATACTTGTTGACGCTTTCCTCAAATTTAAACTTCATGTTTACGATTTTTTTTTTTTTTTTATTATTTTGGAATAAAAAGTAAAATGGTTTTAAAATATGTTAAACTGGTGAAATTAAACTGGTATTAAAATAAACTTTGACAGTCCAAATATTTGCTTGTCAACAATTCTCTCTACAATTATTTTCCTGAGTATAAGTTTTGATAAAAACATTACATTTCATAAATTAGGATTCTTATCAAAAACACATTTCAATTGATTAAGTGTTCTAAATTAAAAATTGTCTGCTGACTCCTTTGTTGATAAATAAAATACGATAGACGTCACTAACGAATAGAAGTCAGCTAATTACCTACATTATTTTTAATTATTGATTCTCTTCGCAACTTAGGTGATTACACTTATACTGATATCTTTTTTTCATTATATAACAGATCTCGCATAACGAATTGTTGACCAAACGAGAAAACAATATTTAGAAATATAGATAAAAGGCTGTCGTAGTTAGTCATGTGGGGGTTATTAAATGTCATCGGTTTTCTAATCAAGCCAAAGGGTCGTGGGTTCGATTCCCTCTAGGGGTGTTAGAAAAAAGAAAAGGCATCAGCCCTATCCTGTCTGGTAACCTATAGATATCCCGTCCTAAAATTCTCAGATAATAATAAATTGACGTTAAAATTTAATAAATAAATAATCAAGCTATTAAAATTATTTAAATTGAAATGTGTTTCCTAAATATTGGCTCCCGCCACAGCATAATTCTATCAAGTAATCAGACACGTCAAAGTTTTTTTCTAAATCTGCATTCTGTTAGTAAATATTTTGTTGCAGTATGTGGTATTTCGGTGCATCTTGATATAAATAAGTCATACGTTAATGGCCTATTTTTCAATAGTCCTTTCAACTATTTTACTATTAATTGTTGTTCTATCTGTTCACTGTCGTGTCATACTAATATGGGTGCCATTTTTTCAGAATAAACGCTTTGCCTCCTACTTGCGTATCTTCGTCATGTTGATCGAAGTATCTCTTCGTCCTACTCTAAATACTGTAATAGTGTTCTGTTTAATTTTATTTTATTTTTGCTTATTCTTTTTATTAGAGCCTTCAGTGAATGGCCAAAAATGGCTTATAAAATAGAAATGTGTTTTATCAGTCTCGAAAAGGAGTGTTTTTACAAGTAGTACAGGGCCGAGATTAATTCAGCTACGTTATGCAGCCTATTGAGTAACATTAACTTTCAGATGTTACGGGAAAGTAGGCTATGACTTTCAGTGTTTCCAGGCAACCCACTTTCTCAATTAATCTTAATATTTTTTTAAATAAGGCCCTCCCTATTGCACGGCCTAGCTTCTATACTAATGCTCTTAAATCTTATATCTTTTGAGAATTTTAATATCTACCAACCAAACCGTGTTTAGGGTTCTTTATAGTCCTTAAGAGTTTTTTTTTCTTTTTAATGCGTTTTATCATAGCGTTCCCTAAAAACGGAAAAACGGCGTATATCCTCGATCCTACAATACGCTTCGAAAGCAACGATATAGAAGAGGATGAAAAAATAGGTGCCGAAAAGAAGAACATATACTCAAAATGCACGGCGTATTACCAAGAAAAGTTCCAAGATGAGTTTGGGAAGCGGAAGTATATAGTAAAAGGACTATGGTTCGCATCGAGGGGACCATTCCTAAGGGCACAGCACTCATCCTTGAAGATCTTGGACTGACCACAGACCAGCTATCAGCATTAGCCGAGTCCATATTAGTGGACACACTCGGCATAATAAGCAATCACATTTACGGCCACTGAGTGCTTATCATCCATTCACACTGTTTCTTTATATACTTTAGGCTATATTTTCAATTCTATAAATTCCTCCTCAATAACATAAATTCCTTCTCTTCTATCACTATAGCCTTCTTTAGTCTTCATCTTCTTTATTCGCTTTTTCTCGTTTTGAACTCCTCACATCTTCAGCCTATAAATTAACCCTATGTCCGAATGGATGATAAGCATGCTGTGTATCTAGCAACCCAATGTAAATGGGCAGCCCATTTTATTTGTTAATAATAAAGTTTTCTCTCTTAGTGAATATTGATCATTTTTATTGATATTGTTTTCTTCCACTATTGATTCTAATAGGGCTTCTTGTACAATTACTAAACATTCGCAGAATCAAGTTATTCTTGTCAAATTTATCCTTCTAAACTCTTAAGTTGGAGACTATTCACATATATGTTTATAGACACTCTCAAACGTATATATATAGACTTTTTCTTCTTTGATCTTTAGATTATTTATTTATTTGATGTGTTCTGCCTCATTGGCTATCAACACAAAGAACAACATCCTCCGAACCATTCAATTAAGAAACCATTATTAGTAGATCAACATCTTTTTGCTGTAAAAACTCAGAAAAATTAAGATTCTCTAATAGCTTTCTAGATATTGGTTTGAAGACCACGATACTTGTTGCCTTTCGTTTATTGAAGTCGGCTCGATCGGTTCTGTGTAACGTACTCAATATTTCACCCTTTGAAGCTCAGGATCGATGACGCCGCCGGTTTTAATGCTAGTTATCGAACACTCTCGTAATTGTCAAGTCTCTGAATTATAAATTACATTTAATTATAGCATCGAAAATATGAATATTTTTTTTAAAGTCGGGCTAAGCAGAAACTGAGTCATCTAGGCGTGTTTCCATATTATGCTTATATCTGGTGTTATTGGGAGATGTATATATTCTCAGTTTGGATGAATATCAATGCGTAAAAATATGTTCTATTCAATTCCTAGTGTTTTCCTTTTTTTTCTCTCTCTAAGATATCTCAATTAATGGGGTTTTATTTGATTCTCCACGTCAAAATACCTAAAAATAAATTGTATCTGAGACATATTAATGCAAAGCTGTAAGCCCTATTTTTTTTTTCGCGTAAACGTTCCTAAAAGGTTATTTCCTAAGCTTCTACCATTATTTACTCCATTTGCAACTTACCGTGTCCGTTTCTTACTTTCATAGTCGATTTGGTTTTGCAACTTGCATTGCTCAAACGACAGCTTGCCTTAACCGCTGGACGGCCAGAAGTCACTGGAATATCTCTACTCTTATAACAACAGAAAAAGAGTTATTTTTACAGTAATAAAATTATTACAAACAGTAAAGGTTAATACAAGCCTTAGGGACGAAAGACAAATTATATGAACTCTCTAAGAAAATGTAGTGATGTATATACTGTACGGTAAAGTATTGAATTAACTCTTGTGCAATACTGAATAAGTCTAAAATTCCTAAAACAGACTCTTTAAATGGCGTATTTTAGAATTAAAATGCGTGCTGTTATTACATTTATCAGAAAAAGGTCTAATTAACCAAAGATCGGGTCAGGAAATTATAATTGCGTCTTACCACAAACACGTTGTGGTAATCCAAACAGATAATTGAATGATAACACAGAATAATGAAATCGTAAAATATACTCCTTACAATAGCTAAATTAATTACTTTGCAACTCGGAATACTTATATAAGTAAAGATATTGATTATCTTAAAAACTTTAGACTAATACTGCCTTTAGCTGTTTTAATAGTTTCAGTTTTTTTATATTATAAAATAACTAATCGTTTCCTCCCTACTTGCTCGGAAACAATCCGGAGTCGACGCCTAGTATACTATAGCAGTAAATTCTTGGACGAACATGGAATTTCCTTTTGAAGAATTTTAGTAACGAATATCATCAACACTATAATGTTGATGATAAAAATTCCATGTTCGTCCAAGAATTTACTGCTATTTCAATACTGCGTTTACGGTAAAATTCACACGAAAGAATCTTAACGTTTTAGGTTTTAGGTTAGCTCGACAATTCAAAGGAAATAAATGAAAATTGTTGTTCCGTATAATAAAATAAAAGTCCCAGATAATACAAAGGAATGTTGAATGCCAAGCCCTAAATTGGTCAGGTCTCCTGATATCTACAGACTGGTTTTCCTCCTGGGACCGTGATTTATTTATTTATTATTTTTTTAAATTAATCTATTAATTACAATTTACTAAAATAATCTGTTTTCCATAATGGATTTCCTAACAAAATAGTTCATTGTATAGTTGTACCAAGATAAAGGCACTAAGATAAATACTAGGTTACTAAGATAAATTGCATCATGATACAATATCTACTTTCTGACAATCTGGAGGTGAATCATTATGACGTAATTTATGGTAAAATGGATATTTGTTTATGTTCTAATAAAATGTTTATATTTTAGAAAAATATAATAACATAAGCAAACTATATTTTCGGACCCACAAAATTGTATATATGTATTATGAGGTTTTGGGACTATAATTGTCTTTCCAACATTGTCCTCAAAAACGCCTTATAAAAATATTTGTTAATAAAAAAATATAAACTATAGTTCGACCAGAAACAAAAGAACCAGGAGTGCGGGGCCGGAGGGGAGTTAGGCCTTCCCCCAAATGGGCTGGAGGCAGCGCTTGCGCACTACCTGGTTCTTTTAGTCGCGGTACACCTATTGTCGGCCCTTGCGAAGCATTCGCACTTTATCCTCCTCAAATCCCACTTAAATGAAGTACACAGCGTATAGTTAGGACCATGTAGTTACTGTGTCATTGATGTAGGTGTGTGTTGAAGGAAGGAATAGATGTGTGTTTAAATTTTAGATTTTTTTTAAAAATAGTATTAACATGTTTAAAGGGCCGGGCATGAAATCGAAATCGGTTTCATTTCTATATAACTCAATATCCTCTAAAGAGGATGGGTCAAGGGCGGGCGGGATTTCCAAAACAAGTTTTTTTTTAATTATAATTTTTCGAAAAACAACAGAAATGTGAGTAATTTGTATATTTCCACCACTATTAAAAGGAATCCAACCCATGAGCGTAGATACGAAGTGCTCACGCCTTAACACTCTTCGACTCCAGGCTCCAGAAAATATTAAAGCTCCGTTTAAGTTAATTTGTTAAGTTACTCACTTAATTTTAGATAATATTATTTTTGGGATGTTGCTTGTGGAAAACATGCTCTTGAATATACAGCATTTTTAATTGTGAGCAATTACCATTTGAATGTTTGAGTTTTCTTAAAAACATCGAAATTCACTGTTTAACGGTAATTAAAATTAGTATTTAACTTATGTAGCCTTGTGTTACGTCGTTATGAATTTCCGGACTTTTCGTTTTATATCGTTGATGAGCTGGCTGCTGATCCTTTCAGTCCTTCCCGATGACTCACTCGGATTCTGAGTCATATTTCTTTGAATTCTCTGTTTTTGTGTACACCCAGGTTGATAATCCTCGTCGCCTGATTTTAGCACTTTCCTCCGAAGGAAAGTAGCTATTGAGGTTGGACTCATGGCGGAATTTTTGAAAAATTTCTTCAAATCTTTATCGATCCTACCTAGTAGACACCGAAAATGACCCCCGTTAAAATTTATATATATATATATATATATATATATATATATATATATATATATATATATGCATATATATATATATATATATATGTGTCTGTTAACACGATAGCGGCCAGAGTCTTTGTTTTTTCGTCACGAAACTTGGTATATACCATTCAATTAGCAAACGATTGAACGAGTTCGTTAACCACCAAAGTCGGTCCACCGGAAGGGGGGGTTTACCCCGAACCCAAAACACTAATTTGACTATGTCAGCCGTAATATTTGTTATATTTCAACGAAACTTGGTATTCGTAGTGGTAATATAGAGAGAAAAGTGAGATATAAAGATGAACTAAATTGGTTCATTAGAAGGGGGGGGGGGTTTACTCCGGACCCACAATACCAATTCGCCACTACCAGCCGTGATTTTTGGTATATTTCGACGAAACTCGGTATTCGTAGTGGTAATATAGAGAGAAAAGTGAGATATAAAAATGAACTAAATCGGTTCATTAGGAGGGGGGGGGGGTTTACTCCGGACCCACAATACCAATTCGCCACTACCAACCGTGATTTTTGGTATATTTCGACGAAACTCGGTATTCCTAGTGGTAATCTACAGGTAAATATGTGTTGCAAAAATAAACTAAATCGGTTCATTAGGAGAGGGGGGGGGGGGTTTACTCCGGACCCACAATACCAATTCGCCACTACCAGCCGTGATTTTTGGTATATTTCGACAAAACTCGGTATTCGTAGTGGTAATCTACAGGTAAATATGTGTTGTAAAAATAAACTAAATCGGTTCATTAGAAGAGAGGGTATACTCCGGACCCAAATTTCTAATATACTCATACTAGTCGTAATTTCTGCTGTATTGTAACGAAACGCGGTATACGTCGTGGGTAACCCATGAGAAAGAAGTGTTGTAAAAATGAGCTGAATCGGTCAATCGGAAAGCGGGGGTTTAATTTGTAATATATTTCAATAGAAAAGCCCGCCAGACGTAGGTTCACAAAGCCGCCGCAAGGAGCGCTTTCTACCACTAGTGTGACTGTATCCTGTTCCTGCCTTAGATCCTGCGATATGAGGTTTTTTGTATTTATTACGTAGTGTAATAGGTACCATGTGTAAACATAACTCTGGAAGCAAATTAATAATTGATCAGTTACTCATTACAAATTTAAAAGAGAACTATACATGTTTTTATTTTATTTATGTAGGATATTTTAAGCAAATTGTTCTGGAAAGCAGTCTACACTACCCAAATTCTGAGGAAAGTGCTTAGTTATGCAGCTCCTGCGTGACGGACTTTTTAGCCATGCAGCGGTCCCGATGATTTATTTTCTTGTCATCCCAGGGAGGTATTACTATTTTATTTCGATAGCATGGCAAAAGCCATTGTCGAATCATGATCGATTCCCATTTACCAATCCGGACCTGGGCTTTTGTCGTGGAACCGTTCTAACTAGGCGGATTTCCTCCCTTTGGAGTATAAAACTAGCTGGTTTCCTTTTTAGTTGGGAACAACACCCGGAACTAATGTTAGTATTGTTTTATGAAAATAAGATCAATCAGTTACTTTGCCTGAACCGCACTTCATCTAAAAATTAACTGTACCTACGCTTGGTGGCCTTAATTTTAGTGAAATTTCTACGTAACTGACAATAATGCATTAGGAATTTATGTTGGATGATAATGATACTAATCTATGAATATCATCATCCACAATTTCGTGATATATCTATGAATCGGAAGGAATTCATTAAATAATTCAGATAGTCAGATGGTTATCATATTTTATGCTTTGGATATTTTTCTTAGGAATTTGCTAAACTTAGACTACTCCTACTGGACGTACGTTTCAACGCGTTTCCTCCCTCCCACCATTTGTCGAAAAGCCGCTTATGATATCTAACCGATGCCGATATTTTCGCTTATTAGTCTGTTTGCGCTCTAACGAAAACTTCCCGGTAGAAACATTGTTGTCCTTACGGCTTCGCGTTTACAGACTTCCAGATACACGTTTTATTTGTAATTTGGCGTGGGGGCTTTGAAACCATTTTCATAAATCACATATCTAACCATTTTTCGAGAAAAGGAGACAACTAGATTTTCCATACTTTTCCGCTTAGACTTAGCTACAATTATTCGAACTGTCATTGGAGTTTAAATTGTTTTTAGAAATTATTAATTGTTTCTATTCCAAGCTTTGTAAATGACACTCTGGATAAGAAGGCAAATGTTCTAAGATGTCGCAGTTCCTGCGAGTAGGACGTTTTTTATACTAAGTTTAGGTAATATAATATAACTCAAGAAGTGGTCTTTTTTGGCACCAGTGCATATGTGCACGTAATTTTTTCGCCGCAATGGTTTAGAAAATGGTCCATTGCCCAGGATTCGGCTTTTGTTTCCGGCAGTGATAGTGTTGTGACAAATGTTCTTCTGTATTGCGAAGATTTCATCCGATTGTTTAGTCCCTAATTAATAAAGATCTGTCATCCATTTTTAGTGTGACTTATTGTTTGTATTTTGGAATTTTTGTTATTTGTGCCACCAAGAATTTAAAGGAAGGAAACTGGCCGAAGATTGGCCCAGAGAACTTGCTTGGAAGGCAATTCTCGATTTCCCTCTTTCAAGGACTCTCCTTGGCCTATTTACCTTCACGCCCGTTCCACCCTCTCCTTCTTGTCTTTCTCCTGTCCTAACCAACCCCTTCAAATTTTAATTATCTCTAATAGTACAATTTATTCCTTTAGATTTGTTGACGTCCCCTGAGTCAATTTTAAAATTAAAAAAAAAACTAAATTTCTTGTACAGTTAATTTATGGGATATCCCCTTCATGGGCGAAGGCATTTATTAAATGATTGTTCAGTTAACTTATCAACGAATATTTTAAATATCTATTGTTTCTTTAACTATGTATAGATTTTTTAAAATTCAATTCAGAAAGGAACGCGACTGAGAGTGTATTTTAATCTCAGTAATTTTCAATTCCATTTAAGCGCTTCAGATGAAATTGAATTGCTAAGTGGAAAACAAAATGGGATCAAGTAAACTACTTGAGAGAATAACCAATACCATTAACCTCCTGGCCTGAGTTCAGCTATAGATGTAATTTCCGAACATTGTCGTGAAATAAATTGATTTAAGTAAACGATGGTGACTGATTAGATAAGAAAATTAAATGTTATAAGATCTTCGCTATTTGAGTGACTGGGAATTGGAGGATTAGGAAACCTTCAAAAATCACTTCGGAAGACAATACTGCTACTAATTCTGTCAAGTGGACCTTGGGGTATCTGCAGGTTGGTTCCATGCTGTTCTTCTAGGTTATATTGACTCCAGCTCTGGGTTCTTAGTCTCTGGGGGTTCCACTGTGAAACATCTTTTGCGAAGAGTCCATTTCATCCCAAATGTTATATCTATTTCCAATTCTTTTTCTTATTTTCGACGTGGAGAGAAAACTGCTCTTTGATTTCCCAGAGCTCTTTATTTAAGACCTTCACGAATCACTGGATTGTTATGATATTTCGCAAACAGTAGTTTACAAAGGTTTGAAGAAGTCGTGTAGTGGTTTCTGCAGCCTTCCATATTTCACTTCCGCTAAATAGGACTAACTTAACCCTTTGTATGCTAAATTCAGTACATGGCGTCGTGCGGATAATGCGGAATTCATTTGGCTATTTTTTTTTATTTATTTATTTATTAGCGCGATTCCTCCCTCCCTTCATAGGGAGGAACCCCGCTTATAACGCTGATCTCATGAAACAATCCGGAAGTGCCGACTAGAAAATTTTGCATTTCAGAACCCCTAGAGACCGAAAATATCGGTGGTTCAAATTTGTGTATATATATATATATATATATATATATATATATATATAATGTCTGTTCGCTCATTTCCGGCTTCCCTAATGGTCCGATTTTGATAAAATTTGGTACAAAAATCCGTCGTCCAATTTGAAAGGTCAAGTTCGTTAACCAGCAAAATCCGCCCACTGTCAGTTTGGGGCGAAATTCGCGCAAAAAAATCGTAACGCTTACGTTTTTGAGTTCATATGCTTGTAAGTATTCGTTTTATAGGCTTCTTGGCAAAGGAAAACGAATGAAACCATTTTCAAGGCGATAGCTTTAACCGTTTTCGAGAAAATTGGAAAAATAGTTGTTGAATACCGTGTTTGGTTCGGGTACTTAGAATCATGGGATTCAGTTGAAACATTTTCTGCATGTTCAGCTTTCATCAAAACTAATATGTTGAAATTTTGATTACGTTTGGAGTTAAGGAAGGGTTAGAATAAAATATTTTATTAACAGACATGAAAAGCTTTGGGAACTTCGTATACTTTCCTTAATATCTCGAAAACGGTTGAGAACCTTGGTTAGCGGAAGGTTACCATTCGAAAGCTTACTAAATGCTCTACAAAAAAGGTTCTGAATATAGTTTTGATTAGGCGATATCAATCGGAGAATTAAGCGCTTAAAACTTTGAAGTAATTGATTTCGTTTATTGGAACGGTTCTTTTTGTCTGTTTTTATTCCTTGTGATTTTTTAATTGATTATAGTTGGATAATGTATTTGACAATAAAAAAGATTAAGTAAAATAAGAAAAACAATTTATTGTTAGAAATATAGCTTTCAAAGAGAGAAATTCGAAGGCCTTGTGACTATATTCAACTGCCTCTATGCGGGGGCCTTTCTGGGGTTGACCGACCCATTCAGGTAAGATCATAAAACCTTTTCAAGAAAGGTCGAACCAAAATAATAACTCTTTCTATTTTAATCTTTCCAAATTAGACTAGGGATAAGAACGGAACCGCCCTTTGATGACGCAGTTCCTGCGAGTCGAACTTTTTTTATTTATTTATTTGGAATTTACATCATCCAAATTTAAATCTGGCTCATAATTGAAACCTCATTAGAACCTCTTCATTTATAATGGATCCTTTCTTGCGTTTTGTTCGTTGTGTGCGGTTAATTGCCGCTATCTGTGGTCTGGTTTGCTAAATTTATTTAACCTGAGAATAAGGTTACTTTTAAACAATAAAGTAAAATTTACCCTATGTGGTCAGCTATAAATCAACAAAATAATAATAACTTCAAGTTTTCAGCCTAAAAAATATACAAAGGAAATGACTACCAATAAAAAAAAGGAAGAATATTGGTAATGGGGTTAAAATATTAATTACTCACTTAAAACAATTAATCGTTTACATTTATGTCTTTTCACTTTGACGTTATTTAATTTCGATACTGTGAGAAGTTGATTAGAAAGACTCCTTTCGAAGGGAAAGTTAATAGGTCGTACGGTTGAAAGTCAATTATCTGCGACACTGTATCCTGTCAGCTACATTAAATAGGCGGTTTACGAAAGGTTGTTAACAGGCAATTAAATCACGTTGTAGCTTCTGATCTTCCTGTATTAGTTCTTGAGGTGATATAAAGGTACTGTTATTGTCATGAAATAAAATCCTATTTTTATAAACGCCACAAAGAGAGTCAATCTATGCTTATATATAACTAGCTGACTACCCGTGCTTCACCACGCCCGATAAGTAGTTTTTATATTGCGTTAAATAAGGTATGGATGTATGCAGGTATGGATGTATGTGTGTGAGTCACTGTAAGTGTGTGTGTGTTTGTGTGTGTGTGTGTGTGTGTGTGTGTGTGTGTGTCCGCACACGTAGATGTGGCTTAAGAAGAGAAAATAAAGTCCTCTTATTAAATCTCTACGAATACAGACACAGACATAATAATGATTTTTATCTTGCAATAAAAAATTATTTTACTTATTATTATCATAATTTTTTCAATTTTTATTAATTAACTGTGTAATTTTTCTTGTATATTTTATTTTCATCTATTTCTTTATTTTCTCATTTTTTTTTGTATTTGTATAAATTTTAAATTGTTTTTTATTCCTTTTTTTTTTTTTTTTTTTTACTAACCATTTATGTGAGCAAATCGCCTTGCTGTTGTGAAGCTCCGTAAATAAATAAATAAATAAATAAATAAGGTATGATCAAAATTAACGCTACTACATAATTGTGTACAGCTTATTATTGTACCGACTTTAAAGTTACCCAGGAAACACCATGTGGAGGAGGTAACCGTGCTTCTTACATATACTTCTTACCTCCAAACGATTCCAAAGTTTATTTTAGATATCTTAGCTTAGATGAATGTCAAATAGCTAGTACAAGTTTCAAGTGAACCATTGATCGTTTCTGAATACCAAAACAGAAAATTAAGTTTGGAAAAGTATTTCTATCAATTATTCTCTTAAACGGTTACAGATATCGCTTTAAAAATGGATCGATTCGTTTTCCTACGTTAAGGAACCTATATAACGAGTACCTGCAAGCATATGGAATAGAAAATGTAAGCATTCCAATTTTTTTCGCGCAAATTTTGCTCCAAAAACCATGTTCCAGTAAACGGATTCAGCTGGTTAATGAACTTGACCTTTCAAATGAGAAGAAAGACTTTTGTACCAAATGTCATCAAAATCGGACCATTTTTGAGTAGATGAGGAACTTCTTAATAATTCAAGGAATTTCTAGTAATTCAAGGTCTGCCATCATAGTTGATATTAACCTCAATTGAAAATAATACTATAAAATGGATGCAGTACGGTAACAGCTGTTCTGTTATCGTCCTAGCAACGCATGCTGCCCAGGCGTGCATGCTCTAACCAACTAAAACTTTAAACCCCTCTAAAAAGTACTTGAAAATTCGAATATCAAAACTCCTTTCATAGCGAGTGTCTACATTCTATAGGGAGTGTCCATGCAAAATTTCAAATTTTTCTGTCGAGTGGTTTGGGCTGGGCGATGATAGGTCAGTGAGTCAGTCAGTGAGTGGTATTTGACAAATATATAGTAGACTAGCTGAATACCCGTGCTTCGTCAAGGCAGATAAGTAGTTATTTATTTTATTGCGTTAAATAATGTTTCATTAAAATGACGTTACTATACAATTCTGTGCAGTTTATTATAGCACGGTTCCCGTCATACTATATGTTATTCGATGGGCGTTAACATTTAAAAGTTTATGTTTCCAAAAAGTTATTTGGAAACACCCATTATATTACCAAGGTTATAGGCGAGGAGGCTGTGCAAGGGTTCCGGATATAATTGCCTCACCTAGAAAACTCTAAGGATAGGCTTATTATACGTCACGGTTCGACCGGGACTGTCCCGGTATTTTGCAATTGTTTCGGTGTCCCGCCCGGTTTTATCAATGTCCCGGAAAAGGCTGTAAGATGTAAAAAGTAATGAATTCATGTTTATAAGAATCTTTTATAAATCGGTTACTTTTCTACAATCAACATTTTTACTACTGCTCACAGTGTCAAAGAAATCAGAAGTAATCTAACTGTAAAACGCTGGAACTACCTGCACAGCGCTGACAGCTGCCAGACACTACTATTTGGCTGAGAGATTTCTTTAAGAAAATCAAGTAGCAAAAAAAGTTCTGTTCTTATTTTTGAGGTTTGGGTAGACTAACAGTTCAGGATTCCCCCTTCCCGTTACTTGCTAAGCTTAAAACTCATCAGTTTGCTTATAATTTGTACTGTTTTTATTCCCAACCCCCCCTGGTATGCCCATCCCATATTAATGTGTCTCGGTTTAACTCTCCAAAAATATGGCAAGCCTATCTGACGGGGACAGGCAGAAAAGAAACGCAATTAAAACCCTATGAGGGACAGTTAATTTCTAGTAATTCAAGGTCTGCCATCATAGTTGAAATTAACCTCAATTAGAAACTATGAGAGAGATAATGTAAGGTAACAGCTGTTCTTTATCGTCCTAGCAACGCAGGCTGCCTAGGCTTGCCTTCTCTAACCAACTCAAACTTTAAACCCCCCTAAAAATGCTTAAAAATACGAATATCAAAAAATCCTTTCTTAGCGAGCGCCTACGTTATATAGGGAGTGTCCATGCAAAATTTCAAAATTTTCTGTCGAGCGGTTTGGGCTGGGCGTTGATAGATGAGTGAGTGAGTGGTATTTGACAAATATGTATATAGTAGATTATTCTATTGACAGAAGGTACAAACCTCACAATAAAGACATTGGAACGACACATAGATGCAGCTAATAGACAATAAACTGAGAGAAATGGAGTTCAATTCTCTGAGCAAGCAAACGCGAAGAAGTAGTTGTCGCTTGACTACGTATTGGACTTACTCCCAAATTCCTAATAAAAATACGACATAGACTTTTATGCAGTAGAAATGAAATTCCTAGTCTCTTCCTTCATTTTGTGAAGAACGCCAGGACGATATAATCTTATTTTATGAGCTTGAGCACTGTTGACTAAAACATTGTATATATACGTACATCCTACGAACTATTTATCGGTGAACTATTCCCCTAGAATCATATACATTTACACCTTTATGCATACCTACTAAGATAATGATATATGTGTAATCACCACTTCCGGTGGCACCAACATTGAACTTTCCCTTTCTTACAATAAAACATGCTCTTTTAAACGGAGAAAGGTGGACTCAGCTATAAGTTTTAGTTGCTAATAATCTTGCGATATCGAGCAAGACAACTTTTGTAGTTCAATGAATTTCTGGCAATTCTTTATCACAAAGCAGACACTTTTCCGATAAGAGTGCTTACACGAATTCGATTGCAATAGTTAAGTTTTCGAGGAAATAGGATTCGGCACCTCTCAAGAACCCTTAGTTTCCCACCATTAACCAGCAGTTATCTACTGCGAGGCCAATATGTTTCTCAGAAATATTTTTTGTGTTGTATATATAATATATGTTAAATATTGTGTTCCAAGTATGATTCTGCATCTTCTAGTACATTCAATACAGGAAAGTGGTATTAAACATAACACTGAGTACGAAATGACGTAAATACTGCTACTATCTTGAGTCAATCAGGATACTGATATCTTATCAGGATGAAAATATTTTGGGAAGTGCAATTTCTAAAATGTATTGTGAATAAAGGGGTGAATTTGTGTCTTTATTCGTTTGAATAATAAAAATCGTTATAGAGGCTGTGATAAGCAGCGACGTGTATAATGCAGGCTATCGCTCCCTTTCCGGACGGAAGGCCATAACATTGCACAGCAGCTGGTTAATTCTTGCGTAAGAACAATAACCTCCCTCCTCTTATAGTTTATCCAACGGATGGATCGTGTATAATCTGCGCCTGATTCATGTCATATCGAATATGACAATCCTTATTATCTGTCGTAGAAGGATCCTTTTCTTTATAATTTCTTCCGATGCCTATGTAATGAAACAAGAAGAAGTAAAGAGAAAAATTGAAAAGTCTAATTGAGCAATTTTATATAAATTTGAAAATATATATTACGGCACATTAACATTCAGCCTATTAACTGCTGGGTTGCCAACCTTTGTAAACATCCATGTTGGAGTATCTTATCAACTGTCCCAGAGATAAAAATATTCAACCTGTTCCAGGCGTGACTCGAACCGGCATCATCTTTGGTAGGTATCAGATGCGTTATCCACCCAACCAAGGAGAGATCCGTTTTTTTAGCGAGTTACCTCTCTCCCGCCATAATGTAAAAACCCGCTTATGAGGTTAATCTCATGTCGCACGCCGATTGTATAAATCACGAAAATAATAGTGGTTCAAATTTGTGTGTGTGTGTGTGTGTGTGTGTATATATACACATATCTATATATTTATATAAAAATCACGTGTCTGTCTGCTTTTCTGTTTATTTGTTTGTTTGTTCCTTATACAAATCTACACCGATTTTGACCAAACTTGGCACACAGGTAGGTCTTGATACGAGAAATCTCCTAGGCTATGCCAAAATAGTAAAATTTGGTCAAAAGGTCAAAAGTTTTGTTCAAGAAAAATTGGCTACACTGAACCATTCAGATTGTGACGGCCATTTTGAATCGACTACTACGTGCCTCTGTCGGGTGTTAGATGGAGTCCTGTTGTGCTTGCCTCTGCCGGTATCATTATGAACTAAAACAAATTCACTGCGTTTGACCGATTTTCGTAACTGGGTATATACAACTAGGTATCAAGTAGATCTTGATAAGGGGAGAGTCATAGACATAAAGTAGGTATAGCATGGCACACTGGGTAACAGCTAGTATTTATATATTTGTCTGTTCGCTCTCTCACAGGCTCAAAAATTGTCCGATTTTTATGAAATCTGGTACAAAAATACGTTATCTTATTTAAAAGGTCAAGCTCGTTAACCTTCACAATCCGCCTACCGAAACACGGTTTTATAGGAGGAGTTCGCCCGAGAAAAATCCTAGCGGTTAGGGCTTTTCGCTTGTAGGCTTCCAGGTACACTTTTTATGGGTTTTCTAACGTAGGAAAACTAATATAACCTTTTTCAATGTGATATCTGTAATCGTTTTAGAGAAAAATGGAAAAAACGTCTTTTTAGACGTTTTTTTATTTTAGGTTTGGGAACTTAAAATCGTGGGATGCAGTTGAAACGTTTTCTAAATGTTTGAAATTTCCCCAAACTAAGGTGTTTAAATGTTCGTTACGTTTGGGGTCAAGGCAGTAGGTAATTAAAAAAAGAAATTATTTACCGATATGAAACTTTTTGGATCTCCGATTACTTTCCTAATATCTTAAAAACGTTTAAGAAATCTTGGTGAGTGGAAGGTGACTATTCAACAGCTTACTATATTATCTACAAAAACCGACTCTGAATCAATTTTCGATGGGGCGATATCTGCCGGAGAAATAAATGCATAAAACTTGGAGAGTTAATTTTGTTCTTGTGAACGGGTTTTTGTCTTTGTTTATCTCTCCTTTTAGTTGTTTTTTAAGTGAATTTAACAGTAAAATGAGTATTTTAGAGAAGGTAAGAAAATAAGAAACATCTTGGCAAATGTGTATTTCCTAGAGCGACCGTTGAGAAAGGGGATATAGTAATTTCCGGTTAGGATACTGTTAGTATCCTGTTGTGGTGCCTAAAATCAGTATATATTTTCCACGAAAGATCAAAACTTACCAAGAACTGTTTATATTCCTTTAGTAATGGAATTAAGAGATGTTTTTGTTATTCTCTTTGCAATTATTGATGTGTCTATGTACGTGATTGATGTGTCTATGTAGGATCCTTCTACGACAGATAATAAGGATTGTCATATTCGATATGACATGAATCAGGCGCAGATTATACACGATCCATCCGTTGGATAAACTATAAGAGGAGGGAGGTTATTGTTCTTACGCAAGAATTAACCAGCTGCTGTGCAATGTTATGGCCTTCCGTCCGGAAAGGGAGCGATAGCCTGCATTATACACGTCGCTGCTTATCACAGCCTCTATAACGATTTTTATTATTCAAACGAATAAAGACACAAATTCACCCCTTTATTCACAATACATTTTAGAAATTGCACTTCCCAAAATATTTTCATCCTGATAAGATATCAGTATCCTGATTGACTCAAGATAGTAGCAGTATTTACGTCATTTCGTACTCAGTGTTATGTTTAATACCACTTTGCTGTATTGAATGTACTAGAAGATGCAGAATCATACTTGGAACACAATATTTAACATATATTATATATACAACACAAAAAATATTTCTGAGAAACATATTGGCCTCGCAGTAGATAACTGCTGGTTAATGGTGGGAAACTAAGGGTTCTTGAGAGGTGCCGAATCCTATTTCCTCGAAAACTTAACTATTGCAATCGAATTCGTGTAAGCACTCTTATCGGAAAAGTGTCTGCTTTGTGATAAAGAATTGCCAGAAATTCATTGAACTACAAAAGTTGTCTTGCTCGATATCGCAAGATTATTAGCAACTAGCTAATGACCTAGATGTAGATGCGCCGTAAAAAAAAAAAATAAAAATAAAAAAAAAAATAAATAAATTATTAGCAACTAAAACTGATAGCTGAGTCCACCTTTCTCCGTTTAAAAGAGCATGTTTTATTGTAAGAAGGGGAAAGTTCAATGTTGGTGCCACCGGAAGTGGTGATTACACATATATCATTATCTTAGTAGGTATGCATAAAGGTGTAAATGTATATGATTCTAGGTGAATAGTTCACCGATAAATAGTTCGTAGGATGTACGTATATATACAATGTTGTATGTATGTGTCGCGTTTGTTTAAGCGACTGCGTGAGTACTCATAGCTTTTATATATTTACTCCTGAGTATTTTGCAATCAAGATGGTGTTAAGCTAAAGGCGTAGACTGTTTGGGGCCTATGCGTGGGCAGCTAATCCTTGGTCAGCCTTCCAAGCCCCTCAGCTGTACAGGTAAGGTCAATTTACTGTTTCCGTCGCTCTACTCTCCGAGCCAAAAACATTAGCCGATGTTTTGTTCCTGCTCATATGGATATTGACCTCGCGGTTTGACAGTTTCACGTCAGCAAGGAGACAAAATTAAAACAATTGTCTCATTTTGACAATGTGTACTTGCGTAATGAATATGTGTGAGTTAACAATCAATGGTATGTTGCAATATCATTGTTATTCTAGTGGCACGTTGTTCTAGAATTTTATTCTAGTACTTAAGTACTAGTTGCACCGATCTCGAGAACTGGCTCCCATTAAGGTTCTCGAGATCGGTGCAAGTAGTACGTAAGTACCTTTATTCTTTTTTCTATTCATGAAATTTTATTTTACGTTCATCCAATAGTGTAAACCCCTGTTTTAAGGGGTAATACTACCTTTTGTAGTCACTATCAAAGTCATTTTCTCCAATTTTTGGATAACAAATAAATCTATACTTTCAATTGATTATGGCATACGTTCTACATGGGATGTTAAAGTAGGAACTGAAAAAAAAAAAAAGTTTTAATTCTTCCAAAATGAAATGGCTGCGCTATATCTGACGGAAACCCTATTTCACAGGCGATAGTCTGCAGGCGGCAATTTTTAATCTAGAACAAAAAACTAAAATTATTTTGAAAGACGAAGGTTAAATCTTTATTTATTTATTATTTTTGTTGTTATCGAAAACTGTGAACAATTCTTCATTTTCTATTAAAAAGTCCATCAAACATGTGCCATAAAATCATAATTCAATGAATGAAAAAATCAATAGCTGACTTTACTAGCAAACATCATTAGGAATCTGCAGTTAAAATTTGAACTTGATCGGATGAAAATTGAAAGCGCTAGCGTATCGCCTGATTTGAAAAAAATAGTTTTGTGATAATCACCTCTAAAGTTTAATGTAATAAACTTAAGTTGTAATAAAGATTAAAAAAAAAAATAATTTTGAAATGTATCGCAACTTTAGCTGAATACTTAAATTTTTGACGCATTTAAAAACAGTTCTCTTGGATATCATTTTTCATTAGTTAAGGAGCATTTAAGCCCATACAAAAAAAAAAAATAGTAAAAATAAATTTGCAAGGTAGTATTACCCCTTAAGCGCGCGCGTACTCATACTTATTGTTTTTAATGTTTTATGTTTTAATTCTCCATAATGAGCACTCTTTGCCTAAGGTCAGGGTTCGGTTTCCACTAGGTGTAGCCGCTGTCCTTTCGAAAAGAGAAAAGCCATTAGCCATATCCTGGCTAGTAAAAGAACGTAGCCTGTAGATAAATTATCCCAAAAATCGTAGTTAAATAAATAATTCTCAAAAGTATGATTGCTTAGAGCAAAGATATTTGCCATTACCTTGAGTAAGATTATAAAATGTACCTGCCCTCGGAGTTTCGGGGAGAAAGTGGAAGAGGCAGATTTTGTTTATCTGCTTTCTATATTATACATGTCTTCTCCTATCTAGTCAAAAATATATTATTATGGTATTGATGTTATTCTCGCTGAATAGATTTTGAATTAAATATACCTTATTTTCATTCTTGCTATTTGTAATTGACTATATACTAGTATACAATGTTTAGTAGCTCATCTACTTTTATATTGATTAGCGAAAGTCAAGAAATAGTTTTTCAAATAATAATTTCGGGAAACATTTACATAATTCTGTACTAAACCTAAACTCTTCTTTATATCAATTTTGACGCTTCAGTTTTAGTTAGGATAGATATCTAATGGAAAACCGTTCGTAATTTTTTTTATTTAACAAAGGGATAGATACATTTACTTTGCCGACGTTTCGCTAGTCATACTGCCAGCTTCCTCAGGGCTTCGTCTGAGATTCCTCAGACAGTTTCTCAGACTAAGACCTGAGGAAGCTGGCAGTATGACTAGCGGAACGTCGGCAAACAAGTTTGCGACACGGTCAATACCAGAAGACTATAATATTTGTAATGACTCGGACCGTGTTGCAAATTCTTGTTTTTATTTTTGTTTTTTTTTTCTGTTTTTTTTTTGTTGTTGTTTTTTTTTGACACATTTATCAAACCAAATATCACAAAGACTGAAATAGTACGACTGTTTGTTGCCCATAATCCAGGGCCCTCAATAACACATATTGAAATCTTTCAAAAGGGTCCGTAAGAAGTAATTGCAGCTAATTACTTTTTTATCAAAGTTCTGTTAAAATATATTGCACTTACTGAATTATGAAAGTTCCAAAAATGAAGTTCTTTCTTGAACAGTTTAAATATAAGGTCTGATATATATATACACACACACACACACATATATATATATATATATATATATATATATATATATATATATATGTACATGTACATAAGGTTTTGCAGTTTCAAACAGTGATAAAACAAATAATTCTTCACCTAACAATTTCTTTATTGGAACCAATATAGTTTAAATTCACTAATAAACTCCTCGTCAAAAAAAACGCAACACCCTAAAATTTATTAATTTCACTGGGTTTTTACTGAAGCAGAGAATCATACCTTATTGTGTCTTATAATACAAGTACATAGGAGTAATAAAAAGTGTATTTCAGAAAAAAAAATTTAATTCCTTTAATTACAAACAAAAAATAAAAATGTATCCTAAAAATGAAGAAACAAAATTTTAACTTTTTTAAAATTAAATTGACTATTCTTACACTAATAACCAGTGTTGCCACCTCTTGCTCGAACGACAGCCTCCATACGTGTGGGCATGCTTCTGATCAAGTCCTGGATGGCCTCCTGAGGTAATCTTTCCCACTCTTCCAAAACGGCAGCCTCAAGCTCCCTGAGGTTGAATGGTGCTGGTTCCCTGGCTCGATCACTTCTTTTTAGTCTGTCCCATAAATGTTCTATGCAATTTAGGTCAAGACTCCGCGCTGGCCACGGCAATGTGTCGATATTGACTTCGTTTAGGTAGTCCCTAACAATACGGGCAACATGTGGCCTTGCATTATCATGCATAAGAAATGCATTTTCACCAATAAATGGCATGACATGGTCCTCCAAAATGTCTGCCACGTATCTTTGTGCAGTCAAAGGGCCCCCGCGAATCGAAACTAACTCCGTGCAAGCTTCCCATGAGATGCCACCCCAGAACATCACGGAGCCTCCACCATAAGGGTACGTTCATGGTGAGGATTCATTCTGCGATGCTACGATAGCTACTCCGATGAGCGCTGCCCCGATGTAAAACAAACATATGTATTAAGGTGGGAGTGTTCATAGTGAGGATCCTTACTACCGATGCTATTCTCGCACTCGCGCAGTGACCGCGGGGAAGAACAAATATTTTGTTTTCTCCTCGCACTGAGGAGGGAAGCCGCGATGTGGGCCTGACTGTGATTGGTTCCTTCAAAAGGACTCTAGTGCGCAGGTTACCTACCCTCTCTCATTACTTCATCTTGTGTGATTATTCTTTTTTGGTTATTTCGTTGTCGAGATGAAAGAAAATTGGGTCTTTTTGCGAAGACTACATCCAGTTACTTTTGAAGTATTTATTTAGTTAAGTGATTTATAACAGTTACTCGTACTCGCTGATAAGCTTACAGGTTCTTTGCTGGTTATCTTTTACTACTTGACTCGTTATCTACGGTTATAATTCATATTAGATAATGGCAAGTAATATTTATTAATAAAAAGTTTAATATGATCAAAATCAATTCTCTCAACTATGAAAATAGTTATTAAGCATTAAAGTTGACTGTTTTGCAGGTTATGAAGGATAACAAACAACGATATTTGTAAACAAACATATTTTATTCCTTTTCTCTCTCCCTTTTTTGGATCTTTTACATTTTTTAAGCATTACATGATATGCGTTTCCGCTCGCTACGCTACGCTCCACTCGCTCAAGAAGATATAAGAAAACTCTAGCCAATCCAACTCGCAATTAATAGAATTATATTAATTTAAGCGACTCTACTTTATCCAACTCGCTAAAATTAATAGGATTCCATTAATTTTTCTGAGTAAGAAACCAATCCCTTATTCTTTGTCAGGAACATCGCGAACTAATTGTAAAGGCTGATTTTTTCTCACTAACATAGCAGAGCTTTTTCATAAACAAAATATAATTCACTGTTGAAGGTTACTTTACTCCCAGCAAGAACCAATGCAATGGTGAGTCAGCATGAACACCCTCCATCGATGTAGAATACATCGGGGCAGCGCTCATGGGAATTGCAATCGTAGCATCGCAGAATGAATCCTCACCATGAACGTACCCTAAGGCTCCCTTCCAACTATACAACATTGGCTGTATCGCTCACCTGGCCTCTTCCACACTCTTCTGCGTCCGTCAGGAGAGTTTAGCGCCACTCTGGTCTCATCGGTGAACAGGACTCGTCTCCAGTCATCGACAGTCCGATCTCGGTGCTCCTGGGCAAACCTAAGGCGGGCTCTTCGGTGTTCTCTGGAGAGAAGTGGTCCAACCATGGGCCTTCGTGCCCTGAGTCCAGTATTCCTCACTCGTCTCGTAACTGTTGATACCGAAACATGTAAGTTTCGGACACCAGCGACCAAGTTTCTTAAGCCGTTTGCTGTTATTAGCCGATTTCTGAGAGTCTGGAGCCGGATAAAACGGTCGTCCTCCGCTGATGTGACCCGTGGTCGGCCCGATCCAGGTCTTCTTGTGTATCCTCCTGTCCCTCTGAATCGTTTCAAGGCCCAAGCGACAGTTGAAAAATGGACCCCAAGTTGATTAGCAATGTAGCGTGTGCTACGGCCTTCTTGGTGCATCGTCACTGCCCTAATTGTGTTATCTCTACCTAACCGTGCTATAATTACCAACGAATTCTAAAATAATGCGTACTTGATGAAATTAACACTGATACTGAGCCCGAGTAATTTTTTTTTGCATCGCTAAGTCGATAAGAATGACTATGGAATTAGTGCTGTTTATAAACAATAGGATTAAAGATAAGAAGAAGTGCTGGAATTCAAATGAGATTGTTGTTTTTCTCCTCCTATGTATTTGTCTGATAAGAAACATCAACTTAATATTTTTTATTTCAATTAAAAACTTGTGTAATCAATAAATTTTAGGGTGTTGCGTTTTTTTTGACGAGGAGTGTATATACTTCCAGAAACAGGCCTCATCCCCAAAAATTATAATAATATTAATAGAAAATGATTTTTTCTATTATTATTGAAAGCTGATTTACGTTTAATATGTTTAAGCACTCAAAAAACTCGGGGTTAAAATGTTCAGACTCCACCCTCTGGGAATAATGTTTTTTTTTTTCGAGATTTTGACAAAAAAAATGATTGTCAACCGTTTATGATAACTCTTTATTTATGTTTTCCAGGGATTACTTTTCCATCTCGGGGTATCCTTCAAATTTAAGATCCCCCCCTGGGGGGGGGGGGGGTATTAAATTATAACCAACCACAAAAAACTGTTAAGACTCAAAACACAATACTCCATAATTGATCATTTTGCTCTAAAATCCAGAATTTTCGGTATCATCTGAACTTTTTTAATTAGGGTAAATGACCCGATCGTTGACACTGTTCCTTAAGTTGACACTTCAAATTTAAATTTGAAAAATAACAATTAGATTCAAGAGAATTCAATAAGTTTGCATCCAAATGAAAGAACAGGTGTTAAAGAATAATGTCGACTGACCCGATCAACTATGCAACTCCGTTAATAACATTGCAGCCATTTTAGTATGAAAAATCCTCGAGTCACTGCTGCTCTCTTCACTTAGTGAATTTGATAAGAGATTAAGAATATTTCTTAAGAATTTTTTTTTGTAATGCGTGCATTAAATTGTATTTTTGTGATTTCTATGAATGGACTGTAAAAGGTTTGACTCAAGTTAAATAAAAAAATCTTGAGATTATGGTAGTGTCAACATTGGGAACCCAATAAACAACCAGGGCTCCTTTTCTTGACACTAATGTCAACTTTAGGAAAACGGTTGTAAGTGATGAATACTAAAACATTTAGTTGAGATTTTCATTAGAAATTCATGTATCCTGATTTTATTAATTTCTTATGACTGGAACCTTAAGTTGACAACATGTTTTCCGAATTTCGACATTCTGTTCCTAATGTTGACAGGCAACTTTTTATAATAGTTTTCTGCAATTTGAAATGTCACACAACTTCTTAATCAATTTGTGGTACAATGGGGTTATAACAGGCGGTACCTCCAAATGCTTCTCACATTAAGCAACCTATGGATTTATCAGGTTTCCGAACGTTTAAAGAAGGTTGGAAGCTAAAATTTCATGAATGGAGCAAGTCCTGCGTTAAAAAAAAAACACAGCTGAAATCGCCAAGAAAAAAGAGCGAAGGCTAGATTGAACAAAAAAGAAGAAAAATCCCTTACAAGAAATAACTTTTAAATTCTTCTCGTCCGAAAAATAAGGTGAGAAACTCCATGACTGAGGAAGATGGGGACTCCTCCATACAGCCTGAAGAAGGAAGGACATCACTAGCATGAACTGTGTAGAATCAACAGGTGTAAGTAAACCATCATCAATGAGTTACACAAAAAGTTAAAGAAGAAGAGGGATTGTTCAAAAATGACCAAGGGATGAAAGATGAAGATGGCTGTAATAAGCAGGTTATAAACAAAGTGAACGTTATTAGAGTAGGTGATTATTGTATAGTTCTAGTTGAAGGAAAAACAGCACGATTTCAATCCAATTTGGTTGTTTGTTTAAAGAATGAAATTGTATTATTTTCATTTTCCCTCACTGTCATCCTTAGGAGCAGAAAAGTCAAACTTAGGCACCGACCTACTGCAGACGTGTCAACATTAGGACCAGAGTAAGGCAGCATTTAATGATTTATTTTACTTGAAATACTTAATGTATCTAAAATTGGTTTATGTGAATTTCATAGAGAATGAGCTGACGAATAATTTGATATATTCAAAGTTTATTATTTTCAAAAACTAAGCTAAGAATTATTTTAAGTAAAATAACCCTTTCTTAATGTGTCAACTATTGGGTCACTTACCCTAAGTGTCCCGCTATAAAAAAATTACGATAAACGTTCTTACATAAACTATTTCAAAATTCGTAAAATGGGTACAAGTTGGAATATCAAAATAAAATTGCACAGTTATTTCGAATGGCAACCAGAAAGCATTGTTGGCTGTATCTGGGTTCGATTTTCCACCCCCTTCACCTACGGCCCCTTTCACATCCTGTTCCAGTTGCTCCTCATCTGAGGCCGGGCTTTAGCAATCTCAATCCATTCCCAAAACTATGCTATCAATTACCGGATTTTCGGGTCTGTCTGTCAATGTAATGTTTACTAACGTTATACTATTATCATATGATTTCTACCCCAATTAGACACCATTTTTATTAATGACTTTTTGATAGATAAACTAATATCATGTTACAAGCTTGTCGCAGGCAATTAATTGAAGATAAAAAATAAAGTGGTTTCATTGGATTCCCCGCGCCAAAATACTTATAGAATGGGTACCATAAAGCGTTTTAACGCAAAACCAATAGCGCCACGATCGTTTTTACGAGAAGTTGGCTGAAAACCTTTCTACGGATTCTACTGTTTAACTTTTTTTTTTAATACGTATGAGCATGGCTCATTTGAATGAGATTGTATTTCTTGTAGGAAATGCTGAATGGTGAAGTAAACATTAAAATGAGATAAACAAAAGTCCAAAATCCCTTTATACCTACTAATATATTAGCGTCCACGAACCAACGTTACCTAAAATTAATGAAGATCGTCAAGCTGTTGCTGGAATTATATCACGTCACTACAAATGGTGCTGCCCCCGAAAACATTTTGCCTGAATTTAAAACATGTGTAGACATTTTGTATTTGTTTTTCTCGGCGTGATTTGGTATTTACAGAACGTAAGGCTCTTGGAACGTCTACATTTTGTACAGAATGTGTGCTTGATAAACTTGTTTTTGCCTTATGGGGAGGTAGAAAACTATAAAATAATACCCCAGACTGGGATATTCTCTAATTATACTTAATTTTATCAGTTCTGGGTTGTCAACACAGACATCGGCAGTGCACAAAAAGTTCCTTAAGTCTTTGTATAATGTGCCATTTAACACCAACCTCTAATTAGGTTTTTTTTTTTTTTTTTTTTTTTTTTTTTTTTTTTTTTTTTTTTTTTTTTTTTTTTTTTTTTTTTTTTTTTTACGGCGCATCTACTTCTAGGTCATTAGCGCCGACATCCAGGTTACAGCGAGGAATTTTCCCAACGAGCCTTGAGATGAGAAAACTAATTAGGTATTATATGATAGGTATTATATGATATTTGTTCTGGCCCCCGTTGTGAAACGTTATTTTCATTTAGATATATTCAAGATATTATGCAAGAAGCATTTCAAGGATGAATGTTGCTATTTTAGAACGGGCTGGCATTTCGGGTGTACTTGTAGAGCTTCCTCACTCCAGCAGCATCGAAGCCTGTTCTTATTTCTGAATTTTATTTATTTCTGGCCTAGATTTACCCTTACGCAATCTTTTGCTTTTTTTCATGGATGTATTTTGCCTTGCTATTTATTCTTTATTCCTTTCAGATCTTAATAGTTTACTTTCAACATGTCAACTGTCGTATTACTATTGTCTAACGAAACACATTATTATCTCTCAAATTGTATTTGCTTTGATGAATAACCACTACTCTTATATTTATTGACTGAGATTTTATTCGATCGATTCTACACGTTTCCAAGTATATATTTATAATAACCTCGGACTTTAATCTTATTATAAATCGATTATGCTATTATCGATTGAGCAAAAAACATTTAAATTCAAAATTATTTTGCAGCTGCAAATATTTAAATAGAGAGTTAATATGCAAATGTCGGCAAACTAAGCACTTAAACTGGTTTTGATTGGTAAGCAAAAATAGAAAATTATATCGTTTTGAAAAACAAATTATATTTAAATTTCAACGTCCATTTATTATTGACAAGGAATTTTAGGATAGGTTATCTATAGGTTACCACTTTTTTTTAAGTCAGGATAGGGCTGATGCATTTTATTTTTTTGAAAGAAAAGCAACCGTCCCTAGTGGGAGTAGAACCCACAAGGTGTAGTGGCTATAACAAATTATAATATCCCATATTTTCAATTACATATGTTAAAAATTCTTGAGCATTGCAAATATATTCCATTGTGACAAAAAAAAATATGTATGCATGACTTTGTTTATGCATCAAGCAAGACATTAATACAGTTGATTTATTTATTTGTGAATGAATAGTTTTTGCATTCGTGAAGAAGCACCTTCTTATATAAAAACAATGAAGAGATGAGCAGATCTTCTATTTAAGTCACCCTTATTTATCAACTCGACATGTTACTTATAGTATTTCACATACATTTTTAATTCCTGTACAAGAGCACTAGGGCGCAAAAACAAGCGGAGTAGATTTCATATAAAGTTATCTGAAAAAAAAATGTGCTTAATTTAAGCTCACGGCGAAGCTGAAGTTTTTGCGATAACAAATACATAAGTGAGTTGATTTAATACTGTTGATTTGCTAACAAATAAATAAGGTAAAAATGCAGTTTCCAGCCCTCCAAACCGATTTCTTTCAAACTTTGCACAATAACGTATTTTGATGCACTAAACACGAATACGATAAAAAAAAACGTCGGATTTAACTAGGAAAGAAGTTATTAAGCACTTAAGTTCACTGTTGTGCAGGTTATGAGAGCTAATGTAAACAACTAAATTTGTCAACATACGCATGCGCGGGTATGGAAAAGTTCGTAATAAGGAAGTTTAATTGAAATTTACCATAAATTATCGAAATTCATTAGCAGTTATTTATTTACAATCATTTTTTAAAATAATTAAACACTCCTCACATTTCTTGTTTCGTTCATGAAAAGTATTATATATCAGAAAATCGGTGGATACAAATCCACTGGGGATTTGTATCCACCGAACATCCAGTCTCAAGAAGAAGAAGAAGAAAGCTAAAAGAGATGTCTTGGAGGATTAGAGGAATGTCTAGGAAGACTTTAAGGGCATACATGCTATGCGTTTCCGCTCGCTCCCCTCGCTCAAGAAGATAACAAAACCCCAGTCAATCCAACTCGCTAAAATTAATAGAATTCTATTAATTTTAGCGAGTTGGATTGACTGGGGTTTTGTTATTTTCTTGAGCGAGCGGAAACGCATAGCACGTATGCCCTTAAGCGACAGGTGACGACGGGTGAGGATGCCCTTAAAATTAACAATATCTTTGAATAAATGGTTTCTGAACATTTCAAATGAGAGTTCTCTGTTTCCCAATGTTACATATCTGCGCATGCGCGTGTTTACAAATACGCTGATGCCTAGTTTTATAACCTTCCTAACTTTAGTGCTTAATATTATAGTCTATTAATTTTAGCGAGTTGGATTGACTGGGGTTTTGTTATCTTTTTGCGCGAGCGGAGCGAGCGGAAACGCACAGCACGTAAGCCTTAAAGTCGTCATTTATGCCTTAAAGTCATGTATGCCTTAAAGTCGTCACAAATTTAGTTGTTTACATTAGCTCTCATAACCTCACAACAGTGAACTTTAGTGCTTAATAACTTCTTTCCTAGTTAAATCCGACGTTTTTTTTTATCGTATTCGTGTTTAGTGCATCAAAATACGTTATTGTGCAAAGTTTGAAAGAAATCGGTTTGGAGGGCTGGAAACTGCATTTTTACCATAAATAATATACTTTTTTAAGTTTGACTTTGTCAACACTACTTTATCCATGGCATCTTATCAAGAGATTCTATGGATCCTATACATTCCACAGGATCTTATTCATTTCATTGGATTCGAGGAAAGGTGGCGGTGACTGTTAAGGCGTGAGCAGTCCTTGCATAAGAGGTCTTGGATTGCGATTCTCACTTGGTGGGTTGGCTTTTCTTTCGAGAAAAAAAATTAATAACTCTATCCTAGTTAGAAAAGGGTTGTAACCTGTAGACATCCCTTCCCCTCTGTGTTATGTATAACTGGACGTTGAAATTTAAATATACACCTGCAGATGATAACATAGCGCCAAGAAATTGAAAATATTTTAATTTGATATTAATTTATTTAAATTACTTATTATATGACTCATGATTGAACATTGTTGACAAGTGTTAGCTTTTCTTTTTAAAAATGATAAACATGTTGCTTAGAATACTAAACCTCATAATGACAGTTGAATGACTAAATCATCAACATCGACCTACTTTTTTATTTAAGAATGGAAGAAATTGATTGTTTCTGTCTTAGTTTCGGTCGATTAACCATAAATGTTTGTAAGAATTGTCAGTCATCATTATTAGTACTTTCCCGTAAGATTCGACTTTAAAATGAAGAAGTGGCAAGACAGAGCTCAACTAATATTATTTTACAAATAATTTGTCAGTCAAAACAATCTTCCAGATTAGATGTAAGATTTAGTCATCCATGTTTAGTTGATGTCATAATCCTACGTGTTTCATGACTTCATTCAGGTGCGATTTCCCGTTCTTGTTTTAAGAATTTAATTATTTTTGAAATATTATTATTAACTGTTAACATTTCAAATTAGCAGTTAATTTTAATAATGCATCCTCAACTCATTAAGGCGATGACTTGCCTTGATCAAGTGAATGTTGATTTTAATTGCTGGCCTTATATCGATAGCTAAATCGGTCGATTTCTTTTTGATAATATGTAGCAATGTCCTTCTAATCTTTGTATTAATTAATGTTTAAATTACGCCCTTGGCCAAATGACGGAATTTCAGGAATCTAAATCCCTCTATTTAAATTAAGTTTTTTAATCTTAAATTTTATGTTGATTATTTGCTTAGATTTTTATTTAACTATTTTTTTTTTTTTTTTTTTTTTTTTTTTTTTTTTTTTTTTTTATTTTTTTTTTAGATTCTGTGATATTTGAGAAGGATATGAGCATATAGCAGAGGATGGCAGCACTGCGGGGGCCAACACTTTTAGATAGCAGGTATGTACGCTTTAATGCTGATTTCAGAAAGAAGGGAATCTGCATTTATTTCTCACATTTACTGATGAACATTGTATAACAATATATTTTGAACACTTGAATATATTTACATTATTAAAGAAAGACCTAAACCTTTTTATTCTACATAAACAGGAACAGTTAATGACTAAAATCTAGTCGGGGGTATTTGGCGTGTAAAAGGCTAATGAATCATCGACCTAGTTTTCGGCTATGAATGAAAGCAACTGTTTATTTATTTGTTCTTATAGTAACGCTATAGTAACCATTAATATTAGTAGAAATTATAACCGCTCGTCATCAGTATCCATTAGGCAGAGTCAATACACATCTTTATTGGTCTGCTAATGATCCAGCTTACCTTATGTTTACAGGGAAAAACTCTCTGCTACGATGGTTGTCATGACGCAAAATAATCTTTAGTCACTAACTAACTTAATTAGTCATGACGTGGCACTTGTAGTTGAAGGTTGTTTTCTGCGGGTAAGTTAGAAACTAAAGCAATTTTAGCACCTATAGAGTCGTCAATGTGACTTGAAATTAGTAAAGCAACGAATATGTGTAACTTATTGATGTTTTCATTTATTGAACTTCTACCTTCTTAATATTAGGCTTTATATTTCGGGTCCCAATCTTCTCGGTCTGTCAAGACTCCTGATTTTTTTGGTTGGACTTTTCCTTCAGTAAATGTTCTATTTAGTATGTCACTTAAAAATTCCCAACTCTTCTTAGCATGACTTCACTTTGGCCGAATGTAAGAGGCTCATCTTTTGGTCTTTAAAGTAAAATTCCATTTCTTATTTTTCTATAGCCACTTTTCACATAGCATTCGGTTCTTTGTTACATCATGGTTCCACAGTTCATAGTTTGAAAATGGTACATCATCTGAACTTTTCAGAAATAATTAAATTGATAATCGCTCTAGCTTAGTGATTAGCTTCTCGTGGCTCTGATTTTGTGGAACCTTTGAGAAGACGATTTGAATCAAGGATGGAGTAGGATGACATCTTTCAGTGACAAGCTCGCGGTATGAGCTCACCACTGCACCATTGCCGTTCAAAGTCGGTACATGATAAAAACACAAAAATGAATGTGAGTCTACAACTGAATTGATCTTAGATCTTGTTTGACATATAATGTTTCTTAATATCCAAATACAATGCCCCCCTTCCTGAAAATCGCACCATAATCATGAAGAAAAGAGCCGTTTGTGTTAGGAAGGTGGTTATGAATAAAATCAGCTTTTGATTTTAGGATTTTCCTATTAACTCGTCTAGAAAAAACTAGCGTATTGTCCATTTCGTGTATTAGCTCCATTTCGTAAGTAAATTTAAGTGCCTTCAATAATTATTGCTTTTAACAAATTTATAGAAATTATAGAATTTTTAGTAAAAAAGCTAGCTACTGGTTGCTCGGTTAATTCTTAATAAGAATATTAAGAAGTTAAGAGCTGTTAGTGTTGTACAACGTGAGTTGTCAGCTCAGTATTATGTAATGTTTATGTTTGTAATAGGCAAACAGACTTATTATTCTATTCTCATTGGGATTGTGTTTTTTGAACATAAGCTATAACATTCAAATCAATAATCATACGGTTCTTTTCAATAATAACTGCTAAAGATTGGTTGTGCCTCCAACCTATGGGAGCTCTAGACGAATTACAGTGGCAAAGAGTGGTTATTTGGTCACTTCTTTGTAATTTTGTGGTATTGGGTATATTTTCGTAAATCGTTTTGAGGCTTTATTCTGGGAGTGATAACAATTCCATTTCAAGGTTTACTATTTTATCTATTTTCTATGAAGACCTATAAGTTTTTTTTTTGGCAGCTTCCTGGCCAGAATGCTCTACAAATCAAGGACTCCTCTCGTTTTTTAAATGAGAAACAAATTAAATTATTTTCCTATTAATTAAGAATACATTGCCCTACAAAGTACATTGTATCATGATCTCCTTTGGTTCAGTCTTTATTGATCTGAAAAATAGATAAAATGAGTTTATTATTAAAAAAATATATAAAAATAAATAAAATAAAATAAAAGTTAAGGTCTTTTTGCGAAGACCACATCCAGTTACTTTTGAAGTAGCAGTAGTGATTGTATCAGTGATTCAGCGCATGCGCATAACTCCTTAGCTTCCTATTGGAGGATTCCGATGACCAATTGTATTCGTTCTTGCTGGGAGTAAAGTAACCTTCAACAGCGAATTAGCTTATGTTTAAGAAAAAGCTCTGCTTATGTTAGTGAGAAAAAATGGACCTTTTACAATTAATTCGCGATGTTCCTATCAAAGAAAAAGCGATTGGTTTCTTACTCGGAAAAATTATTAGAATTCTATTAATTTTAGCGAGTTGGATAGACTAGAGTCGCTAAAATTAATAGAATTCTATTAATTTTAGCGAGTTGGATTGACTAGAGTTTTGATATCTTCTTGAGCGAGCGTAGCGAGCGGAAACGCATAGCAAGTATGCCCATAATGCTAAATAAATGTAAAATATCCAAAAAGAGAGAGAGAGAGAAAAGGAGTAAAATATGTGTGTTTACAAATATCATTGTTTATGTTATCCTTCATAACCTGCAAAACAGTTAACTTTAATGCTTCATAACTTTTTTCATAGTTGAGAGAATTGATTTTGATCATATTAACCTTTTTATTAATAAATATTGCTTGCCATTATCTAATATGAATTATAACCGTAGATAACGAGTCAAGACACATCTTGACAGCTAACCAGCAACGAACCTGTAAGCTAATCAGTAGAACCCGGAAGTTAGGCATTTATTTTTGGGTGAAATAGGCAGGCAAATAGGCACTTAAAATACTGAAAAACGTCCGTCACGCAGGAGCTGCATAACTAAGCACTTTCCTCAGAATTTGGGTAGTGTAGATTGCTTTCCAGAACAATTTGCTTAAAATATCCTACATAAATAAAATAAAAACATGAATAGTTCTCTTTTAAATTTGTAATGAGTAACTGATCAATTAATAATTTGCTTCCAGAGTTATGTTTACACATGGTACCTATTACACTACGTAATAAATACAAAAAACCTCATATTATCGTATTTTGATCTAACGCAGGAACAGGATACAGTCACTCTAGTGGTAGAAAGCGCTCCTTGCGGCGGCTTTGTGAACCTACGTCTGACAGGCTTTTCTATTGAAATATATTACAAATTAAACCCCCGCTTTCCGATTGACCGATTCAGCTCATTTTTACAACACTTCTTTCTCATGAGTTACCCACGACGTATACCGCGTTTCGTTACAATACAGCAGAAATTACGACCGGTATGAGTATATTAAGAATTTGGGTCAAGAGTAAACCCCCCCTTCTAATGAACCGATTTAGTTTATTTTTACAACACATATTTACCTGTAGATTACCACTACGAATACCGAGTTTCGTCGAAATATACCAAAAATCACGGCTGGTAGTGGCGAATTGGTATTGTGGGTCCGGAGTAAACCCCCCCCCCCTCCTAATGAACCGATTTAGTTTATTTTGACAACAGTTATTTACCTGTGGATTACCACTACGAATAACGAGTTTCATCGAAATATACCAAAAATCACGGCTGGTAGTGGCGAATTGGTATTGTGGGTCCGGAGTAAACCCCCCCTTCTAATGAACCGATTTAGTTCATTTTTATATCTCACTTTTCTCTCTATATTACCACTACGAATACCAAGTTTCGTTGAAATATAACATATATTACGGCTGACATAGTCAAATTAGTGTTTTGGGTTCGGGGTAAACCCCCCCTTCCGGTGGACCGACTTTGGTGGTTAACGAACTCGTTCAATCGTTTGCTAATTGAATGCTATATACCAAGTTTCGTGACGAAAAAACAAAAACTCTGGCCGCTATCGTGTTAACAGACATATATATATATATATATATATATATATATATATATATATATATAAATTTTAACGGGGGTCATTTTCGGTGTCTACTAGGTAGGATCGATAAAGATTTGAAGAAATTTTTCAAAAATTCCGTCATGAGTCCAACCTCAATAGCTACTTTCCTTCGGAGGAAAGTGCTAATAGGCAGTACTGTAATTAAAATAGGCATTTATTAGGAGTAAAGGCAGAGGAACCTTACTCATTAATGATGAAAATATGTATTTTAAATACCCATTCATTTCTTTATTACCAACTAGCTGTTACTACGCCTACTTTCTGCTTCCATAAAATCAAAAATAAATTAGGAACCCCGTTCATTGTTTCGAACCCGTGACCTCCAAACTGTGAGTCATAAAAGATTTAAACATAGCCTATGGCACCCCGAATCAAGACCTACATGTCTGCCAAGTTTGATCAAAATCGGTCAAAATGTGTGGATTTATGTAAGGAACAAACATACAGACAGAAAGCTGGTAGTCGTTTTTGACCTAGCCAATGACCTTCACCGTATCAAGACCTACTTGTGCGCCACGTTTGGTCAGAAGGTGTGGTTTGTATTAGAAACAATCATACAGACAGTCAGCTGGTAGACGTTTTTGATCTAGCCTATGACAATACCTAGGTGTGCTCCACGTTTGGTCAAAATCGGTCAAACGGAGTGGATTTGTATAACGAACAAACATACAGACAGACAGCTGGTAGACGTTTTTGACTTAGCCTACGAGACTTCCCGGATCAAGACCTACCAGTATTCCAAGTTTGGTCAAAATGTGTGGATTTGTATAAGGAACAAACGGACAAACAGTCAAGACACGTGATTTTTATATTTATAAATAGATTTATCACAGAATTAGTGTACTTTCTCGCAAGGGAAATACTTCCCCTGTTACAAGCAATAACAAGATGCTTTTTCAAAGTAGACCTTCTCAGAAAACATGTTTTTCATAGTGGCATATCTTCCTCTGCATTATCTTATCATTTCGAAATCCGGAATAGCAGGTAATTACGCAGGAAGGAGATGTGACTTATTTCTCTCATCCTCTCTCTTTCCTGATATTCATTATGCTTGTGCAATCCTTCTACTAAGGATGGTTCTCTTATTTACAGAGGTTAAATCCATGGGTTGGGAAAATAAGCTTTCAAATAGATATTTGTGACGGCAATTTTTAATGTAATTTGTGCAACCTTTTTTGTATTCGATGATCGGAAATACAATATGTGCTTTTTGAAATGTTTAAATCGCAGAAAAAAATTGCATAACAAGCAAAAAAGGCAAAAATAGGCAACGGAAGGCAAAATAAAAATTGTCGCTACACTTCCTAAATGCACGAAAACATATTTATTTTTATCTGATTCTTCAATATATCCATTCAGATAAAAAAGTCCGTCTCGCAGGACTGCATCATCTTAGCGCGGTTCCGTTCAAATCCCTAGTCTAATTTGGAAAGATTAAAATAGAAGCAGTTATTATTTTGGTTCCACCAGTCTTTTTTTTTAAATTAATTATTATAATGGCGTGTCAACCCTTAAGGTCACTAAAGCCATTCCTGTGAGTAGTAAAGTCTTGAAAGGTCATGATTTACAATCTTACCTGGAAGGGTCCGCTACACTAGAAACAGACCCGCTAGTGACAAGGTCTTGGAATCTTGGAAATCTATATTTGTAACAATAAATTGTTTTTGTTATTTTACTTAACACGTTTTATTGTCAAATACATTATCCAACTATAAGCAATTAAAAAATAACAAGAAATAAAACAGACAAAAAGAACCTTTGGAATAAACGAAATCAATTAATTTAAAGCTTTAAGCACTTTTTTTCTCCGATTGACATCGCCTAATTAAAACTTTCTTCAGAACCTTTTTTGTAGAGCATTTAGTAAGCTTCCGAATGGTAATCTTCCGCTTCACAAGATTGTCAACGGTTTTCGAGATACTAACGAAATTATACAAAGTTACCAAAACTTTTTTTTTGTCTGTTAATAAAATGTTTTATTCTAACCCTTCCTTTACTCTAAACGTAACAAAAATTTCAACATATTAGTATTGATGAAACTCGAACATGCAGAAAATGTTTCAACTGTATCCCATAATTCTAAGTACCAAAATCAAAGACAAACAACCCTCCCTAGGAAGGACGCTAGGCAGTTGAAAAGCTATATATCTTGGAAATCCATATCTCTAACATTAAATTGTTTTTCTTATTTTTCTTAACCTGTTTTATTTTCAAATACATTATCCAACAATAAGCAATTAAAGCCAACGGCCATAGCCACGTTGAATGCACCGGTTCCCATAGATCACCGAAGTTAAGCAACGTCGGGCGTGGTCAGTACCTGAATGGGTGACCAACCACGTGCTGTTGGCATTAGAAAAGGGTGGCAACCTGTAGATAGCCCGGCGCTAATGGCCAAGATGTAGATGCGCCGTTAAAAAAAAAAAAAAAAAAAAAAAAAAAAAAAAAAAAAAAAAAAAAAAAAAAAAAAAAAATAAGCAATTAAAAAATAACAAGGAATAAAAAACAGACTAAAAGAACAGTTCGAATAAGCGAAATCAATTACTTTAAAGTTTTAAGCTCTTATTTCTCCGATTGACATCGCCTAATCAAAACTTTCATTAGAACCTTTTTTTTAGAGCATTTAATAAGCTTTCTAATGGTATTCTTCCGTTTACCAAGATTTTCAACCTTTTTCGAGATATTAAGGAAAGTAAACAAAGTTACTAAAACTTTTTACGTCTGTTAATAAAATATTTTATTCTAACCCTTCCTTAACTCCAAACGTAACCAAAATTTCAACATAATAGTTTTGATGAAAGTAGAACATGCAGAAAATGTTTCAACTGAATCCCATGATTCTAAGTACCAAAACCAAAAACGGTATTCAAAAAATAGTTTTCCAATTTTCTCGAAAACGGTTAAAGCTATCGCCTTGAAAATGGTTTCATTCGTTTTCCTAGCCCAGGAATCATATAAAACGAGTACTTAGAAGCTTATGAACTCAAAAACGTAAGCGTTACGATTTTTTTTGCGCGAATTTCGCCCCAAACGCCATCTTCCAGTAACGAACTTGACCTTTCAAATTGGACGAAGGATTTTTGTACCAAATTTCATCAAAATCTGACCATTCGTCTTCTATCTAGAGAGCGAACAGACAAATATATATATATATATATATATATATATATATATATATATATATATACAAATTTGAACCACCGTTATTTTCGGTGTCTAGGGGTTCTGAAACGCGAAATTTTCTAGTCGGCACTTCCGGATTGTTTCATTGTATCAACCCTATAAGCGGGGTTCCTCCCTATGGGGGAGGGAGGAACCGCGCTAAAAAAGGCATTTTTCCTAACTTCCGGGCTCTACTAATCAGTAAGCTTATCAGCGAGTACGAGTAACTGTTATAAATCACTACTGCTACTTCAAAAGTAACTGGATGTGGTATTCGCAAAAAGACCCAAAAGTTATTTAAATAAGTGTATGCATGTAGATACAGTAGTTTACAAAAAAACAAATGGTTGAATATAGAAGGATCAATGCCGTGGAGATAGGCTGGCTGTTGCTAGGAGAGGCTGTGAGCTCTAACTGGGTCAGGGTGTAGCGGCAACGTTGGAATCAGCTGATTCTAACACCAGCTGTTCCAGGCCCTCTCACACCTGACATAACCTTACCCACAGGCTGCATCGTGCATTACGTCACTCCTACCTCCCCTCTTCCACTAGCCCTTTAACTACCCCCTCCCTCTCTCTCCCCCGCATTTATTTGGGTCACTTCACATGGTGACGTGCAACACGGGAATTTTAATATTTATCGATTGAAATATCATAGAGAGATACCTCAAAAAGGAGTTCTTATGCGATAAAAATTGATGAAGAGAATCCTTTGACATTAACACAGTTATTTCTATGTCTCCTATTCGACCTTTTAAAATGTGTGTCCGTTACGCAGTGGCTGCATTACTAAGCACATTCCTCAGAAAAGTTGTAGCGTACGCTTAAAAATAAATATGAATAGTTTTGATAATTCATATTTTTAATGGTTCTAGGGGTGGTGGTTTTCCTTTCGAAAAAAGAAAAGGCATCGGCCCTAACCTGGCTATAAAAGGGTGGTCCTGCCAAAGGCCATAGCCACGTTGAATTCACAGTTTTCCATAGATCACCGAAGTTAAGTAACGTCGGGCGTGGCCAGAACCCGAATGAATGACCGACCACGTGCTGTTGGCATTATAGAAAAGGGTGGCAACCTGTTGACAGCCCGGCGTTAATAGCCCTAATATTGATACGCCGTTAAACACAAGCACAAAACAAAAAAAAAAAAAAGCTGACTTAATCACTAATTTTTATATAATTTTTTACCGCAAAAAAACAAACTTTTAATGGACTGATTCTTTACAATACAAGTTTCTCATTGGTGAGGCACTTTGTGTACCAAATTTCATTTCTTATAGGTACAAATAACGGCCGATATGTGCAAATTAATATGTTAGTTCCAGGGGGGGGGGAAGCCCCCCTAATTGGTCGATTTAGTTTATTTTTACAACACATCGTTTTTGTGTAGATTCTCATGACGTGTACCTAGTTTCGTTGTAGTAAAACAACAATTCTCGCCGATATAGGCTCATTAGTAATTTGCGTTTCGTGGCGAAAAAAAACAAAGATTATGGCCGCTATCGTGTTAACCGAAATATGTAAATTTTACTGGAGGTCATTTTTGGTATGTTGTAGGTAAGAAGGATGAAAATTTGAAGACACTTCTAAAAATTCCTTCATGATTACAATCTCATTAGCTAATTTCCTTCGGAAAATTCTAACTAAGAACAGTTGATGGGTTTTGCTACCAGAAGGAGGTACCTACATTTTTTAGCTGTTCGGGGTTTATAAATACTGTCTCTTCCTAAAAGGAAACTCTTTAGTTTGATACAATAAGTATGAACCTTCAATCATTATTTCCAACGTTGATCGAAAGATGGAGTTTGTAGCAAAAGCTCTATGTTCTCCTAGACGAAAGCGTAGAAAAAAAAATAAACAAAACGGGCCAATAAGCTGTTTGCATCATTATATAAACTCAGTGATAAGTGAAGATATAAAAGTACTTTATCTATTCTCTGGCAACTGCATGTCTCTAAACAAAATTTGGATTAACCGGGCTTTGCTGGCCTGTTATCTAAATGGAATACCTGGGTCCTGAAATACAACGAATCAAATCTATTTAATGACCACGTTTTAGTTTTTGGAAAAATATTTTACTCTACCTCAATTTCTGGGATTATTTTCTGAAGTATTGTTTCCTATTCCTATGTTTATTAACCACATTGTCTGTTTTAACACACTATTTGGATTCCATGCATATTGAAAATGTGTAATAATATAATATACAGGATGTATCGCGAGTTGATGACTATATTCCAGTGGGTGACTCTACGCCAAAAGTTACTTAAATTAGATCCTTGCACAACACGCTTAACTCTCATCTCTGGTCATATGACATTATGGCTTTCAGCAGCATATAACGCAGCCCGTTTTTTTTTTTCAACTGGATAGTTAAATTCAAATGCTTTTTATGATCTCTTTCAGAATGATATTAGTAAGGCACTCATCCAAGCAATGCCAGTCGAAGAAAAACTATGATAGCAAATGGTCGGGTGTCCAACTCACAACGAATTGGCTCAATGAACATTATCCAAGAATATCGATTGGGGAGATTTTAGATTTTGATATGGCGTTGCGTGATTTTTATGTGCGAGGTAGACTTAAGTCGGAATTGTACAAAGTACTAATTTTGGGCATAAACAACATTATCGCAAAGATTAGCGAATCATTTGTGGAAATGCCAGCTAATCATGATGAGATTCGAAGGGCTATATCAACGATGATGACCAGATGTCATCAACGTGTTATGCAAGGAGGAGGCTAGTAGTAGCAACTTATATAATTTTAGCATAAATATGCTTTAGCGATGACTAAACTAAAAAAAAAAAAAAAAGGCACTAAAAAGAGTAACTAAAAAGTGTCCGCTGGCATTCGCGCATGCGCCCTGGCCATGTACGAAAAAGAAGACTGTATGTTGTACAGTACATTACATTTGGTTTGTCCGGTGGACCTAAAGCATATTTATGTTCCTGAGCACCAATGACCCCAGTGGTTGCAGTGCCATTAAATAGAAAAAAAAATGTTCCTGAATTTGAGCAGAAGGCTCTAAACGATTTTTTTTTTTTTTTATTAAAGTATAATGTAAGACGTACTTCAATCATTTAATGCCAATTTCATCTAAAATATTTTTCATTCAATTCTGGTAAGATCACAATAAAGAACATGATATTAGGTTTATTTTTCAGTTGTTTTCCCTCTACATTTCCAATTATATTATGAAATTGGGAAATAATCTCAGTTCTTCGAATACCTTTGGAAAGGACGTTGGCAAATTCTCGAAAATGTGTCGCAAACTAGACTTTTCTTATCAATATCAGCTTTTTAAGAATTTATTACTGCTTGAAAAAGACACACGTGAACATTGAAAATGCTTTAGCCTTTTAGAAAATGTAATGCTAGTTAGAAAAAATGTAATGTAACGTTGAAAAATAATGTGTTCTAGCAGAGAATAGTGGGACTTTTCTACAAAAGAACGGGTTTTTTCCGAAATAAATTTAGAACGGCATTGAGGGGACACGTGGATATCATGTCTTTAGTTAGTGGATCAGTGATACTCTATGCATAGGTTTTATTTCATTTTGTTTTCCTACATTGCAAAATTGTGTGCTAAATTTGTTACATAGAATAATCATTAACAAAAAGTGTATCTGGTATCAGGAACAGATTGTTATATTCTTTTAAATAAATAAATAAATTTGAAAAAAAAAAGTGATACTCTTAAAAAAAAACCCACATATCGCCTTTCTCTTGTAGGTCCTTGAATAGCTCTCCTTAAGTAAATAACAAATGTAACCATTTTTCTTACCTTTGGGCAATCGATACTTGAAAATCAGTAAATTGCTAGAATTTAATCCCTATTCGTGTAATGGAAGACAGAAAGGTGGCAGAAAGGCCCTGCAAGTTTCTAATATTATGAATGATCTGGTAAATTATCCCTTTATCTTCCTCGCAATTGACTTGAAGAAGTTGCATTGTATTATAATTCTGAAATAACCAGTTTCTATTCTGAAATTTATTTTAATCTTCATATCGCTGCGTTCGTCAGCAATAACCTCACTTTAATGCTATTAAAGAGTGCTATAAAACGTAACCTTACCATAGTTAGAGAATGTATAGATTATTTTCTTCTTGCGAGCAATTTCTCTTCTAATTGCAATAGTAAAGTGAACATTATTCTTTAATAGCCTTGATAGTAGCGGCCTGACGGTTTCGCTCCTTGCACAATAAGCCGGAGCGAGGCAGTGAAGGTCTGAACCCCAAGGTCTTGCCGTATGTACTGTGCTATTTAATTAACTTTTAAAATCTTAGGCCATGAATACAATTATGTATGTTCCTCTCTTCATACCGTCTCTTTTTGCCGACTAATGATGGAAATATGTAAGAGACTTGTAAAAAATTTAACCTTTTGCTGTCGTTGGGACACGTTTGGAAGGATAAGGTTATGATTTGGGGGGAGAGGGCGAGGGGAAGAGAGGTGGAGAGAGAGAGGTATATTTATTACTGATGTTATTGTATTAAGATTTAAACGCTACCTCCTCGTGTGATGTAAGTCTGGGTCTTCCCACTCAGATATTTTAACTTTTTTCTTTTTTTATATTCTTTTTTTGTACAATCATTTTGAAAGATCAAGCGCTGATCACCTGGATGTATTCCGCCTTGAACATAATTCAGTATCTATGTTAATATTACATTTTCGAAGATTTGTCTTCTTAAAAAAAATGAGTCCCGTAACAGGCCACAAGGGCCCTGAGGGGCAGATACCATAGAGGTGTCTGATTCATGGCCATACGGAACACTAGGGAGATAGTGTGGTCAGTAATATGCTCCGGCCGCCTGATTTCCCCCTTGGCTGCTTCGACTGGTCGGGTCATTAGCTCCAAGGTACCCATTATTAAATTAATTAAAGGCTGGTTTGGCCTAGAGACGGTCAGGGAGACCGAATCCAACCCATGAACGAAGACACTAGAAGAAAAAATCTTTAGTGCTTCTCGGGATTTAAACTCAGGCCCTCTAACTTATTAGTCCAGTGCGCTACCACTGAGCTAGCCTCGCCCCCCAATACCATCAACTAAGAAGATTTGTCCCCCTGTCCCATATTAGATGTTGTGATTCTTTCCGTCACGAGACTCGACATAACAGTAGTAATTTAACCCATATGTGACTCTACTTAGCAATAAGTAGGATGGAGAACCATAAATATTTAAGAAAAAAAATCCCAAATTATTAATAATCGGGAGTTGTTTTTTTTTTTTTTTTTTTTTTCTTTTCCTTTTTGGGGCATCGACTGCTGGGGTCATTAGCACCAATAATCGGGAGTTTTCACGAAATCAGGCATAAAATGCTAAAAACTATAATGAGATGAAGATAAAGGAGGAAGTCAAAGAATGGCTGATAGAAAAATGTCAGATCCTCAAGAAAAATCTATATTGCAAACGTTTCGGCTGCTTTTTGGCAGCCTCTAACACTTGATCATGGTCACCTAAATGTTATTGTCGTCTTTCTCCCTCGCATAGAGATTTTAGTGCTGAAGAAGGCTGCCAAAGAGCAGCCGAAAAGTTCGTAATATTGATTTTTTTTAAGGATCTGTCGTTTTTCTCATAGCCGAATCCCAGCCATTCCTTCACTTCTTAGAAACTTAAATGTTAAATATTTTTCTTTGTACGATGTTATGTATTCCAAAACGAAGTAATTTTATAGTTTGGGTTTTATGTATCAGTCTATTTTCTTGTTGTTTCTTTTGTTTTTTGCGTCCATGGTGGTTATAAGATGCCATAATGATATTTTAGTCATCGTGCGTAGTCTCCAATTAATCTGTAATGATACTTTTGGCCCATCATTATAGTCCATCTTATAACTCTGGTCCTAAAAACAAATCACTTTTTACTTCTTACCTGTCATTTAATTCATAAGTTCCATAAAATGTATAAATTAGTTAACCAATGCGAGAAATTACTTACATATGTAATGTTTAATCATTACACATGTAAAATGGTTTTGAAGAAAGGAATTGAAGTACGAATGTAGGCCACCGGAAAACACGTTGGTTGTGGCATATCTTGGAGTGTCCTAATTTCGTGTTGGCATTTATCTTAGTATTTTAGGGCGTTATTATTCACACATCGTCGGAACGTTCACCAGTCCAGTTGTACTTCTGCCTATCGTTTTTAATTTGTTAATTTTTTTTGAAAACATATTATAAAGTAATGTATTTTAAGGATTGAGACCTGAGTGGTTTTTATGGTTTAAAAAATGGGGATTTTTTATCGTGTTCATTTCTTTCATTCGGCAAATTAATAATTAAATTTAATAAGCTAGAATTTATTGACTTTTAATTCCATTAAAACTTAAGAACATTTTTAATTTCATATACTCCTAGGTCGTTTGGACTTTAAATTCGTTACCTTATCATTTTAGCACTTTCCTCCGAAGGAAAGTAGCTATTGAGGTTGGACTCATGACGGAGGTTTTGAAAAATTTCTTCAAATCTTTATCGATCCTACCTAGTAGACACCGAAAATGAACCCCGTTAAAATTTTATATATATATAAAACACGATAGCGGCCAGAGTTTTTGTTTTTTCGTCACGAAACTTGGTATATAGCATTCAATTAGCAAACGATTGAACGAGTTCGTTA